>CM053614.1:77364561-77375781 GCA_028646535.1 Procyon lotor
TTCCACCCCTGTCTCTCTTTCTTCTTCTTCTGGGATCCCAATTATTCTAATATTGGTGCGTTTTATCATATCACTTATCTCTCGAATTCTCCCCTCGTGGTCCAGTAGTTGTTTGTCTCTGTTTTTCTCAGCTTCTTTATTTTCCATCATTTGGTCTTCTATATCACTGATTCTTTCTTCAGCCTCATTTATTCTAGCAGTGAGAGCCTCCATTTTTAATTGTACCTCGTTAATAGCTTTTTTAACTTCAACTTGGTTAGATTTTATTTCTTTCGTTTCTCCAGAAAGGGCTTTTATCTCTCCCGAAAAAGATTCTCTAATATCTTCTATGCTTTTTTCAAGTCCTGCTGGCATCTTGATAACTGTCATTTTGAACTCTATTTCTGACATATTACTAATGTCCGCATTGACTAGGTCTCTAGCCATAGGTACTCTGTCTTCTTTTTTTGTGGTGAGTTTTTCCACTTCGTCATTTTGTCAAGGTAAGAGTAGATGGGTGAGAGAAAGATTCTTTGGAGTTCTGCAGTTTTCACTGATTGATTAACTAGGTCTTGGCTGGATATTCTCACTGATATTCTGGGGGAGGGGCCCACTGCCATGGCTCTCAAATGTCTTTGCCCCAGGCAGAATTGCACCGCCCTTGCCAGGGGATGGTCCAAGCACTTGGCTCAGGTTCACTCTCGGAGTCTTTGTTCCCCGAGAGCTTTCCGTATCCCCCTGGCAGGTGGGAATGAAAATGGTGGCCTCCCAGTCTCCGGCCTAGAGGAGCCGAGTGCTGGGCGCCCTGCTCCTCAGCACGCCCTCAGAGGAAAGCAGTCAATCACTCCCGTCTCCCTTGTCTGCGCCCCATGCTGTGTTCAGCTAGCCCGTGGCAGAGCGCTTCTATCTGTGGTGCGCAGCCCCAGTCTGGAATCCCCAAACCAGCAGATTCCTGCTGCGCGCTCCCGCACCGCTCCTCCTGGAGGAGGAAAGAGGGGGTGTCTCCGGAGCTGCCTCCCGTGGGGTCTCTGCTGAAGTGCAACAGTCCGACCGTGTCTCACTTCTTATAGTGCAAGGTAAGCCTAAACAGCACGGCCTTGCATGTCTCCTTCTCTGCCTCTGGCTTCTCCACCCCAATACCTGGGAGCTCTGCCACACTCGGGCTCCCCTGGTCCCTCACTGACCCCACAGGTCCTGAAACCACACTGTTCCCACATGGGCTGAACCCCCAGTTAGCCTCCAGAGCGATGTCCCTCAGCAGAGCAGACTAAAATTTCCAGATTTTATGCTCCGCGGCTCTGCGGCTGCTGGGAGCTGGCCTCTCCCCCCAGGGTCTCTCTTCCCATCACTTTGGATTCACTTTTTCCACTTGTCCTACCTTTGTGAAAGTGGTCAATTTTCTGCTCCTAAAATTGCTGTTCTTATTCTCTTCTCTCTCCTGTTGTGTTTGCCAGCTTTTAGAATGATTTTCTGCCTCTTTAGCTGTATTTCTGGGAACCAATGCTTTCTCTGCCTCCTACACCTCTGCCATCTTGCCCCTTTCATTTTTTTTTTTTAAGATTTTGTGTATTTATTTGACAGAGGAGAGAGATCACAAGTCGGCAGAGAGGCAGACAGAGAGAGAAGGAGAAGCAGGCTCCCCGTTGAGCAGAGAACCCAATGCGGAGCTTGATCCCAGGACCCTGAGATCATGACCTGAGCCGAAGGCAGAGGCTTTAACCACTGAGCCACCCAGGCGCCCCTCCTTTCATTGTTTTTAATGTAAATATTTTACATTCTTTCCAGGAGAGGTAGATATAAATAATAAAGAAACAAAATTATACAGTCATAACTTTTCTGGAACATGAAGGTTATGTTAAAAAAAAGAAAATATGCTTTTCTTTGGTCATCCCTTTTTTCAGGAAGAAGCTTTGCTTCTTAATGAATTAGAGACAATTGGAAGTGGTTTACAAAGACTGAGTCTAAAGGTAAGTTGGAATTTGTAGGAAATAGCATTTAATTCTTTCCTTTTGTTCTTGGTATCACCTGCTTAGGTTCTCGGTGGCAGCCAGTGTTCTTAGTTATCTGAAGGGCAAGAAAGCCTGAAGACAACTACAAAGAAGAATCCAAGTCACATCATCTAAAATATAGAGGTGTGATCATAAATACAAACACAGTTAAGAACTCCCCAAACCCTGGCATTTCTGAAAATAGGCGTATCCAGGTTCCAGAATTGGCACTGGGCATGTGGGTGACAGCCAGACTGACCGCTGTGCAGACAGTCTGTTCTGTCAGGCTCTACTGACACGAGTCTTGCTTGAGGGCCAAGATTTCCTTCAGGGACTTGAGGTGAGCTCTCGAGGCTAACTTGGAGCTGTCTAACCTGGGAAACCCACACCAAGCACCAAAGGCACCAGAGAGGGAGTGGGTTTAAACTTTTAGTTATCTTCTCCAATCTCCATCTCATTCTGGGAAGGAGGCAAAGAGCTCATCTGCTTTGCAGAGCTGAGAGAAAGTCATCCAAGGAAACACAAAAGCCAAGGTCAGTTTAGATTCAGAAAATCACTATACCAAAGATACCATAAACCTCTCCTTGCTGAAATGAGGGAGGCAGTTCTGGGTCAAGCTAGTTCTTAACACATGAGCAAAAATGGACCACCCAAGAGGTGGCTCTTCCAGAGCAAATTGGCCTGCCTGCCTTCTGCCTTCCTGCATTTGCAACTCTGGACCCAGGCCAATCTAAGGGCATGAAGGACTTTCCCTATTCACTGTTGGGCAGCTAAAATAGCAGATACCAGGAGGAATATTTGTAATTCAAAGACTTCACCAATGGCTCTTATATGCAAAATACTTCTAATAACAAAGCATAGAAAACAATTATCTCTTTCACATTTGTACAATGTGACAAATTCAAGCAGAGGTACCCTGGGGTTTTCTTGGAATAATTCATGACCAAGTGGTTTTGCTGTTACATTGCTCCTCCTAAAGTCCCACAATATAAGCTTCTCTTTCTGTATTATACCCCTAGTATTGTTTATTCTCCCTGACTATTGTGTGACTTGCCTTTTCAGCTCTCTGCTCCAAATTATACAAAGTTTAGCTTGAAGCTTTGACATCTATTAAAACACCAGGTCTCCTTCAGGTAGTAATATACTTGATGACTGTTTTCACTTAGGACATGAAGTTTGTTATCCTATCAGCTGGGCCCAAAACAACCCCAACCAAGTTCACCAATTTGCAGACTACAGACTAAATCTGGCCTGCAGATATTTTATTTGGCTGGCTCAGTGATTTTTGTTTTGTTTTGTCTTAGCTTTGTTTGGTTTTACTTTGTAATTGAATTTGAATGACTTTTGGCAGAAGACTTTCTCAAATTCCATAGACCCCACCCCTCCCTATTGCCATGAATTGTGCAGACATTGAGGTTAGTGATGATTGCCTGATATTGTCAATGGTGATAGCAGGCACCCATATGTCATTCGCAGTCTTATGACGAAAGCCTTCATCATTGTGCCTCTAAATTTGATAAGATTCTTTTTTTGGTTTGTATTTGCACTATTTGTGGGTTGTTGTTATTGTTGTTGTTTTGAGATTATCATATAAAGAAGACCTTTCTATTTCTTGTGTATTCTAAGTCATTATCTTAAAAAGGTGTTGAGGTTTACTAAATGTTTTTTCTGCCTCTACTGAGATGACCATATTATTTGTCTCCTCCTTTTCTGTTAATAGCTAAATTACATTGCTTGGCTATCAAATGTTAACCAAACATTATATTTTCAGAATAACTCCTTCTTGGTTATGATACATTATCCTTGGTATATGGAACTTGATTATGTTTGCAATTATTTTGTTTAGAATTGTTTCCCAACTTGAAGAGAGAGCTTAGTTTTTAGTTTCCCTTTTTAGAAAAGGACAAGCCCTTGATTGGTTATGGAGGTCAAAGAAATGCTCAATTCTTCACAGAAGTCAGGAGGAGTTCTTTTCTATTCTCCGAAAGACCTTGAGTAAAATGTATGTTATTTTATACTGTGGAAGGGTTTTAATTTCAAATTTTAGTAGATAAAGAACTATTTGTGTCTTCTTCTTCTTTATGTGACACTTTGGTAATTTGAATTACATTAGAAATTTGAGCTTTTTAAAAAATAAAATTTCAAGTTAATTGATGTCAGATTCTATATAACAGCCACTTGCTGCCTTCTTAATGCCTGCATGATTTCTAATGATGTCTCCTTTTCCATTGCTGATATTGGTAATTTGAGCCTTTTCCTTGTTTTTCACCAGTTGTGCTAGGAGTTTATCGATTTTATTCATCTCTTTTCAGGATTAACTTTTGGCTTTATTTTGCCTGCTTGTTTGCTTTTAACTTAATTACTTTTAATTTATAATGACTCAGGTATGATGGCCCCATAACATGTAATTCAGGATCCATATATTTGTGACTATGTGCAGAATCATCATGGATGTGAAGACTGCAGACTCTGACCATCCAAGTGTGTTGTGTAGGTGGCCTCAAAGACATGCACAACATTGCTGTCAGTGATGTGGTTTTCTAAGATAATGAACAGTTTGTGGAATCATTCCAGGGAAACCAATGCAATCTCCTCTCCATCTATAGTTATTACTGGAAGATTCAATGTATAGTCAAACTGTACAGAAATATTTTGTGTTAATATAAAGGAAGGTAGGCTCTAGGTAGATTTTTTCATCTATGCAAATATCCAGAAAGACAGAGTGGAAGTTGTTCAGGAGGTAGTACAATTATCTGATTGCGGGACACCTCACATTCCTGACCCTCTCACTGAATGTCCTGTGTTTCCCAAACAGTGTGACAAAATGAAAAAAAAGCCTTCTAAAACTTCTAAGGTATCCTTGAGTGACTCTACCATCCCATTGAGATATAAATTATCCTCACTTTTCATTGTCAAAATAGATGTTTCTTTAACTTCTGCATCTTCACTATAATTCAGGGTTGACTACTCGGCTCCACTTTGCCTCTTCTGTTTGGACAAGTTGTGGCTCCCCAGGGGCTTGCCTTAACAGAGGCTTCCTCTTGGCTGTATTCAGTCTACTTCTACTACGTAATAGTACTCTCTCACCACCACCACAGCGATGCCAGTGCAAGATCTATTCCCAACCTATGTGGCAGCCTGGATTTTGGTCTCTATAAAGCCCTGTGGTGTGCTTCCACCCCTCTTCTTCACTTGGGTCAGCCTGGACTGACCTGCAGTACAGCCTGAGTTCTGCATCCCAGCAGGTGGTTACCTTGTCAATAAAACTCTCTCCCTGGAGGGCCCAGGGAACTTTCCAGATCCATAATTGGCATCAGGACTGAGTAGAGTCACAGTATGTCCTGATTGGGTTTGGTACACTAGTTCATTTCATATTATAGGGGCACTGCCTGGATTATTTGTCAGTTTCAAAATCCTTCACCCATTCTTTTACCCAGTTGCTACTTCTGCCTCTTTAGGCCCTTAACTACCTCTCTTGGGCCAACATGATGTAGTGTATCAATAACAAAACTGTCATTCTCTATGCTGGTAGCAAATTCTAGGATGATTACAGGGGTTGTAGCTTCCAGTCCCATAGCTAATTGAGATTTCCCTCACTGTAGGTCTCTTCCACTGATGGATTCAACAAGTGCTTGATCCTGAAGTCCTCAGTTCAGGTACCTGTGGCCCTGCCTGCACTGAGAGAGCATCCCTCCTTCAAGCACACCCACCTAGGTGATATTTCTGACCTTTTCTTTAGCACAAGTCACTACTTTCCTACCAAGCTAGAGTGAGGCCAGCAGCAACAACAGTGTGACCAGTGGCTCTTTGCCACAAGGGTTTCTCAGGTAGCCATCTGACTTGTTAAGACTCTTCCTTCTGATGAAACTCTGCCAGGGGTGCCCCTGGAGACCTGGAGACTCCCATAGCCAAGCAAACTTTGTCCTTGGCTGCTCACCAGTGTGTTGCCTGGTCAGGATTGAAAAGGAGTTTGACCTTTGCAGGAGTACTGATGCTTTGTGATGTTTTGTTTTGTTTTAGTTAAACCTCCCTCTTTCCTGCTATGCCACAGCAGTAATTGTCAGAGGGATATATGTAATCAATTTTAACACAACTAACAAATGGTCAACAAATATTTGGTCAAACTTCCCCTGAGCATTCATGTTACTGCAACAAGACAGGACAGACCTAAAGCATTTTTCAAAAAAAGATACTACTTATCTAAGCAGCTGTTCTGATATCAGATCCAGATTGCAATTACATTAGTATCAACCTTGCTTGTGTGTATTTCTGCACTGTCCTGATTTTCCGGTATCCTAATATTCTTCTATACTCTGGGGTTCTTACTTGACCTCTTCACTTACCAGAGTTGGCACTACTTGTCTTCTGTCAAATGCAGATGAATCCAAACCACGAGCAGGGATGCTCACATGAGTGACTGTTGAGAATTTGGCCTCATCCTAATTTTGGCCACAAGCTGACCTCTTTGACGTGTGGACTGTTTCTGCATTTGGTGCTCAAGGTAAGGATTCCGCCAACAATATATTATAAAATGAGAACCACACATAGAATAAATTCTGGGAGATATCAGTGTATCTAAGCGACCTAGACATTCACTAAAACTTTCCTTTGTAAATATTTTCTTTATAGTTAGTCACTAAAAATTACAGAGCTTCAGTCACCCAAAATGTATTTCTTATGCATAATCACTGAAACCAGAAACGAAACCTGATTCTGAAATTGAAACAAGACATTTTATTCTAGTTTTCTTCGTGGGAAATGACTGACTTTGTAGACTAGAAATAGAAAATTAGAAGCTTATGAATAAGAACCAAAGATGTATAATGAACAAAGCACCCATTACTATGTTTGATAAATCAAATTTAATATATACAATTTAAGATGGCTAAAGGGTTCATTGGCTTTGTAAAAACTAAGCTCTATTTAAGTTGAACTTTTGGCTGCTGAAAAGCTTGCTAAAATGTCTGGTCAAACAGCCTCGTTCTTGGGGCGCCTGGGTGGCTCAGTCATTAAGCGTCTCAGGTCATGATCCCAGGGTCCTGGGATCGAGCCCCACATCAGACTCCCTGCTCGGCAAGAAGCCTGCTTCTCCCGCTACCATTCCCTCTGCTTGTGTTCCCTCTCTCGCTGTGTTTCTCTCTGTCAAATAAATAAAATCTTTAAAAAAAAAAAAAACAACAAACAGACTCGTTCTTAAACACAGAGATGGTTTCAGATGCACCTGTGAAGCCACAGCTTCAGGCCACATGCATCTCCTCTCAATGTCCTTGTATGTTCCCTGGCTTGGTCACCAGTTGACACATCATGGCTTTGAAGTAATATTTTCTCATTTAACAGGAAACCTGTTCAAGAGGAATTATGGACAAAAAAAAAAAACCTATTTCCATCAACCTTCTGTGGCCTTTCCCATGTAATAGGCTGTGTTGCTAACATAGGAAATTCTGTTATGGAAATAAGAAAGCCCACCCTGGAAAGTACTACTACTCTGTGAGGAACACAAGTTGGGATATTAGGAAGTGGAATTTTTCTTTCTTTTTTTTTTAAGAAGTGGAATTTAAAACACACTAAGATTTCACTTGTGAGAATTTTCACATATTGTATTTCCTTAGAATAAAGATATATATTAAAGATATATTAATAAGAGAAAAAAAGTATATGCAACAAAAAATTGGTTAAGTTCGAGAGTCTTCCATGTAATGGAATACTGCATTATCACATTTCTTAACATAGAGCTTTACTAAATGTTGAATACACTAGAAAACGTAGTATTTCCCAGGTTCTAGCCAAAGAAAGGACTATTAGAAATGAAGGGAGGTCCACAGTGTTACAAAGTGGCTTCACAGCCTTTCTTACTGTTGCCTGAACTACCAGCTGTCTTGCTTTAGAAACTTCTGTCCTACATCAAATACCAGATGAGTTGATGGAAAACTCTTGTTGTCCTTAGCTTTTGCCATAAGTGAAATGGGCTCGTTTTATCATATATTCAGAATGAAATTTACAATATAGTTATGGCTGGTTATAAGAATGACATGAGGTTATGTGCATAAATATTACATCAAAATGGCCTCAAAAGTTTAAAATATTCAGTGGTGTTTTTTTTTAAATTTTATTTATTTATTTAACAGAAAGAGAGAGATCACAAGTAGGCAGAGAGGCAGGGAGAGAGGAGGAAGGAGGCTCCCCTCTGAGCAGAGAGCCCTATGCAGGGCTCGATCCCAGGACCCTGAGATCATGACCTGAGCCGAAGGTAGAGGCTTTAACCCACTGAGCCACCCAGGTGCCCCAATAGTCAGTGTTTTTAAGTGTAAAAGAGAGACCATCTTCTAGCTCAAACTATGAATGACTGAAGTGCAGCATATTTAGTATTCTGTGTTTATTAGGACTGAAGCAGAACTGTGTTTTCTCTAATAGCATGATCTACTACACTTACTTTCACACCTCTCTAATTTTAGGTAAATTAGTATTAGATTAAAACCAGTATTTGAGGGGCGCCTGGGTGGCTCAGTCGTTAAGCGTCTGCCTTCGGCTCAGGTCATGATCCCAGGGTCCTGGGATCGAGCCCCGCATCGGGCTCCTTGCTCTGCAGGAAGCCTGCTTCTCCCCCTACCATTCCCTCTGCTTGTGTTCCCTCTCTCGCTGTGTTTCTCGCTGTCAAATAAATAAAATCTTTAAAAAAAAAATAAAAAAATAAAAATAAAAATAAAAAAACCAGTATTTGAGTCTTTCTGACACATTGTTATACAAAGAACTTTTAACTTTTAATAAAAATAGTTTTCCATAAAGAGAAAAATTAGTCTATTGACCAGTTTGAGGTTTTCTTCAAAAAAGATTGCACTGGTAGGCTAAATGAGTGCCTAGTAGTGGTGTTTACATAAGTCAAAAGTGTCTGATATTCAAACATGCCTTTACTCAAAGGCAGGTAGCAGAACTTGCTGCTTCTAAGAAAATAAATGTGTAAATGGCAGTTCTTCAACATACCGAATGTATACTTTGTATTATTTTTAAGCCTCCTTACAGTTCTGTTTGGTGAGTGACAGAACTAAAGTGTAGACATGGCCTAACCCAAAAAGCTGAGAAACAGCAGAGTCAGATTTTAGACTATTTTGATGTTAAAGTCTTGCTTTTCCTGAAGCTGTAAGAGCCCTATAATTCTACCATGCCTTTATAGGAATTCTTACGCTTTTTACAGTACCACCACATAATAAATACTGTAGGTATCTTTTGGCTGATATGACAGTCAAAACAACTGTTCAACATGTACATGGCTAGGGGGAGATTCTACAACAGAAAAATCCAAAAGACCTGGAATTTTTGTTACTATAAATGTAAATCCTGTCTATTCTTTCCTGAAAGGTGTTGTGATACAAGACATTTAAACTTGCTTATTGAAAATAGAGAAATTTTTAATTCTGTTTTGATCCAATTCCAAACCAAAGGAACTCTTGTGCTAGGACGTAAAACAGAGCGCTGAAATGATACATGTCCCTTGCTAGACTGGGAACCACAATCCCTTAATTCAGATGACCTCAAGGCTTGACCAGAGAGGACTCAGCTGCTCCTTCTGGTTACCTTTTCATGTTGGCCTGTCCTTAATATAGCTAATGGTCCCCAGATGTATCAGCCGCTTGCTCTCTTTAACTCTCGCTGGACTGCTCTTCACAAACATGGGGTTCCTAAGGCAGAAAATTCCTATCTCCTTTTTTTTTTTTTTTAAATTCCTATCTCCTAATGCAGAAAATTTCAAGCCTCTCAAGGGGCCTCAGAGCATAGTAATGGCATGCAGGCAAAGCTACCAAATTCATGTTTTTATTTTAAGTGTCTTATTTTTTAAAATAAAACAGAATACTGTAACAAACTCCCCATGTGCCATTAGACAGCTTCAACAAAGTGATTTCATATATACCGTTTCCCACATTCGCCTTCCCAGACGATTCTGTAGCAAAATTTCATTTTCTAAAAACATTTCAGTGTATAACTCTAAAAGAAGACTCTTTTCTTTCTATGTAACCACAGTACCATGATAGTGTCTTTAAAAATGAATAATTCTGGAGCACCTGGGTGACTCACTGGGTTAAAACCTCTGCCTTTGGCTCAGGTCATGATCTCATCAGGCTCTCTGCTCTGCGGGGAGCCTGATTCCCCCCTCTCTCTGCCTACTTGTGATCTCTCTTCTCTCTGTCAAATAAATAAATAAAATCTTTAAAAAAAATGAATAATTCTGAACATGAGCAAATATTTGGTCAGTGTTTAATGTCACAAAGTTTTCTAGTTTGAATTAAGACCCAAACAAGGCCTACATGTAATGATTAGTAAATATATTCTTTTTAAGTCTCTTTTCATCTATTGGTTTCCCCTCAATCTTTCTTTCCCTCTTTTTAATTTATATGCTGAAGAAACTCAATTGTTTCTCCTGTAGAATTATTTGTCCTGATTATATCTCCATAGGAGAGTTTAACATATTCCTCTGACTTGTCTGCAATTTAGTAATTGAATGTGGAGGACCGACCAGATTCAGGTTTGATTTTCTTTTATTAACATATAATGTATTATTTGCCCCAGGGTACAAGTCTGTGAATCATCAGGCTTACACATTTCACAGCACTCATCATAGCACATACCCTCCCCCATGTCCACACCCCAGCCACCCTATCCCCTGCTCCCACCCCTACTCCCCAGCAACCCTCAGTTTGTTTTCTGAAATTAAGAGTCTCTTATGGTTTGTCCCCCTTTCCTGTCCCATCTTGTTTCATTTTTTTTCTTCCCTTCCCCCCATGACTCCCTGCCCTGCCTCTCAAATTCCTCATATCAGAGAGATCATATAATTGTCTTTCTCTGTTTGACTTATTTTGCTTAGCATAATACCCTTTAGTTCCATCCACATCATTGCAAATGGCAAGATTTCGTTTCTCTTGATGGCTGCATAGTATTCCATTGTATGTATATACCACATCTTCTTTATCCATTCATCTGCTGATGGACATCTAGGTTCTTTCCATAGTTTGGCTATTGTGGACATTGCTGCTATAAGCATTTGGGTGCACGTGCCCCTTCGGATCACTACATTTGTATCTTTAGGGTAAATACCCAGTAGTGCGATTGCTGGGTCGTAGGGTAGCTCTATTTTCAACTTTTTGAGGAATCTCCACACTCTTTTCCTGAGTGGCTGCACCAGCTTGCATTAGGTTTGATTTTTTAAAAAAAAACTCCTTCCTCTATCAGAAGACATCTAATATCTGGTTATCTTTCTCTTTTT
>CM053614.1:77375881-77399207 GCA_028646535.1 Procyon lotor
AGCCCAGGACCCTGGGATCATGAACTGAGCCGAAGACAGACGCTTAATGACTGAGCCACCCAGGCGCCCCAAGAAAATCTTATTGTTATCTACAGTTTGAATACCCAGTGGTTTTTTGTTTACAGATTTTCAAAATAATGAATTGGTTCGCTAACATCTTCCAATGGCTGACCAATTATTTTTGTAAGTATCAAGCTTCCTCATTATTTGATTTGACAAGAGTTTCCTTGATAATCTCATATAATTCTTGTCCCAGATCCGGCCCTAGAATTAGCCATTTATCCAAGGAGCTCTTGTTCCTTTCAGAGGGAGATTGGATTTCAGCAACAAAGTCTGGGTGCTAAAGGTACTTACTGCTACCAGGTGCATCAGTGTTTCCAGGACTTTTCTACTGAAAAAATTAGAAATAGCTTCTTTTAAGCAGAAAGTGTCAGTTTATATTGGTACTTCAAATTCAGGACTAAAAGCTCTTAATCTCTTCTTTCTAACATCAATTTTTCCTTTCTCCCTTGCCAAGAATCTTGCTTGTGAAGGACACTGGGCAGTGTAATATGGCAGAATTATACTTCATGAATACAACATTTCTTGAATTACAAAACCATTGCTACCACCTATGCTATGATTACTGAAAACTTTATGATTTTTTTCCTAGCCTTTTTTTTTTTTTGCCCTTAAGGCATATATTTTTAGGGATGTGCAGTCAAAAGCTGCTTTTTATTTTTTTTAAGATTTTATTTATTTACTTAATAGAGAGAGATCACAAGTAGGCAGAGAGCAGACAGAGAGCTGAGCAGAGAGCCCAATATAGGTCTTGATCTTAGAACCCTGAGATCATGACCTGAGCTGAACGCAGAGGCCTTAACCCTCTGAGCCACCCAGGTGCCCCAAGAGCTGCCTTTTAAAAGTTATTTGGATTAGTTTCTGGGTGGTTATGAAAGCATTACCTATTTGGATTCACTTGTCTCATTTTAATTCAGTTTTTAGGGATTTAATTTTTTATTTTATAAAATGCTTACATGGTTTCAAAGTCAATTCCATAGAACAAGATATATTCAAAGAATATAAAAAAAATAAATAATTTTTAATTTTTAAGTATAATTCTGCCATATAAATAAATAATGTTCCTTCGTCTTATTCACTCTGTACCTTTAGGGGAGATGTCAGCTTATAGGATTTGTACATATAACTATTACATATTATATTTCTTCCCATATTAAAATCATTTATCCATAATGCTATAATTAACTATATGATAATGCTTACCAAAGGTCCTTACATTGATATATCCCCAGTCATTTTAATTGTCTGAAGGTTATTCTCTAATAGATACCCCAGGAATAATTCATGGGATATTGAAAATAATTTGACTTTATACTTGAAAAGCAGCTTATCTGAATATAGATAAGGATTGGATTTTATTGGATTTTATTTTTTGGTTTACCCTAGAAAGCATACAATGTTTCTACTGAAACTTCTTCACAATTTTCCTTTCCTTCAGTTATAAGTGACTTAGACATTTTTCCCAGGTGTCAAGAGAATTTATCCACTTTCTTTAATGACCAATAATTTCATTAGACTTTCTTCACTGTTCTCATTCTCTTCCCAGGTATACAGTGTGCACTTTGTGTATATATTCTTAATTTTAGGAAAGTTTTTTTTCATTATAGATATTTTAAGTATCTCATTTTATTATTTTGGTTTTCTTCTTTGAGTACTGTTATTATACATGTGTTGTTTCTTCTTTTCCTATCTTTCATAAGGCTTCATGTATCAGAGATTTCTAGAGGGCTGCTACCTGAACTGTACCTATTAAAAGTTCAACTTTAAATGAGTGGTAAAATGTTAAGGAACATAGTCTAAGGATAGAATTGAACTACCAGGTGAATTGAATGCATATTCTCCTGATTCAGACAACCAATAGACTGCATGTAATTTTATATCCTCTTATTTTCCTAAGTGGCTAAAATAAGAAATTACATGAAATTTATTATTGCATTTGAGACTATGCACAGTTGCCAAAGTAAAACTTACAAAATAATTCCAGGTGAAATTACTTATAATTCATTGCTGGGCAAAGCTTTATTTTCCCTAAGGCTTATGTTTGTTTGTTTTTTTTTTTCTGAGAATCTCCATAATTCCTATCGCTGCTAAGAATCTGAGCCAAATCGTGGCTCAGTCTTGTAATAATAAACATAATTATGACAGGATCCTTAGCACATACATGTACTCTTGAACTTGGCCCCACCTTTTACTTCAAAAGTTTTTAAACTTTGATGGCAAAGGATAAGCTTGTAGAGAAATTGTATAGAAAATTTAGTTTGAATATATATTTCAATATATATTGAATATATATTGGAATATAGGAATATAGGAAATATAGGAATATATATATTCCTGGGAAAGTCTGGATATTTCATGAGATTTTGATTCCAAACAAGGTCTTTGGTGCAAAAAGAATGGGAAAACTATTGTTCCTCTATTAATCATTCATTAATAAAACAGAAGCTTCTGTTCTAGCTTAATTTTAAACTGTCAGTGATTTACATTAAAGCAAATTATTTACTTTTGGAATTATACTAAGCTTTTCTTTATCTCAACAAAATATAATTAATAATGAACTGATGAATTTAAGTATAGACCTCAATCACTGAAAATGAAGTCATGCCATTTATAAGTGTAGATTATGTAATAAAGGGAGAAAAAAACCCAAGCTCTGTTTTAAGAGCCTGATAAAAACTAAACTGCATTCACTAACATTAGAAAGAAGGCTGCTTCATATATGATCATTCTAAACTGTGTCCTCCTTCAAATAGGTTGAGACACCAACTGCTTCAAAAAAGTAATTATTTCTATATAAGCTAGTTTCATTTTTTAAATTTTTATTTTTTAAAGATTTTATATTTGACATAGAGAGAGAGAGAGAGAGAGAGCACAAGCAGGGGGAGGGGCAGAAAGAGAGTTGGAAGCAGACTCTCTGCTGAGCTTGGAACCCAGACACAGGGCTCAATCCCAGGACCCTGGGATCATGACCTGAGCTAAAGGCAGGTGCTTAATCAACTAAGCCACCCAGGCAACCCTAAACTGTTTTTTTTTTTTTTTTTTTTTTTAAGATTTTATTTATTTGAGAGGGAGAGAGAGAACATGAGTGAGGGGAAAGGCAGAGGGAGAGAGAGAAGTAGAATCCCCTGCTGAGTTGGGAACCCAATGCAGGGGCCCATCTCAGGACCCCAGGACCCCAATACCACGACCTGAGCCAAAGTCAAATGCTTAACCTACTGAGCCACTCAGGCATCCTTAAGCTACTTTCATTTTATTTCTTCTCTTTTTCTTCTAAGTCTCTCTTTCACTTTCCTCCTATAATGCATTGCTTTTTCTTCCACATGGGTAAATGTCTTGAGGTCTTTTCGTGAATATTTATCAAATTAGTCCTAGGCTTGTTACCATAAATTAGACATCTCTGGAGAAATAATTCCATCTACCTAACCAAGAATTAAGGTCTGCAAATAGTTCTCTTGCTTGATGCATAAAGACAAAAGATATTATAAGATAGAATGTGTTACAGAATTAAAACAAATACTAAGTTTACATTATGATATCTGGGTAGAGTGAAGAGGTAGAATAAGTCATGTGTACTTATTAAATCAAAGTTAACCAAACTTCAGAGGGAAAAATTAAGCTAATGTTTGGGAATCCAAAGCATCTCAACTAAAAATGTGATTGAATAGAATCACTTATCTAGAATGCATTCATTTTATATTGTGTCAACTATTTACTTTTAACTGTTTGTGTTAATTCTTTAAAGTAAGTTTATGATTCTGTGAACAGATCGGCATTTCAATAGAAAGGATTTTGTTCACTTGAGAAATAAAATTAACTTCTGATTTTGATCCTATTGGAAATATGGTTGCAATTTACATTCTCCTTGCAATAGTCTACAAAATTAGCTCTGAATAATTTCTTCCTGTTTTGTTATTCCTAGTAGAATTAAACACTTTAAAATTCAGAGAATTTAGATTTGACTTGACATTTCAAACTATTTAGAAAATGGCTATGATTAAATGTTGAATAATGGTAATATACATAATTTTGCATGACATGAATAAAAACATCTAGGTGAAATTTCCCAAATCATTTGCCCTTTAAGCAATTGATTACACATGTTTGGTCTGTTGAGTTATGCAGTCAACTAGAGTTAGTAATTAACTTGCAATTGATGGACTTGAAAAAGGAGAAAAAATTTGAGGTTGGAATTTGTTTATATGAATGTTTTTGTAAATTGTAGAGTCAGCTTTAATGCCTGAAGTGGATTCTGACACTGACACTTTTCTTCCTCCCTGCTGATTTGATTCACAGGGCCAGTAAGACTTAAGTGGACAAATAGTGGGGTTATAAGCAGTCATTATTAAGGTAAGCAAAGCCTCACTCATTGCTTGTGGTCAGACATCTGACTTTAATTTTGGGAGAGGTAGATAAACATTGATGGTATCGTGAGAAAGAAGTTGGTATGCCATTTCTAAGCTCATTAGAGCTTATAGTTTGCCAGTTTACACATACACACACACAAGGGGGCTAAAATAAAGCCTAGTTTCTGTAGTCTTTGTTTCTGTATTCTACTGATAATCTTCTAGAGAGATAAGTACAGCCTCCAATGTAACCCTAGATGAAAAAGCAAATATAAGAAAAGTAAAAATGAACTCACTTTCCGTTCACATCTCTTCACACCCACCCTCCAACCCCAACCTCTGGGTCTCACTGGGCCACATTACTCATTTATTCCTAAATCACACAGTTCCATTTTTCTACCACTTATTTTCCCTAACTGCTCTCTACCCCCTGTCAAAAACAAAAGAAAAAAAAAAAAGACATCAAAGAAAACCTCCACAGAGGTTTTAACTTCCTTTTCACTCCACTTTCCATCAAGTGAATTCCTTAGAAGTCACCTCATGACTAATAATACTAGTTTTCAGTAGAATTATTTTACTAATTTAACAAAAATCAGAGTCATAAAGACAGAGAATTGAGCATCATTCATACATCTTTGTTTCTTCCGCATTTTATGCTGTACTCTTAAACCACAAAAATGGGTGTTTGCTAATGTGTCATCACTACATAGGAAGCACACTATAGGAAATTCGATAGACTTAATTCATTTTATAGTAGTCTCAGCTTACTATTGATGTTATTTCTCAATATTTTTTCCCTCAACCTCCATCAAACTCAGTTTAAACTTACATGTTTACTAAATATGGTTTGCATGACTTTTCATCTCTATTTTCTATTTCTTTACATTCTCTGTCATCTCACTACCCAAAGATAAGCCTGCAAAAGGCTTCAAAAGGTTTCGTGATATTGATCACCTTAAACTGAGGAAATAACCAGGAAATACATTCCATGCCTGATAGCCTTTGAGTAACCATATGCATGACCAACCATCATTGAAGGAAGACTTAAGATCCTGGAGACAATAGGTTACATGTGGTTATAGGCAGTATTTGAAAGATCAAACCAGCTCTGAGTTGCCATGGGCAAGCTATTTAACACAAATCTGCTCTATAGATCCCACCTGCTGAATAGGGTTGTTCATGTAACTCTACGTAAAAGATATCAACTAAACTAAACTAGAGAAACAACTAAACTTCTATTACAAAAGCTAAAATTAAAAACAACAACATTAGTCAATATAATGCATGCTCATTCCCATCTTAATATACTATCTTGGGGTCTCGCAGGTAAATTTTATAGTATGTGAATTATAGCTCAAAAAAAAAATATCATAGTGCTTGCCATATAGTAAGAGGCCCATAAAATGCTATTTATGATAGCTCCCAAAAGCCAGAACTATTACTCCTATGCAAAAATGTCACTGAACTAGATTAAATGATGATGAACATGATTTACTTTGAGAGCTTTAAATTGTAGTTTAAGAATTTCATTATGATATTTAAATTCAGTTTAACTCTTTGACCAAGATAAGGAACTTAAGGGTTTCCAATAAGGCTTCAGTACACTGGTGAATTTAATGAAAGTTTAATGGTTTAAAATAAATTATTTAAGTAAAAATTTATTCAAAAATATTTAAGAACTATTTTCCCCCAAGAATTAGTTAGAAAATTGTTCAAATATCCAGAATCTATAATTTGCATGTTTTCTCTTCAAGTTCCAAAAGTAATACTTTTGGGTAGTAGTAAGTGAAACAATGTAGTGCACTTCAAATTTGGCAAGTCTATAATCACCTACAGTAGCAGCCAAAGCCTATTAACCTAGGCCATCCTAATGTCAGCCCCTGAGGATCTTATTGCATATCTTTCCACACCCTTATTTTTCCTCAAGCAAATACATATAGCCATAGATATATCTATATACAGGTACGGTTTATTTCCTTTATCCTGAAACAGAATCAGAAGGTACACACAAATAATTCTTTCTTAATTTTTTCTTTTTTCATTATGTATTTTAATGGACATCCTCATAAGTCAATAGATAGAGACCCATCTTGTTCTAATTTTTATAAGCATATATATACACATATAATTTCATACACATCATATCTTATTATGGATTCTTCCTTAGTAGCCTTTTCTTGACTTTGATTTCCTGCTTACCTCACTTCCCCACCCTATCCTTTGCTCTCATTGCTCTTCCACACCCACATTCTGTATCCTTCTGTAATTTAAAGCACCTGCACTTTCCATACACCTTTTTATCAATGTTTACTTTACAAAAGTAGAATATTAAATACTCTTCCCTACAGGTCATTTTCCTCATTCAGCACATTTTGGAATATGCTCAAGTCCCATGTCAGTTCACATAGCTTAATTATTCCTTAATAAGAATTGCTAATGTTGCACAATATTCCATGCATAATTTATTTGTTTTCTATTTAGTTGGCATTTATCTGGCTTACATTTTTTTGCCACTTTAAACAATGCCTCAATAATTTTTTCCCTTTATATGTTCTGATATTCAGGCCCATAAGATAGAGTACCAAAAGTTAGACTATTGGACTGAAGTGTATGCAATTTTTTTTTATTTTAATAGATATTTTAGTTGATTTTCAAAAAGATAGTAACTGTTTATATTTCCACCACATCCATGGCATCAATATATATCACTCATTTTATTTTATTTTATTTTATTCCCCAAATACGTTTATTTTATTTTTTCAGTGTCACAAGTTTAATTGTTCATGCACCACACTCAGTGCTCCATGCAGTACGTGCCCTCCTCAATACCTACCACCAGGCTCACCCAACCCCCCACCCCACCCCTCCAAGACCCTCAGTTTGTTGCTCAGAGTCCACAGTCTCTCATGAATGGATGATCATTCATCGCGCCCTCCGGTTTCCCCACATTCACCCTTCCTTTCCTTCTCACAATGCCCTCCATGGTTTTCCTTATGCTCCACAGGTAAGTGAGACCATAAGATGATTGACTCTCTCCACTTGACTTATTTCACTCCGCATAATCTCTTCCAGTCCTGTCCATGTTGATACAAAAGTTGGGTATTCATCCTTTCTGATGGAGGCATAATATTTCATTGTATATATGTACCATATCTTCTTTATCCATTCATTTGTTGAAGGGCATCTTGGTTCTTTCCACATTTTGGTGATATCACTCATTTTCTATTTTTATAGTCATATAAGAGCTGTTGAGAACTGTCACAAGACAATTTCTGATTCTTTGATAACTACAAGTAGCCTTTAACAGCTAGAGATGGGAGTGAATTATGACCCCTTCCTCCAAACCTCAAAGTGATCTGTTACAAGAAAAAGATCTTGAACTAAATTTTCCACATGTTCATTTATTAAGTCACCAAAACAGTTTAGCTGCTCTTCTAGGCAATCTAAAATTTCTACTCTCTGTATTTACCACACTCTGAGAACACCTTGCTATACAGGTTTTTTCAAGGGAGATGCAGGAAAAACTTTGGTAACAAGTTCGCTTCTTTTTCAATCTGTAAAGATGACAAAATCCTCCATTAAATTGTTGTGGTGGAAGGATGGGGCTGTGGTGGGAAATGTAGTTTCCCTAAATGTAGTTATAGCCCCAAAGCTTTGTTTGCTACAGAAGTGTTAGTATGTTCGGCTCACCAGATTCTTATACCCTATTTGTGAAAGGGTATATATTTGGCCCACACTAATTTCCTTGCTGATTACACGTCTTGATCATCACTTATTTAACCAATGGAAACTCATTTCTAATCAGCAAATGCAATAATGGAGATTTAGACTACAATTTAAAGTATTTTATGTATTCTCTTCTGGAGAGTGGACACCTGATAGGGTCTCTCAAAGGCTAACTAACCCACCATAAAGTATGAATTCAGGAATAGGGAAGCTCAAATGTTAACCAACTTCTCCATATTGTAGATTGCAGATAACTTATACATTGTATTCTCTAAACTGGAATATTGTCAGGTAAATACAGTATAGCAGGTATAAGGCAGCAGCTTGGCATTGCTGCTTTTTCCAATAGCAAGTGACAACAAAAAACAAAACACGTTTCTCTATTTTACTGAATATGCTTCAGTAATGTCCAGGCATCAGTCATGGGGCCTCTATTACCCAAGACTACAGGAGGAGAGGAGAGAGAAAGACAGCAGCCAGAATATGGCAACTGAGTGGATATATTCATAAACTCATGGGTATGGTATTAACGATTAGAGAAAGAGGCCTTGGGAAACCTATATTTGTAGGTGGGAAGCAAATGTAGACAAACTTTGCCTGCATCATAATGTTTGACGTATTATCTTCACAACTCCTCCTAATGGTCAAATGGTCAAATCAGTTCATTTAGGATTCAGAACACTAAAAGCTGTGCTATAAGTGGTAACAAATAGATTGGACAAATTATTTTTCCAAGGAACACATTCATATCTCTTCAAGGGAGATTCTGAAAACATAGTAACAAAGTTAGAAACAGTTCCACCATTTTTACAAAGCATGGGGAGATCTTCAAAAGACATGTTGATTTAACTATGGAACTTAAGTTGTAGGTCTAATATGATAAGTCTTGAGGGTATACAAAGATGAAATGTTTTGAGTAACAGCTGTTTGGTTGCCTTTGTTTTTAACATAGTGGTGGAAGCATGTGATGGTCACTGCAGTTTGATAAATGACCTTCCCATCATCCTCATTTTGTGGGTTTAGGTCAGACACACATATTGTGACTTGGTTGGTGTGGAGGCTGGTGTTTCACTGTATTTTTAGAATATTTATTCTATTTAGAAAGTTTACATAATTTTGGTTACAGTGACTAAAGTGACTGGGACTAAAATAAGACTAGCTTTTACAAAAACAAACTCTTCTAGCATTCGAAGATGGCAGTGCATGCCAGTGTTCATCCAGAGTCCTTCTGATTCTAGATTTGGTGCTTAAGATTGCAAATAGGGGTGCACATGGATGAGAAAAAAATACTTTGTTTCTGTTATTTATAGGGACGGTTTCTAAAAGACAAAATAAAAATTTTGTTTTTTCATGTTGCTTGGTCTAGAGTAGAGATGACAATCAAGTTTCATTTATCTTGCCAACTCTGAAGAATTGATAGTGGCTGCCTGAAAAACCCCGTGGAAAAGATTTGGGATAGAGAGTTAGTACCTTGCTAGAAAAGATGGTAAACATTAGTGATAACTGCCCAGGACTGAATATAAGAGGAAAGGCAGGACATACATGACATGAGAAGTGAGAGGGGTATGACCAAATATTTCATATCTAGTTGATAATTCCTGGGTGGTTTATACTATACATGAAATCCACTTAATCAAGAATTTTTTGTGGGCTGAATTTTAAAAACATATTCCAATATTTATAATGTATGTATAAACATATAAAATAGATTTCACAGCTATCATACACACATTACATGTACACACATATGTGTGTGTATGATTCTCAAGCAGTGAAAGAATTTTAATTTTTAATTAATTTTAAATACTTTAAAACTTTTAATTAAATTAATTTTGATTAATTTTAATTTTTTAAGAGTGGTGCTTGAAATCTAGTTGAAATGAACCACATTTTGCCTAATGGTTAAATAATATATTACAAATATTTTTAAGATGCTATTTTAATGAGGATGATATATGTAAATATGTAGAGTATATATATCTAAATGTACAAATATATGTTGTGTAATATATATCTATATAGAGTTTACATATACATATATGTATATATGTATATGTAGAGCTTTTATATACACACACATATATGTATATATATATGTAGAGTTTATATATGCATACACATCTATGTATATGTAGAGTTTATATATGCATACACATCTATGTATATGTAGAGTTTATATATAATATATATTATATATATTTTATATATATAAATTTATATATATACAACATGATGTGTATAAATATAAATATATATAAACATATATTTATATATAATAAATATATATAAACATATATTTATATATAATAAATATATAATAAATTTATAAATATATATTATGTATAATTTATAGATATCTTTATATGGACAGATATAATTATATACTTATATATTATATAGAGAGATATAAATAATATTATATAGTATTACACACACACACACACACACACACACGCATACCCTGGATACTAATCTTTTTGAGTTTGTATGAATTCAACTATATTTTTCTAGTTTGTGAATTACTTTTTCATTTTGTTTATGTGACTTTTCTGGACCAGAAGTTCCTATTTTTAATATAGTCAAACTTATTAATCTTTTCCTTATGGTTTATCCTTCTCTGTGTCTTATTTAGGACATTCTTCCCTACCCTGATTCATAAAGATATTCTCCATATTGTGAAATATGAAAGTTTTATAGCTTTGTCTTCTACACTTAAATCATTAAACCACTTGGATTTTATTTGTAGCAAAATTAACTATCTTATTTCCTACATTTTTATAGTAAGTTTTGATAGCTGATAGTGCAGTCCTCCTGAACACCACCACCCATTTCCCAACTTTGTTTATGTTTAACAATTTCTTGATTATTCTTGGATTTTGCACGTTAATATAAATTTTAGGATCAGTTTCTCAAGTTCCGCAGTAAATCTTTTTATTCATATTTATTGTCCCATATTTTCTTTTTTTAGTTTTTAATTCCAATATAACTAAAAATAATAATTAATAATTAATATACAGTGTCATATTAAATTCAGGTGTACAATATAATGATTCAACAATTCTGTACATAACTCAGTGCTCACCACAATAAGAGTACTCTTTAATCCCCATTACCTATTTCACCCATGCATCTGGTAACCAGTTTGTTCACGATATTAAAAGTCCATTTTTTTGGTTTGTCTCTTTTTTCTTTGTCTGTCTGTTTTGTTTTTCAAATTCCACATATAAGTGAGATCACATGGTATTTGTCTTTCCCTGACTAACTTATTTCCCTTAGCAATATACCCTTTAGATTCATCCATGTTGTTGCAAATGGCAAGATTGTGTGTGTGTGTGTGTGTGTGTGTGTAAATATATACAACTCAATATGTATATATACACATACATAATCTTCTGTATCCATCTATCAATGGATATTTGGGTTCCTTTCATAATTTGGCTATTGAAAATAATGCTGCAATAAACATAGATGTGTATATAACTTTTTAAATTAGTGTTTTCATATTCTTTACTTAATATCCAGTAGTAGAATTACTGGGTCATATGGTAATTTTATTTTTAATTTTTTTGGAACATCCATACTGTCTTCCACAGTGACTGTACCAGTTTGCATACCCACCAACAGTCACGAGGTTCTTTTTTCTCCACATACTCACCAACACTTGTTTCTTGTGTTTTCTATTTTAGCCATTCTGACAGGTATGAGGTGATACCTCATTGTGGTTTCGATTTGCATTTTCCTGATGATTAGTGATGTTGAGCATTTTATGTGTCTATTGCTGATCTGTATGTCCTCTTTGGAGAAATGTCTGTTCATGTCTTCTGTCCATTTTTAGTTGAATTGTTTGGGTTTTTTGGTGTTGAGTTGTATCAGTTCTTTATATACTTTAGATAATAACTCCTTAATGGATATATCATTTGCAAATATCTTCTCCCATTCAGTACGTTGTCTTTGTTTTGCTGATTGTTTCCTTTGCTGTTCAGAAGCTTTTTATTTTGATGTAGTTCCAATAGGTTTTGTTTGTTTGTGTGTTTGTTTTTGCTTTTGTTTCCCTTGTCTCTAGATATATGCCTAGAAGAATGTTGCTATGGCCACTGTCAGAGATATTACTGCCTGTGTTCTCTTCTAGGATTTTTATGGTTTCAGGTCTCACGTTGAGGTCCTTAATCCATTTTGAATTTATTTTTGTGTGTGGTGTAAGAAAGTGTTCCAGTTTCATTCTCTTACATGTAGCTGTCCAGTTTTTCCAGCACCATTTATTGAATAGACTTTTTCTCAGTGTTTATTCTTGCCTCCATGTCATCGATTGACCATAAAATTGTGGATTTATTTCTAGACTCTCTATTCTGTTCTATTGTTCTGTGTCTGTTTTGTGCCAGTACCATACTGTTTTGATTACTACAGCTTTGTAATACACTTGAAAGCTGGGATTGTGACACCTCCAGTTTTGTTGTAAGATTATTTTGGCTATTCAGGGTCTTCTGTGATTCCATACAAATTTTAGGATTATGCTTTCTAGTTCTGTGAAAAATGCTATTGGTATTTTGATAGGGATTGTATTAAATCCCTATCAATTGCATTAATATGGATTAATTCAATCTGGATTGCATTAATATGAACATTTTAACAATATTTGTCCTCCTAGTCTCTGAGAATGGAGGAATATCTTTCCTTCATAGTAAATCCTATCTTGGTCTTCCTGGGTTTTCTTGGCAATTAGAGTCTGAGATGGGGATTCTTGTGCAGGAGTTTATGCCTTGTTGTCTATACCTGAGAAAGAGCAAGACAAGCAGAATGGGACAGAGGAAGTTTAACTGTGGTTCATCTTGTTAGAGGCCTCAGTGGATATCATGGGGAGCCCTGGAGCTGGGGGTATCCTTCAGAGATGTCCCAAATTGAGGTAAAGGAACCAGGATTTTTAATTCCCACATTTACTAAATGTTGTGCGTAGACTACTTATGCAAATGGAATATAACATTGGGTAAGGCAGCTCCCTTTAGCCAAAATTCTTACAGAAAGAGCCAATTATAAACTGTTAGTGGCCTATACTCCAGCAGCATGGATAATGAGTGCCATAGTGGTTTTATATTGATAAATATATAAATATATAATATCAATATATTTATATTGATAAATATATAAATATTTATATAAAATATATAAATATAAATTTATAATTGATACTACAATATCAATTATAGCTGAGCCCTTTCAGGATTCTGCTTGTCCTCTTTTATGAGGGAATTCACAAAAGGAAGACTAATAAAATTGACTATAGACTGTGCTAATCACTCAACTACTGAAATTACCTGGAGATTTAACTGATAATTTCCTTTCTCCACCACATTTTCTAGATTCTTTTTCTCCTCTGCTAGCATGTCTGCTAGTCTAGAATGCATCACTCGGACAGAAAGCATCACTCAGCCCCTTACCCATAAATATCTGAGACTCTGATTATCAAGGCCTTCTTAGGACATGGCTCCTGTACTTGTCCATTTACTGTGCATTTACTGTCAAAACTGGGTAACAAAGTTGCAGAAGATGATAGAGCAGTTTATCTAAGTGCAAACTTGTTCATTCTTGCCTATATAATAGCAGCCCTACCTCCTCCTGAATATGATTAAAATTTATTTTTCTTTTTTTCTTATCTGCTGTTCTCTTGACACAAGAAGTCTTCAGGAACTGGGCAGTAGCCATAGTTTAAAGTTGAATTGAACTCCAGCTGTTTGTTTCATAATGGAAACTCCTCCTCTGGGAAACGGAAACTCTAGACCTACGAGTCGCAGAGATATATCCTGGAAGATGGCATTCCATCATTTGTAGGTATCAAAGTCATGCCTCAGCTGTATCTTCAGAAGGCCATTCAGTTGCTCTACTAGGTCAGTATATTCTGGAGAGTGTATTTGTGATAGGACTCACAGATCCCATGGACATGTGTCTACTACTGTAAAATTGAGCCCTTGGTCCAAGACAGTATTAGGTAGTATTCTTTGTTCTGTGTTGGTCAGTCTCTGTGAGTCTTCAGCTGTGCTGGCCGAAGTCCTGCAAAGGCAGGAAAGATAAACTTAATATATAGGAAAAATAAACCACATAGAAATATATAGAAAGATAAACCATAATATATATCAATTCTAGATGAGATAAATTGCTGCCCCTGCCAAGGGTGAAAGTGGTCCTGTGTTTTCTAGGGCTACAATAACAAATTATCACAAACTGGATGGCTTAAAACAACAGAAAATTATTCTCTCACAATTTTGCAGGCTACAACCCTATAATCAAGGTATTGTAGAGCCATGGCTCTCTCTCCTATCTTCTTGTGGTTGTCAGTAGTCCTTCATGTTCTTTAGTTTACAGCTACATAACTCCTAATCTCCGCCTCTGTCATCACATGGCCATCTTACCCCGGTGTGTCTAACACATATCTTCATATGCGTTCTCCTCTCTGTGCCTCTGTGTCTCTTTGTCTCTACTTCATTCTTGAGCCCATTGTGCTTGTCTCTTTGTCTCTTTGTCTCTCTCTTTGTCTCTACCAGTCATATTGGATCAAGGACCCACTCTACTCCACCTCATCTTAACTTATATCTTTTTTTTTTAAATTTTTATTTATTTGTAAGAGACTCCTAGACTCAAGAAATGAACTAAGGGTGGCCAGGGGGGTCGGGGGGTGTGGGTGGGTAGGGATAGGGTGGCTGGGTTGTGGACATTGGGGAGGGCATGTGCTGTTAAGTGCTGTGAAATGTGTAAGCCCGATGATTCACAGACATGTACCCTGGGGCAAATAATACATCATATGTTAATAAAAATTAAAAAAAAAGATTTTATTTATTTGATAGAGAGAAACACAGCGAGAGAGGGAACACAAGCAGAGGGAATGGTAGCAGGAGAAGCAGGCTCCCCGCTGAGCAGAGAGCCCCATGCGGGGCTCGATCCCAGGACTCTGGGATCATGACCTGAGCTGAAGGCAGACACTTAACAACTGAGCCGCCCAGGCGCCCCTTAACTTATATCTTAATTACACCTTCAAAGAATATATTTCCAAACAAGGATACATCTACAGATACCACATATTAGAACCTCAACATATATATTTGGGAACTACAATTCAAGCCACAACAGATCCACTTTAGTCTATTTGCCATCAAGAGGCTGCTTGTTCTCCATGATATGTTTTCCATGAATCAGGGGGTTCAGGAGAGCTCTCTGTTGCTGGAAGGTTGAACATCTGGTAGCAGCAGTAGCTTGCCCAACCTTGGTGAGTAGGAACACTTCGTGTTGAACCCATGCACAGCCTCCATTCCTGCCACCACAAACTACTTCATTCTTGAGCCCATTGTGCTAGCACTGAGGTGACCAATGGGAGAGGCTGACTGGGTCCATTGTTTACACCTTTCATCTGTTGGCCATTAGCATTTCTTATATTGGGAATGCTCATTGATAGGTATTATCATGTGAATTTAAAATACCATGCACAGGGACTCCTGGGTGGCTCAGTCAGTTAAGCAGCTGCCTTTGGCTCAGGTCATGATCTCAGGGTCCTGAGATGGAGCCACATATTGGGCTCCCTGCTCAGTGGAGAGTCTGCTTCTCCCTCTCTCTGCCACTCCCCCTGCTTGTGCTCTCTCTTGCACTCTCAAATAACTGATGAAATCTTTAAAATATAAATAAATAAAATAAATTTTAAAAAATACTGTGTACTTAAGGCTATGTTAATCTGCCCTTGCAAAGATACCTCATCCGACACAACGCCTGTGACTGGGAGTAAAGTACCCCTTGGTTGAGTTTGCAGTAGACTACTGTCATCCACCAGGATCCATCTAGTTTTTGTAAGTTACCATAAAAATGAATAAAATGAGTGTATGGCAGGGATGCCTGGCAGACTCAGTCAGTTAAGTGACCAACTCTTGACTTCTGCTCAGGCCATGATCTCAGTGTTGTGAGATTAGCTCTGTGTGGGACTCCATGCTCAACAGGGAGTCTGCTTGGGATTCTTTCTCTCTCCCTCTGCCCCTTCCCCATTAAAAAAAAAAAAATTTAAAAAATCTTTAAAAAATGAGTATATGGCAGAGACCAGCAACTCTGCACACTTTAGGACTTTAAGGATAGCACTCGTGCCTGGCATCCACCCTCAACTCTAAGACAATATTGTTTATAACTTGCTATTTTGGTGAGAGAATGGAGAGAACATTCAGAGGTTTCATTCTGGCCTTCTCCAAATCAAAAAATAAATGTAAAGTTTATGCCAACTACCAAGTATACTGTTTCCATTTTAAATTCAAGACTGAGTGAAATGACCACTGCCTGAATCCATAGACTCAGTGAACAGTCTGTGAACTGGACCTGGGTCAGGATTCCATTTATTACTTCATGTCTATAGGGCCTCATCTCAAAAGGAGAACCATTTACCACTTCAGGTCAACTCAGTCTCTGCGCCCAACATTCCTCTATATGTTTGGGTTTTCCCCTTCCCCCACTGGAAAATAGCTTTTACATTCTTTGAGGCAAGACTAGAAAAATGATGAGTGAGTGTTATGGTGGGATAGGAGCCTATCTTCTAGTCACCCAGCCTCTACTTAAGCCCAGTGTATTTGACTCAGGGTAGTGTCCGTCTCTTGGGTACCTAGGGAGACTGTATTCTGTTAAATATTTCCGTGGCTGCTCCTGGCTGCCACTGTAACCTACCATTGTTTATGATAACTGTGCCCACCTCCATTCTGATAGTTAAGCCACACCTCCTGGCCTCTAGTATTTTGGGATCATCCCCATTGTTATCTGTGAGCCCAGGTCTATAACTACAATTCTGAGTTTAAAGAGAAAGGGCTTCTCTGTGATGCTGGTGTTTGTCTCATTAGCACATTCTTTATTGTTCTAATGAATGGAGTGTTCTCCAGGCCCTCCTGTAGAATAGTCAGCTGTTAGGATTTTTGGTCTTTATACTATATCCACTTTGAGTGCCTACTTCTGTGGATTTTTGACCCCTTCCTCCACTTCCTGCTATGGCAATTCTGGCACACCTACTTCACTTGGTGGGTGCTGTTGGTATTTCTAAGCATCCAGGAATTATCCTAGTTGTGTATTAACATTGTATCCTAGAATTCTTGTTAAAGGATTAAGTTGTATAAGGTAGAAATGTGCTCCCAAATAAAAAAAACCTCTCTCTTATCCAATTTTATGTCTGACTCACTTGATCCAGCACCTTCAGAGTCCAGTTCCACGTATCTCCTACTACCTCCTGCTGACACATGCTGACTAGGCCCTGCAGTCCCACTGTGCCATCTACAACCGTTTTCATGGTTTTTATCAGAAGTTCACTGCATCTATAGCTCTCTTATAGCTATAAAAATATTTTTAAATCATGTATGCATAATGAATATTTTATCGAACTATAATTAACATACAATGTTATATTAGTTTCAGATTTACAACATATTAATTCAACAATTCTATACATTATTTAGTGCTCACCATGATAAATGTAGTCATCTGTCACAATACAACATTATTACAATATTATTGACTATTTTCCCAATGCTATAAACTTTATCTCTGTTATTATCTATTTTATGACTGGAAGCGTGTACGTCTTAATCTCCTTTATCTATTTTGCTCAGCTTCCCACCCACCTCCCCTCTAGAAACTGCCAGTCTATTCTCTGTATTTAAGAGTCTATTTGGAATTGTTTGTTAGTTCATTTGTTTTGTTTTCTGGATTCCATATATAAGTGAAATCATATGGCAATTATCTTTCTCTGTATGACTTATTTCACTTAGCATAATACCCTCTAGTTCTATCCATGTTGTCACAAATGGCAAAATCTCATTTTTTATAGCTGGATAATATTCTATTATATATAACTTAAGTATATACAAATAAGTATACACACACACACACACACACACACATACACACACTACATCTTCTTTATTCGTCTATCAGTGGAGTGAACACTTGGGTTGCTTCTATATCTTGGCTATTATAAGTAATACAAGAATAAACATAAGGGTACATATATCTTTTAAAATTACTGTTTTCATTTTGAGGGGGTAAATAGCCAGTAGTGGAATTACTGGACCATATGGTATTTCTATTTTTAATTTTTTGGGGAAATTTTAAACTGTTTTCCAGAGTGGCTGCACCAATTTCCATTCCCACCAACAGTGCACAAGGGTTCCCCTTTCTCTACATCTTCACCAACTTTGTTATTTCTTGTCTTTTTGATACTTTCCATTCTGACTGATGTGAGATGATATTTCATTGTGGTTTTGATTTACATTTCCCGGGTGATTAGTAATGTTGAGCATCTTTTGGTCATCTGTATGTCTTATTTGGAAACATGTCTATTTAGGTCCTCTGTCAATCTTTTATTTAAGCAGACTATTTTTTGATGTTGAGTTGTGTAAGTTCTTTATATATTTTGGTATGAATCTCTTATCAGATATATTAGTTGTAAATATCTTCTTCCACCCACTAGGTTTCCGTTCTGTTTCATTGATGGTTTCCTTTGTTGTGCAAAAGCTTTAGTGTAGTCCCAGGAGTTTTATTTCCTTTGTGTAAGGAGACTTATCCATAACTATGTTGCTAAGGGTAAGGTTCAAGATATCACAGCCTATTTTTTTTTTTTACTTTGTTTTCAGAAGGTTTTTTTTTTTATTATTATGTTATGTTAGTCGCATACAGTAGTACATCATCAGTTTTTGATGTAGTGTTCCATGATTCATTGTTTATAACTATGTTTTTTTTTAAAGATTTTATTTATTTATTTGACAGATCATAAGCAAGCAGAGAGGCAGGCAGAGAGAGAGGAGGAAGTAGGCTCCCTGCTGAGCAGAGAGCCAGATGCGGGGTTTGATCCCAGGACCCTGAGATCATGACCTGAGCCAAAGGCAGAGGCTTTAACCCACTGAGCCACCCAGGTGCCCCAACGACTATTTTTTTTAAATTTTTTTTATTATGTTCAGTTAGCCACTGTATAGTACATCATTAGTTTTTGATGTAGTATTCAATGATTCATTAGTTAGGTATAATACCCAGTGCTCATCACAGCATGTGCCCTCTGAAATACCAATCAACCTGTTAGCCCCTCCCCCCACCCTTTTCCCTTCTGAAACCCTCAGATTGTTTCCCAGGGTCCATAGTCTCTCATGGTTCATCTCCCTCTCTGATTTCTCCCCCTTCAGATTTCCTTCCCTTTCCCTATGGTCCTCTAAGCTATTGTTTATGTCCATATATGAGTGAAACCATATGGTAATTGTCTTTCTTTGCTTGACTTACTTCATTTAACATAATCCCCTCCAGTTCCATCTATGTTGATGCAAATGGTGGGTATTCATCCTTTCTCATGTCTGAGAATATTCCATTGTATATATGAACTACATCTTCTTTATCCATTTGTCTGTTGTAGGACATCTCAGCTCCTTCCATAATTTGGCTATTGTGGACATTGCTGCTATGAGCATTGGGGTGCATGTGCCCCTTCTTTTCACTACATCTGTATCTTTGGGATAAATACCTAGTATTGCATTTGCTTTATTTATCCTTTATTGCTTATAGGGTAGCTTTATTCTTAACATCTTGAGGAACCTCCGTACTGTTTTCCACAGTGGCTATACCAGCTTGCATTCCTACCAACAGTGTAGGAGGGTTCCCCTTTCTCCACATCCTTACCGATATTTGTTGTTTCTTGTCTTGTTAATTTTTGTCATTCTAACTGGTGCAAGGTGGTATCTCATTGTGGTTTTGATTTGTATTTCCCTGGCTCTATGATGGCTAGTGATGTTGAGCATTTTTTCATGTGTCTGTTAGCCATTTGTAGGTCTACTTTGGAGAAGTGTCTATTCATGTTTACTGCCCATTTTTGGACTGGGTTATTTGGTTTTTGAGCGTTGAGTTTGAGATCATTATAGATTTTGGGTATCAGCCCTTTATGTCAGTCTGTTTTCTCTTAGAAGTTTTCCAGCTTTCACATTTAGGTCTTTATGGATATTGAATTCTTAAATGCTTTTCCTGCATCCAATAAGATAATAATCTTTCTCCCTTTAACAATTTTATTAGCTGATAGTTAATATAATTTAACAAATTATATTAGATGATTTATTATTAAACCAACATTGCAACCTAAAGATAAACTTTCCTACTGATGATGGTTTAACTTCTTATATCTTACTATACACAAATTGCTAGCATTTTATTTAATTACTAATATTTTGCATTTTTGCTTAAAAGTGTAGTTATGTAATTTTATAATTTGTTCTGGTCGGGCTTGAACATCAAAATTTTCATCATAAAATGAGATGGGATGTATTTTCTCTTTCTCTATTCTCTTGGAAGAGTTTTGTGAAAGACTGGAATTATTTTTCTCTTGAATGTGTGGTAGAACTATTATGTAAAGTTGTCTGGGTCTGATGTTTTCTTTGTGGAAAAAATTTTATTGTCTTTGAATCATCTTTACTCAAGGAAAATAGGTATTTTTCTGAAACATTAATTCGCTGGTAAGTGAATCATAGTACTTCTACTTCACTGAATTACACCAATATCATTGTCTATGAGGGAGAATATACTTATTGAATTTCCACCAACAGTGGTTAGAGATTACTGAATATTTCTGCTTATAGCAGAATTCCTAGCATCTTACTAGAAGTTACTTGACAGGGGGCACCTAGGTAGTCTGTTAAGTGTCTGACTCTTAATCTTAGCTCAGGTCTTTATCTCAAGGTCGTGAGTTCAAGCCTTGCATTGAGCTTCACAGTGGACATGAAGCCTACTTTTAAAAAAAATCACTTCACAGAGAAAGACAAATATAATTACTAAGAACTTCAGAGAACACGATTCTGTTAACAAATGTGTAATAAAAATATAAGTATATACAGGGATCAGAGAAGGTACATCTATTTTTTATCAGAAGAGAATAAAGAAAGATATGTATATTTTATAAATGCTTTAGAGCTGGGATCCTAGAGAGGACAACCATGGTTGTCTTTAGGACCTTCAGAACTAGCTTCCACATCTGTAAAATGCAGATAATAATGGCTCCTATCTCAAGCATCGTTGTGATGATAGCTACTAGAACACAGTAAGTGCTTAATATATGTCATCTATATCAATTTACCCAGAAAAAATAAGGAAGTCATGTTATAACAACATTCTGAAAGACAAAGTGACAGTGATGACAGGCAAGTAGGATGGTTAAGGAAGAATGTTAAGATGAGTAGATCATCATTTCCAAAAGTATTCAGGATCAAATTGCATTGGACAATACACTTTAAATGGGCCAAGTTGTCTTGACTATGTAGATTTCCAGGAGCACACAACTGGATGGAGTTGAGATTTGGGACGGTAGGGTGAACAGAGCTGAGGGTCTGTATAGAGAACTCCCAGGAAGGGAATGGGCAGTAGGTTGTTTCATTCTTCCCATTTTATTACCCAGTAATGCTTTTCAAGGACACTACAAAATTCAGTTGTGAAAAAAAAAAATGACAACTTAGTCTACAGACAGCTCAAAATAGGTTCGGACCCAGAACTGAAACACTTTAGGAAGAAAAGTTAACCATTAACTAATTAGCAAGAGAAGTTATCCAGTCAGAGGTCTTAACTCTTTAAGGTCTTAGCTAGGTCCCTCATCAAAGTTCCCTATTTCTTTGACATAACATTAAATAATAGGTCTATCTACTTTGTTTTGGGGTCCAGGACCCAAAAATGCCGCCATTTATTGCTAAATCGCCTTAGTTGCTTTTTAAAAACCTACCTGTTACCTCTTAGTGGATGTCTTAACCAATTATGGATGCTGGTCCAAAAGTCAGTAAAGAGTCTGAGAGAACCTAGCAATTTTGAAAACAAGATTTTTTTAACGTTATTTTATAGTATAATATTTTTAAATTTTTATTGTATTATGTTAGTCACCATAAAATACATCATTAGTTTTTGATACAGTGTTCCAAGATTCACTGTTTATGTACAACACCCAAAGCTCCATGCAATACATGCCCTCCTTAATACCCTCCACTAGGCTCACCCATCCCCTCACCCCTCTCCCTTCTAAAACCCTCAGTTTGTTTCTTGCAGTCATGGTTCATCTCCCCCCTCTGCAAAATATGATGTTAACGTGATTTAACTCAAATTTGATGTAAAATCAAATGTATTGGGGAAAAAAGTTCTTTGGAAAAAAGAGAGAATTCACAGTCCCTCATGGGTGGCCATGACTTTCCCCATCTGGAAAATGATGGAAAAAAATCTTGGAAAAGGGAAAAAAGATCCTTGGAGTCTTGGGTGTATTGTGATGTACATATTTTAAAATTTAATTTTATTTTTTCAGTGTTCCAAGATACATTGTTTATGCACCACATCCAGTGCTCCATGCAATATGTGCCCTACTTAATACCCACCATCAGGCTCATCGAACCCCACACCCTCATCCCCTCCAAAACCCTCAGTTTGTTTCTCAGAGTCCATAGTCTCTCATACTTCATCTCCCCCTCTGATTTCCCCTAATTCACCGTTCCTTTCTTTCTCTTAATGTCCTCCATGGTTTTCCTTATGCTCCACATGTAAGTGAAACCATATGAAAAAGAAAAAACATATGATAATTTACTCTCTCTGCTTGACTTATTTCACTCAGCATAATCTCTTCCAGTCCCATCCATGTTGATACAAAAGTTGGGTGTTCATCCTTTCTGATGGAGGCATAATATTCCATTGAAATAGACTTCCATGAAATAGACATTCATCTGTTGAAGGACATCTTCGCTCTTTCCACAGTTTGGCAATTGTGGCCATGGCTGCTATGAACATTGGGGTGCATATGGCCATTTTTTCCCACTACATCTGCTTCTTTGGGGTAAATATCCAGTAGTGCAATTGCAGGGTCATAGGGTAGCTCTATTTTTAATTTCCTAAGTAATCTCCACACTGTTTTCCAAAGTGGCTACACCAACTTGCATTCCCACCAACAGTGGAAGAGGGTTCCCCTTTCTCCACATTCTCTCCAACATTTGTTATTTACTGTCCTGTTGATTTTGGCCATTCTAACTGGTGTAAGGTGGTATCTCAGTGTGGTTTTGATTAGAATCTCCCCGATGGCTAATGATAATGAACACTTTTTGATGTGTCTGTTAGCCATTTGTATGCCTTTGGAGAAGTGTCTGTTCATGTCTTCTGCCCATTTTTTGACACGATTATCTGTTTTGTGAGTGTTGAGTTTGAGGAGT
>CM053614.1:77407037-77422404 GCA_028646535.1 Procyon lotor
GCGTCCATTTCTTCCAGATTGTTTAATTTGCTGGCGTATAGTTGCTCATAATATGTTCTTATAATTGTTTGTATTTCTTTGGTGTTGTTTGTGATTTCTCCTCTTTCATTCATGATTTTATTAATTTGGGTCCTTTCTCTTTTCTTTTTGATAATCTGGCCAGGGGTTTATCAATCTTATGAATTCTTTCAAAGAACCAGCTCCTAGTTTTGTTGATTTGTTCTACTGTTCTTTTGGTTTCTATTTCATTGATTTCTTCTCCGACTTTATTATTTCTCTTCTTTTGCTGGGTTTAGGCTTTCTTTGCTGTTCTTTCTCCAGCTCCTTTAGGTGTAGGGTTAGGTTGTGTATTTGAGATCTTTCTTGTTTCTGGAGAAAAGCTTGTATTGCTATATACTTTCCTCTCAGGACCGCCTTTGCTGTGTCCCAAAGATTTTGAACAGTTGTGCTTTCATTTTCATTTTTTTCCATGAATTTTTTAAATTCTTCTTCAATTTCCTGGTTGACCACTCATTCTTTAGTAGGATGCTCTTTAGCCTCCGTGTATTTGAATTCTTTCCAACTTTTCTCTTGTGATTGAGTTCTAGTTTCAGGGCATTGTGGTCTGAAAATAGGCAGGGAATGATCCCATTCTTTTGGTACTGATTGAGACCTGATTTGTGTCCCAGGATGTGATCTATTCTAGAGAATGTTCCATGTGCACTGGAGAAGAATGTGTATTCTGTTGCTTTGGGATGGAATATTCTGAATATATCTGTGGTATCCATCTGGTCCAGTGTGTCATTTTGAGCCTTTATTTCCTTCTTGATCTTTTGCTTAGATGATCTGTCCATTTCAGTAAGGGGGTTGTTAAAGTCCCCTACTATTATTGTATTATTGTTGATGTGTTTCTTTGACTTTGTTATTAGTTGGTTTATATAATTGGCTGCTCCCATGTTAGGGGCATCGATATTTACAATTGTTAGATCTTCTTGTTGGACAGTCCCTTTAAGTATGATATAGTGTCCCTCCTTATCTCTTGTTATAGTCTTTGGCTTAAAATCTAATTTATCTGATATAAGGATTGCCACGCCAGCTTTCTTTTGATGTCCATTAGCATGGCAAATTGTTTTCCACCCCTTCACTTTATATTTTTTTTTAAGTTTTATTTATTTCTTTGATAGACAGAGAGATCAGAAGTAGGCAGTGAGGCAGGCAAGGTGCAGGGGGGGAGGGCAGAAGCAAGCTCCCTGCTGAGCAGAGAACCTGATGTGGGGCTTGATCCCAGGACCCTGAGTTCATGACCTGAGCCAAAGGCAGAGGCCTTAACCCACTGAGCCACCCAGGCGCCCACACCCCTTCACTTTAAATCTGGAGGTATCTTTGGGTCTAAGATGAGTTTCTTGTAGACAGCATATGGATGGGTCTTGTTTTTTTATCCATTCTGATAATCTGTGTCTTTTGTATGGGGCATTTAGCCCATTTACATTCAGGGTAACTATTGACAGATATGATTTTAGTGCCATTGTATTGCCTGTAAGGCGAGTGTTAACTGTATAATGTCTCTGTTCCTTTCTTGTCTATGTTACTTTTAGGCTCTCTCTTTGCTTAGAGGTCCCCTTTCAATATTTCCTGTAAAGCTAGATTGGTGTTTGCAAATGCTTTTAGTTTTTGTTTGTCGTGGAAGCTTTTTTATCTCTCCATCTATTTGCAGTGAGAGCTTAGCTGGATATGGTATTCTTGCCTGCATATTTTTCTCATTTTGTGCTCTGAATATATCATGCCAGTTCTTTCTTGCCTGCCAAGTGTCAGTGGATAGGTCTGCTGCCAAACTAATACTTCTGCCTTTGTATGTTACAGAGTTCTTGTCCTGAGCTGCTTTCATGTTTTTCTCTTTGTCACTAAGACTTGTAAGTTTTACTATTAGATGGCGGGGTGTAGATCTATTTTTATTTATTTCTACGGGGATTCTCTGTGCCTCCAGGATTTTGATGCTTGTTCCCTTTGCCAGATTAGGGAAATTTTCTACAATAATTTGCACCAATATACCTTCTCTCCTCTCTCTCTTTCTTCTTCTTTTGGGATCCCAATTGTTCTAATATTGTTGCGTCTTATGGTATCACTTATCTCTCCAATTCTCCCTTCGTGGTACAGTAGTTGTTTTTCTCAGCTTTTTTACTCTCAGTCATTTGGTCTTCTATATCACTAAATCTTTCTTCTGCTTCATTTATCCTAGCAGTAATTGTACCTCTTAATAGCTTTTTATATTCCAACTTGTTTAGATTTTAGTTCTTTTATTTCTCCAGAAAGGGATTCTCTAATATCTTCCATGCTTTTTTTTTGAGCCCAGCTAGCACCTGATAACTGTGATTTTGACTAGGTCTCTAGCTGTCATTACTGCCTCTTGTTCTTTTTTTTTTTTTTTTTTTTTTGTGGTGAGTTTTTCCGCCTTGTCATTTTATCAAGATGAGAATAGATGAGTGAGAGAGAAAAATACTCTGGAGTTCCACAGTTTTCCCTCATTGATGAACTTAGTCTTGACTGGGTATTCCTGCTGATATTCTGGGGAAGGGGCCCATTGCTGTGATTCTCAAATGTCTTTGCCCAAGGTGTGATTGCACCGTTCTTGCCAGGGGATGGGCCAAGCAATTTGCTTGGTTCTCTCTCAGGAGTCTTTGTTCCCTGAGCACTTTCCGTACTGCCTTGGGGGCTGGAAATGAAAATGGCAGCCTCTTAGTCTCTGGCCTAGAGGATCTGAGCGCTCAGGACCCTGCTCCTCAGCGTGCCCTCAGAGGAAAGCAGTCAACCACTCCCATCTCCCTGGTCACCAGCCTGTTCTCCTAGCTCAGCTGGCCCAAGGCAGAGCATTTCTATCTCTGTCATGTGGCCCCATTTGGAGTCTCCAAACCCAGCAGATTCCTGCAGCACACTCCTGCGCCACTCCTCCTGGAGGAGGAAGGAAGGTGTCTCTCCGAAGCTGCCTTTTGTGGGGTCCCTGCTTGAAAAGCAGTGGCCTGACTGTGCCTCAGATCACAGTGTAAGTCAGCCCAAGCTGATAGCTCACTGCTTAGCTCAGTCTCTGTAGCTGGATTTCTTGATTCAATACATGTGGGCCCTGCCACCCTCAGACACCCCTGGTCCCTCTGTGACCCCACGAGTCCTGAAACCACACTGTTCCCACAAGGGCTAAACACCCTGCTTAGCCTCTGGAGTGATGTCCCTCAGTGGAGCAGACTTCTAAAAGTTCTGATTTTGTTCTCTGCTGCTGTGCAGCTGCTGGGAGCCAGCCCCTCCCCCTGCAGTCTCTCTTCCCATCATTTTGGATTCACTTTTTCACATGTCCTATGTTTTGGAAAGTGGTTGATTTGAATCTTTGAATTGCTGTTCTTCCTCTCTTCTCTCTCAGTTCTAGAAGCTGGGTAGATCAGGTGTGTTGGCAGATTTTTCTTGAGGTTCTTCTCCTTGACATGCAGATGGGCACTTTCTTGTAGTGTCATCACATGGCCTTTACTGAGGATCTATTTATTATTATTATGTTATTTTAGTCACTATACAGTACATCATTAGTTTTTGATGTAGTGTTCCATGATTTATTGTTTGTGTATAACACCCAGTGTGCCATGCAATACTTGCCCTCCTTAATACCCATCACCAGGCTCACCCATCCTCCAATCCCCCTCCCTTCTAAAACCCCCTGTTTCCTATAGTTCATAGTCTCTCATGGTTCATCTCTCACTCTGATTCCCCCCTTCATATTTCCCTTCCTTCTCCTAATGTCTTCCATGGTATTCCTTATGTTCTACAAATAAGTGAAACCTTATAATAATTGACTTTCTCTGTTTGACTTATTTCACCTAGCATAATCTCCTCCAGTCCCATCCATGTTGATGAAAAAGCTGGGTATTTCTCCTTCCTGATGGCTGAGTAATGTTCCACCGTGTATATGGGCCACATCTTCTTTATCCATTCTCTGTTGAAGGGCAAGGAAGCCCCTTCCATAATTTGGCTATTGTGGACTGAACATTGGGGTGCCTATGGCCTTTCTTTTCACTACATCTGTATCTTTGGGATAAATACCCAGTAGTGGGATACCTGGGTCATAGGGTAGCTCTATTTTTAATTTTTTGAGGAATCTCTATACTGTTTTCCAGAGTGGCTGCACCAACTTGCATTCCCACCAACAGTGTAAGAGGGTTCCCCTTTCTCGTCTCCTTTCTCTCAACTTCTCCAACATTTGTTGTTCCTTGCCTTCTCAATTATTTTGCCATTCTAGCTGGTGTAAGGTTGTATCTCATTGTGGCTTTGATTTGAATTTCCCTGATGGCTAATGATGAACATTTTTTTATGTGTCTGTTAGCCCTTTGTATATCTTCTTTGGAGAAGTGTCTGTTTATGTCTTGTGCCAATTTTTTTGACTTGAATATTTGCTTTTTGGGTGTTGAGTTTGAGAAGTTCTTTGTATATCTTGGATATCAGCCCTTTGTCTGTAGTGTCATTTTAAAGCATCCACTTTTATTAAAAGCTCATTTTAACAAATGTTTCCCTGAAACAAAGAAACAAAAATACTGGATTTAAGTGAAACCAATAGACATCAAAGTAGCAATACAAATCTGATGGAAGTTGGGCAGCAAATTATTTAGCATATTATCTGTCACCTAAATGCCTACAAGAATATAGAAAATTTTGTTGGCAATTATCAAGAGAGGATTAGCATCTGTTCATAATAAAAAATCTATTCACCAAAATTCTTTGTCTATAATTGTAATTTTCCACTTAATCACAGATAGTAGCCATGCCATGGCTGTAGTGTCATATTAAAATAAGAAAATCACTGCCTTTACTCTGCATATGGAGCATGCATTTTAATCAAGGTAGAAGCATGCCAGTAGCATCAATGTGCATATTCAAAAGAACACTATGATTTACAGGCTAGAGAAGTGTTCACAAATTAACATTTGCTTTTGAACTTTGTTAAGATAAATTTCAACTATTTTGCCTTGGTAATAGGAAAAAAATGTAAGTCAGAGCTCATGGCTTCAAAGGATTGAAAATCTACTTGCAGACCCAAGATATACGCAGACAATAGGTAATTAACCTTAGACAGTCTTTGCCTCCTATTTTGGCAGGTATATACCAATGCTATAAAAAACAAGAAAGAAAAAACATTGCAACTCAGTGTAGAGGAGAACAACTTTTTAAAGAAGCAGAATGGGTAAGATTTGGGGAAAGGCAAACAAAAACCAGATTCTCCGTGCTGGGGGGGAGTGAGGGGAAACAGAACAATGTTCCACACAAGCATGATCTTCTCAAAGGGCAGTGAAAACAGTTTGCTTTGGGGGAAAGCCAGTTTAAAGAATATAGGCATTCTTCACAGTTCAGTGAGAAGCCTGTGGGAGTTGAGCAAGGAATTAATTTTTAAGAAGATTAATTTTGAGACTATGTGTATAGCTCATGACCTTCTCTCTCACTCCCTTCCAAACATCCAACCCTATAATTGTAAAAGTTCAGGCCAGGATCTTAAGGCTGGACCAGAAGCATAGAGGTTCCAATCAGGGTAATGGCAGTACAAATGGCTAGAAAGGGCTGGCAATTTACTTTACTTTCCATGTCTGAATGACCAACGCTTTTAGCAAAACTGTCATTGGAAAAAGCAAGAGTCCATGCTAATGTTGTTCTTTGTTAGTCGGTTAATTTGTTTTGATGTAAGTTTTTTTTTTTTATCTCTATGATTTCTACCAACATTTCTGACAAATTTCATTCAAGCTCAAATCTTAAGAACTCCTAACAGGTCAGATCTCTGGCAAAAGCATTTCTTAAATACATGGTTTTTGTTGTTGTTTTGTTTTGTTTTGTATTCATTTTTTTTACCCCCATTAAACCTAAACTGTGTCCAGGCTTTTGGACCTTGTGAAGAATGTCAGAACTAGGAATGGTCTTGCTGAGGCTTCTTTCCTCCTCCCCAGGAAGCTTGTTTTGTGTTTTGTTTCTAATGTTTTCAGGAGTAGAAGGTTACCTCAGTTACCACACTGATATTCTACTCTGAACTACTTAAAATGCCCATCATTCCTAGCATCTTGAAGGAGCAAGACTTAAGTCAAGACATTTTGGGGAGGAATATGGAAAGGATCTAAGAGGGTCCTGTGCTCTCTCACTAATACAGAGTGGCCTTTCTCCTTTGAAGATAGAGGTGTAAATATGAGGTTCAAAAATATAGAGAGGAATGGAGTCAAAGCATGGCAACCATAAACTTCAGGAAAGAGGCAGCACAGCTTCTGCAGTGGGAAACCATATTAAAATGAAATGCCTTAGGCAAACAGACATGATAGGCTCAGGGTGGCAGGAGTGAAGGGGACTGGGTGCAAAAGCATTTCCCTCCCCCCACCCATGGATATACTAGTTTTTCAAATCTTGAGGGGGAAATGTTTTATTTTTAAGGGGTAAGTCTTTTGGAAAGATGAGATGATGGGAATAAGTCCAAACTGGTTTACTCTCTGGAGACCATGGCTAAACTTTCTATTTCAGCTAGCTTCCAGCTTCACATGGCCACATAATTATAGCATTGGGTGATGGGTCATAGTTTTATGAGATCTCAGCTTTGACCACGGCCCTCACTAACCATTCAACCTCTGAAGCTACTGCCATTTCTATCTTCTTATTCCCTAGGCTCTTTGAGGGCTATGGTTCACTAGAAACAACATCTTCCCATTGAAGTTAGGACTGTTTGCATGATATATATTTTTCCATGTTTTTACTATTAACTTATCTATATATTTGAAGTTTCTTATAGACAGCATATAGTACTGAGGCACATATTTTTATCCACTTTGACAATCTCTGTCTTTTAATTTTTGCTTAGACCTTTGACATTTAATATAGTGGTGGCATTTTTGCCATTTTATTGTTTATTTTCTATCTGTTACCTTTTTATTACATGTTTCCTCTTTTCAATTTCTTTAGGGTTATGTGAATTTTTTTTGGTGTTTAATTCTACCTATTGTAAATTCTACTATGTCTCTTTGTATAGAATTTGTTATTGGCTATTTAAGGATTATAATATACATACTTTTCACAGTCTACTTAAAATCAGTATTTTATCACAGTAAATAGAAAGTAGAAAAAATACAATATAGGCTTTACTCTCCTGTCTCTACATTGTAGTTGCCTTTGTATTATATCTAAATATATTGAAAATTCCATCAGACAGTATAAACAATCCATAATTTACAATGGTTCAACATGCAGTTTTTTTGACTTTATGATGTTGTGGAAGTAGTATGTATCCAGTAGCAACCATACTTAAAATTTTGAATTTTGGGGCACCTGGGTGGCTCAGTGGGTTAAGGCCTCCACCTTCAGCTCAGGTCATGATCTCAGGGTCCTGGGATCGAGCCCCGCATCATCAGGCTCTCTGCTCAGCAGGGAGCCTGCTTCACGCTCTCTCTGCCTGCCTCTCTGCCTACTTGTGATCTCTCTCTCTGTCAAATGAATAAAATCTTTAAAAAAAAATTTTTGAATTTTGATCTTTTCACAGCTAGTGTTGTGTGATACAATACTCTCTCATAATGCCAAGTAGTGGCAGCAAGCCACAGCTCTGTCAGCCATGCAATCAGAAGGGTAAACAACCAATAAACTTACAACCATTCCATAACTATAAACCATTCTGTTTTTCACTTTCAGTATAATATTCAATAAATTACATGACATATCCAATAGTTCATTATAAGATGGGCTTTGTATTAGATGATTTTGCCCAACTGTAGACTAATGTAAGTGTTCTGAATATGTGCAGGGTAGACTAGGCTAAGAGATGATGTTTAGTAGTCTAGGTGTATTAAGTGCATTTTTGACTTATGATATTTTCAACTTATGGGTTTATCAGGATATAAGATGTTGAGAGATATGTATATTATAATTTTTGCTCTCAACCATCAAACATATTTGAACTCAAAAGGAGAGAAATAATAATTACTCAAATATGTACTGTTGCTCTTTTTTCTGTTTCTGTTGGTCTTCTTTCATTACTGTAATTCCAAGTTTCCTTCTGGTATTATTTTCTTTCTATCTGAAGAACTTTCTTTAGCAATTCTTTAAATACAAGTTTGCTAGAAAATAATTCTTTTAGTTTTCTCTCAGCAGACAATGTCTTACTTCATCTTCATTCCTGGAAGATATTTTTGCTGCATGTAGAATTCTGGATTGGCAGTACTTTTCTTTCAGCACTTAAGAATTGTTGGGCCACTTTTTTTTGGTGGTTTCTCCATGGTTTCTGATGAGAAATCCAATTATTAAAATTACTGTTACTCTGTATATGATGCACTGTTTGTCCCTGGCTATTTTCAGGACACTTTCTTTGCCTTTAGTTTACAGAAACTTGGTTATGTTTTGCCTGGCTGTGGATTTTTTTGTTTGTTTGTTTATCTTGTTTGTCGTTTGCTCAGCTTCTTGAATCTGTGCATTTATGTCTTTCACCAAATATGGAAAATTTTCTTCAAATACATTATTTTCAGATGCTTTTTTTGTACTACATCTTTCTCTTCTCTTCCTGTTTCTTAAGTGACAGAAATATTAGAACTTTTGGTATTATGATTCAGGTCACTTAGGCTCTTCAAAATTTTTCTTTTCATTTTTTTTCTCTTTGTTGGTCAATCTGGATAATTCTTTTGTTTTATCTTCAAGTTCATGGTCTCTTTCCTCAGTCACCTCCATTTGACTACTGAGTTCATCCAGTGAGTTTCAAATATTTTATTATATATTTAGTTCTAAAATTTCCACTTAGTTTTCCTTTATATTTTCCATTTATTTTCTGACATTTTCTATCTTTCCATTCGTTTTAGGAGTATTTGCCCTTACTTTCCAGAGCATTTTTATAGTATATGCATTAAAGTCTCTGTTAGATAGTTCCAACACCTGTGCCATCTCAGAACTGGCATCTGTTGTTGTCTTTTCCCATGTGAGTTAAGGTCTTCTTGTTTCTTTACATGCTGAATGATTTTGGATTGTAATATGAACATTTTGAAAATTATATTATGAAACTCTGAGTCTTGTTTAAGTCCTATGGAGAATGTTAATATTTTGTTTTCTTAGGCAGTTGATCAGTGGATTCATGTTGCAAGATCCAAGTAGTCTCCTGTGGGTGGTGGTATCAATGTCAGTTCCATTTTTAAAGCCTTTGCAAAGCTATTTAGATCTGTCTTGAATGCGTGCAACCCAGGGGCATGTCTGGGACATGTGCAGGGGCCAAACTCTTCTTTCAGTTAACTGAACAACTCTTGATGGGCTATTTAGATCATATTCATATATGTGCAGAGTGAGAGTGGGCCCAGGAGTTCGTAAATTTACAGGGGTCACTTATCCAAGCTCCTCCACCTCCATGGCCTATTTGTTACATTTCCTGTGGCTTCCTTTTTCAGTCCTCCAGGCAGAAATCTAGGGTTTTATCCTCCCTGCTCTGCTTAATACTTTCAGGTATAATAGTTATACCTATATTTTAGCTAAGGGGAATGAGAACAGAAAAAAAAAAAAAGGAAAAAGCAATAGGAGTTCACCCCCCTCTCTTGATGCCATGGGTCTTCTCATTTGAGAGTTAACATCCTCTTCCCTCAGAATTTAAGGCACCTGCAGGTCTCTGCTGCTGTGGCTTTCCTTATTGCCAATGCCTTGGAGATGGGATGTGAGGGAACCAAAAAATAAGACAAAAAGAAAGAAAAGTAAGGGATTTTCTTAACTCCTTCTGAGCCCTCAGACATCCATTTCTTAGGTCTTAGACTAGAATTGGAAGACTTTTCCTGTAGCTCTCTCTGTGTCAACGTCCACCTCTGGGTTTCAGGCTGTCTTGAGTCCAGACTGGGGGATACTGGAAAACAAAAAATGGTAAACTCACTATTGGTTTTGTAGTGTTTCAAATTCTGGTCTTCCCCAATCTGCCTGCTATTTTCTACTTTCAGAATCTTCAAATAGCTGCTCTAGACATTCTGTACAAGTTTTATGGATGCATTCAGTTGGAGAGATAGGGTGGAATGTACTTTCTCTTAGTCCAATATTTTTTAATAACATGGAACAACATAAAAACAAGAATGAAGTGAACAGTGTTGCATGCCAGAGTTAATTGTAAGTAAAAAATTGACATTTTAGTTCTAGAAGCTAAAACTATTTTAATGTTTCTGCCTTCTGCATGGTAAGTAGTGACAAGAGCCAGATCTGAATTTCCTAGTTCCTCAAGGTAGTGAAATTCCCTATAAAACCCAGTATTCATTATCCAGGCTAACTAAATTAACTTACCTGCTTAGGTTTCCTGAGCAGTTTTGTCTTGCTTTGGATTTGCTCTATGTTGGGCACTTTCCTATACCAGAAATCATTTGATAATCACAAATCCTTGATTAGGTGGTGAGAATCATCTTCAGATTAAGTGACTTGCTTGTTAAGTGAAAAATGCTGCCAGATGGATTGGAGGGGGAATGTGATTGACTTATTGAGTGGAAATCTGGGAACAGAAGTAGAAGGATAACTAAGCCTTTTTCTCACACATTAAATTAAGAGGGATTCACTTATTGGCATTTGTTTTCTATAATAATGGGAAGTCCATATGCTGCAAATACTATAGATAGGAAACTAACTACCGCTACTGGATCAGAGTGCACTGACCTTGCTCACCACCCCCAAATATCTGCAGAAATCTGCCACAGATTTCAGAGCTCCTTCATGGCATCCAGAATGGTGAATGGCAATGGAATGCAGAAACTGTTATAAAAACTCATGCTTGGGAAATCCATACCTCCACACATGGTCACAGAGTAGAGCATGAAAGTATATCTCATTGGTGGAATCTTGAACAAATTCAATACCCCGTTGGCAAGGGAGTCTCAGAAGTGTAATTCACTCTCTCCTGACCCTGGCCATACAAGAAGGGAGCTAAAAGGGTATGAAAAGAATTGAGTACCAGCAGTTAATAAAACTAGTAGTGCTTAATTCTAGGATGCAGCATTCTGTTGTTCATGTTAAATGATTGGTCTGCTACAAACTATGGTGTAGAAAACCCCTAAAATACAAGGAGTCTATAATTAAAATTAAATATCTGGAAAATAGAGGAAAACATCTGAATTGACTGTAAATTGAGTTAATATGGATATTCATGACAAACAGTTTTATTTAAAGTCAGTTAAAGAATAAAATGCCCCCAGAATTCTTAGTAAAATATGCTAATTATAGAATTACCATAAAAAAGCATGATGCATGTGCATGTTCTTTCTGTGAATAAGCTAGGATTCTTTTTTTTCAATTTTAAAAATCTGAGCAAAAATAAAGGAAAAGTATTTTAACTTGTGGGTATTTTATTCCTAAAGATGTACAAATTCCAATGGTTTTGAGTCAACATTCATGTCACACTTGAATTTAACCATTTAAATCTATTATGATTCAAAATCATGATAAATTAAAAATGATTAAAAATTATTCTAACAGCATCAAATGAATATTTAGATACTATCTCAGTCTATTAAAGTAGGACAGTACTTCATTTTCTATTATATGAGAGAATTACTGAAACATTAAGTACAGAATGGAAGATAGGTGTACGTAATATACAGGTGAAGCATTTTAAAATTAAAATACCTGTGGAAGAATGTTAATACTGAAAATAAGATGGAGTGATATCACTTCAATTAGAACAGTGTAAAATAACATTTAGAAAGAGTAGATATCATATTACTAAATTTATATGTACATTGATTTTTAAAAGGGACTATAGCAATATGAAACACAATTTGTGTCTCTATAGATCAAAGTAAACTAAATAATGGACAAACATGTGTAAAAATTTTATTTTGGTGCAAATATGTTCCTCGACTTTAACTTCAGCAAAACTATATACAGCTTGATAGTGTCTATTGTATATTGACTTAATTAATCTTGGCAGTTTGTTTATTCAATTTGATCTTCACAGTAAAATTGTCTTCTGGAGTCATTTCATACTGTTTTCCCTCGCCACTTTATAGCAAGTGTTAAAATATCATTTTCCACTCTGCATTGCTAAAAGTCTAGGTAAACCATACCTTGAACAAAGAGCTCAAGAATTGTCCATGGCTTCCTAAAAGTACAGAAGAAAGGGGTGACATTCAGGAATTTAGCAAAGTGCTATTTACAGGGTAGAGTGGAAGGTCATCATGTGTAAGACCATTAAATAGAAATTGTTACTCAAGTTAAGAAAAAAAGCCTTCAGGATACAATATATCAACCAAGACAGTACTAAATAAATGTGACCTATAAAAAATTTCTTAAGTTAGTATGTCATATTTCATATTTTAGACTTCAGCCTATGCATCCTAAATCTTGCTACTGTGGTTATAGCTTGGAAATGAGGTTGGCAGAATTGTTAAGATGGCATGTAAAAACTAACATATTAATTCGTGAAAATGGTCTCATATTCAAAATAGAATCTTTTGGATACACTTAACTGGAACTATTTTTATGTTTCATGCTTCTTTAGTTCTCCCTGTGAAGAGGTCTACACATACCATATCCACATGACTTGTGTTCTGTCTTTACTCTTCTATTTCAGTGGATAGTCAACATCTACCAGGGTTTCAAAGCATGAAACTCAGAATTGAAAGGATTGGATCTGAAGCTAAAAGTTCTCATACAGCAGCCCAATAAATGGTGGTGGTAATCACCACTATCCTTTAAGGACTGTTGGACCTCATGGAAAAAATCTAGCATGGACCCAATCTATGGGTTGTGGTGTCAGTGCATCCACCTATACACAATCATTATGCCCTTTGATTTATGGCTTAATCCAAAGATCTTCCTCCTTAATTTGTAGATCTTAGTCCATCCAGGTAGGCAGAGCCCCTTCTGACCTTACACTATAGACTCCTATAGCTTCAGCAGACCTAGCTTTGACCTAGGCCTCCCAAAAGTTTGAAAACTCAGTTAACATTGGTGGTAACAAAGAAGGAAACATTTCAGATGAAAAGTGTCCTGTTTTTTTCAGAAATATGAGCATATAAAGTTTCAGTTTAGAGAAGCCTTTTCTACATATTGATTTTAGAGATTCTGTGAGGCAAATGTTTGCCTGACCACTTATGCAAGAAAGGGCTACAACTTAATTAGCTGATAATACATAGCAAATAATGGTTGGTATTGAACCTAGAGCTCCTAATTCAAAGATCTCATAATCTGTTCACCACTGATAGTGGTTCTCCAATCTTATTTCCATTTCGCTGACAACTCATATTTAAATACATTAAAAGAGGCATTAATATAGCCCTACTTTTCCCTTAAAAATTCTCCTAAGAATTTCTTTTAAGCATACATTAAAACTATTCACAAGTCACAACTCCAATCAGGATTGCTTTTCTATCATATGGGGATATCTCTAATCATGTTCCCAGTAGTGCTTGGGGAGTTATTTGGAATGTGTGTATAAAGCCAACAATCATGGAATTACTGTGGCTAGCCTCTCAGTCTTGACACATGAAGACCTTCCACTCTACTCGGTAAACAGCACTTTGCTAAATTCCTGAATGTCACCCTATCTTCTGTACTTTTAGAAAGCCATGGAGAGTTCACAGAATTTGGTTCAAAGAAAACAGAGCAAAGAAAACAGCAACAATGTAATTACATGATCAGAAGGAGCTGGCATTTCTAATCACCTTCTAGTTACCTTCTAATAACACAGTGATTAAGAATCCATGAGTTCTTTAGAATTTTCAGACCCAAATTAAGTTTTAGTCATGGCCTGCATTCATATCTTATTCCAACCTTCAACGAGAATATTTCCAACATCTTATTGTTAAGGATAATATTAAATGTTGACTGGTGTTTTATCATGTTAAGAAAAGAGATCTCAATTTATTTTGTATGAAGTTTACAAAAGGAATGCGTGTCTTATCAAAGGCCTTTTTAGGATCTTGATTGACTCGCACATTGTGCTAAATTTCTAATCCTAAACCATTTTAGTAGTAAACCTTTAGTTAATTATATTTTCTTTTTTTTTATTCCTTTTAAAAAAAAAGATTTTATTTATTTATTAGAGAGAAAGAGTACGAGTTGGGGGGCAGGGGCAGAGGGAGAAGGGGAAGCTGACTTCCTTCTGAGCAGGGAGCCTGATGTGGGGCTGGGGGATCCCAGGACCCCAGGATCAGACCAGAACCAAAAGCAGATGCATGATTGACTGAGCCATTCAGGTGCCTCTCATATTTTCATTCTTTTAATATTCAGCTTCCTTTATGTCATTTGTACCAACTTCATGAAATAAGTAAGAAACTTCCAGATTTTTATATTCTGCAACACTTTCAACATTGAAATTATTTATTTTAAATATTTTATTTATTTATTTGACAGAGAGAGATCACAAGTAGGCAGAGAGGCAGGCAGAGAGAGAGGAGGAAGCAAGCTCCCCGCTGAGCAGACAGCCTGATACAGGGCTTGATCCCAGGACCCTGAGATCATGACCTGAGCCAAAGGCAGAGGCTTTAATCCACTGAGCCACCCATGCACCCCTAAATTGAAATTATTTTTAAAATATTTTATTTATTTGTTTTTGAGAGAGAGTGTACACGAGCTTGAGTGAGGTGAGGTGGGGAGGGGCAGAGGGAGAAGAAAAGAACCTCAAGCTCACTCTGCGACCCGAGCCTGATGCAGAGCTCAATCTCATGAACATGAGATCATGGCCTGAGCCAAAATCAAGGGTCAGAGACTCACGTGATTGAGCCATACACGTGCCTCTCAACATTGAAATTATTGCATAAACATTATAAAGAATTCATCATTAAGTCTAACCTTGGCGTATTGGGTGTGCTTTTTTGCTATTAATTGTCCAGCTAATATTTTTATCCTTGCTTATTATTCTCCTATATCCTTGCTTGATTCCCATAACATTTTTGTTTTTTGAATCCTTTATTTATGCTTTAGTTTTAGTCTCATCTTTTGGGCGAATCCAGGCTAAAACAGTATCTTTCTTCAGGGGTACGAGTCTGTGAATCATCAGTCTTACACAATTCACAGAACTCACCATAGTACATACCCTCCCAACGTCCAAAACTCAGCCACTCTATCCCTCCTCACCCCAGAAACCCTCAGTTTGTTTCCTGAGATTAAGAGTCTCATGCTTTGTCTCCCTCCTGATCCCATCTTGTTTCATTTTTTCCCTCCCTACCCCCCATGACTCCCCACCCTGCCTTTCAAATTCCTCATATCAGTGAGATCATATGATAATTGTTTTTCTCTGATTGGCATAATTTGCTTAGCATAATACCTTCTAGTTCCATCCATGTTGCTGCAAATGGCAAGATTTTATTTATTTTTTTGATGGCGGCATTGTATTCCATTGTATATATATATATACCACATCTACTTTATCCATTCATCTGTTGATGGACATCTAGGGTCTTTC
>CM053614.1:77422904-77446343 GCA_028646535.1 Procyon lotor
TAACAGACACATGAAAAAATGTACATCATCTTTAGTCATCAAGGAGATTCCAATAATAACCACACTGAGATACCACCTTACATCAGTTAGAATGGCCAAAATCAACAAGACAGTAAACAATAACTGTTGGAGAGGATGTGGAGAAAGGGGACCCTCTTCCACTGTTGGTGGGAATGCAAGTTGGTGCAGCCACTTTGAAAAATAGTGTGGAGATTACTTGGGAAATTAAAAATAGAGCTACCCTATGACCCTGAAATTTCACTACCGGGTATTTACCCCAAAGAAGCAGATGCAGTACAAAGAAGGGCCTCTTGTATCCCAATGTTCATAGCAGCAATGGCCACAATAGCCAAACTGTGGAAAGAACCAAGATGCCCTTCAACAGATGAATGGATAAAGAAGATATGGTCCATATATACAGTGGAATATTATGCCTCCATCAGAAAGGATGAATACCCAACTTTTGTATCAACATGGACGGGACTGGAAGAGATTATGCTGAGTGAAATAAGTCAAGCAGAGAGAGTCAATTATCTTATGGTCTCACTTATGTGTGGAGCCTAAGGAAAAACATGGAGGACATTGTGGGAAGAAAAGGAAGGTGAATGGGGGAAAATCGGACGGGGAGATGAACCGTGAGAGACTGTGGACTCTCAACAACAAACTGAGACTTTTGAAGGGGTGGGTGTGGGGGATTGTGTGAGTCTGGTGGTGGGTATTGAGCAGGGTATGTATTGCATGGAGCACTGGATGTGGTGCATGAACAATTAATCTTGTAACACTGAAAAAATAAAATAAAAGTATTTGGGGGAAAAATTTTAAAAAATGGCTTATACAGTTCTAGATTTTCTACATATGTGCAAATATACGTATGCTTTTAAAAATCTTACTGATGAGCTTCATACATACTAAAATTAAAATTTCCTCAAATGATTGCGCAACTTGGTGAATTTTAAGAAAGTGAATATCCCCAAATAACTAGCATTCAGTTCAAGAAATAGAATATTACCAGCACCTCAGAAGTCTCCCTCATGCTTCTTTCTTGTCACTACAATCTTTTAAATGTAACTTTATATTGATTTCTAATTCTGTAAGTGAATTTTGTCTGATTTTGAACTTATCTGAAGTGGAATATAGGGGCACCTGGGTGGCTCAATCAGTTAAGCATCTGCCTTCAGTTTGGGTCATGATCCCAGGTTCCAGGGATTGAGCCCCACCTTAGGTTCCCCGCTCAGTGGAAAGCCTGCTTCTCTCTCTCTCCTCCATTTTGGTGCTTTCTCTCACTATCTCTGTCTCTCTTTCTCAAATAAATAAATAATCTTAAAAAAATAAAGTGGAATATACATTATGTGTTTTGGAACTGCCTCTTTTGCTTAACATCATGTTTTAAGAATCATCAATATTTTTGCCTATGGTAGCATTGTTCATTCTCATCACCCACAGAATATCATAAAGTAAATATGCCTCACTTATCTGTGGAATTTTCAATTCCAAATTATTTTAAATAATGCTGAAATGAACATTTTAACATGTCTTTTGGTGAATATATGCTGGCATTTCTCACACATGTGTTTTGAAACTGTTCAATAACGCAGTTCTGTAACAACCTTCTATGCCAAGCCACATAGAATTGCCTTATTTTGTCGTTACTATAATAGTATTTAACTGTATAATATTCTATACCATATTTCCCTCTTGTTGGTCATTCAGTCATGTGACAGAGACTGTTGTTTCTTTAAATCCATTCTCCTTTCTTTGTATTCTCCCTTTTTCCTCCACATTTTTAGCTAGGCACTTGACTTCTCAGAATAAAGACTATATTGTCCAGTCTCTCTTCTAGCTGAATATAGCCATGTGACTAAGTACTGGACATTATAGTGTAGGTAGGGCATTAAATAGCAGATTTTAGGACCCTTTCTAAGAGACTATACCTTTTACCGTTCTATCTCCCTTCTTCCATCCTGTTGCCTATAACCTCATGTTGCCATCTTGTATCTTGAGGTTGAGGCTCGCACAGTAGAGCCACAAAATATAAGGAATCTGGTCCCTGATATGACCAAGTGTTAGACTTAACCTGGGCTGTCTACCCAAGCTTTTATATGAGAGAGAAATGAAAACCCATCTTATTTGAGCTACATTTATTTTTCTGCCACTTATAACTGAAATGAATTATAACAAATGCAAGTTAGTTTCCAATTTTTGTTATTGCACATCATATGACAGTAAACATCTTTCCATATATCTTTATATTTTTATGTGTCTATTATGTAGGAAAAAAGTACTACAGGTGGAGTTGCTAGGTTAAAAAGAACATTTTAAAGCACAGATACTGCCAAACGTTCTTCCAAAATGTTGTACCAATTACATTACCACTTATATTATGAGTGATATTTCCTCATTGTCAACTTGCCAAACAACTTATATTAAAGAATCAAAACAAAGCAAAAAAAAAAATAGTGATATACTTGGATTCTCTTTTCTTTTTTTTTCTTTTTATTTCCTGTGTACATGTTACTGATTTTTTATTTATGGTTACCATTAGGTTCATATATGTATATTGCAGTCTACATTAAGTTGATGGTCACTTAAGCTTGAATGCATTTTAAAAGCACTAAATTTTTACTTCCCAACCATGTTTTATGTATATAATGTCATACTTTATATCCTTTTATTTTGTGAGTCACTTGACTGATTTTTATAGATAGAATTTGATTTTACTGCTTTGTGCTGTCACGTCTATACTGGTTTTATAAGCAATTAATTTCCCACTTTATTTTGTTTGCATTTACCTGTGAAATTTTTTCTTCCATAATTTTCTTACTCCTGATTATGGCCTTTTCTTTCCACTCAAAAGAATTCTCTTTAACATTTCTCACAAGTCTAGTTTAGTGGTACTGAACTCCTTTAACTTTTGTTTGTCTGGAAAATTTTTTATCTCTACTTCTATTCCGAATGATAATTGGTTAGATAGAGTATTTTTGGTTACAGGTTTTTTCCTTTTAGTGCTTTGAATATATCATTCCACTTTCTTTTGGTCTGCAATGTTTCTGCTGAAAGCCTTATGGGGTTTTCCTTTTATGTAACTATTTTCTTTTCTCTTGATGCTTTTAAAATTCTCTTTTTATTACTACTTTTTGCCATTTCATTTATTACTTGTTTTAATGTGGACCTCCATGGGTTGATTTTGTTGGGGGCTCTCTGTCTTTCCTGGAATTATGTGTTTGTTTCTGTTCCCAGGGTAGGAAAATATTCAGCTATTATTTCTTCAAACAAATTTTCTGACCCCCTTCTCATTCTGGGTTCCCTATAAGGAGAATATTATTATACTTGATGTTGTGGTTGAGTTCCCTTAACCGATTCTCATTTTTTATTATTCTTTTTTCTTTTGCTTTGAGCATGGTTGCTTTCTATTACTGTCTTCCTGCTCACTGATCCATTCTTCCACGTCTAATCTTCTATTGATTCCCTCTAGTGTATTTTTTTCCTCTAGTGTATTTTTAATTTTGATTATTGAGTTATTAATTTCTGACTAGTTCTTTTTCATATTTTCTATCTCTTTTTTGAAGGTCACACTGAGATCCTCCACTCTTTTCTCAGGTCCAATGAGGATCTTTACCAAGCATATTACTTATCTCCACTTCATTTAGCTCTCTTGTTGTGGTTTTGACCAATTCTTTCATTTGAGGCATAGCCCTCTGTTTCTTCATTTTGTCTAATTTTGTTTTGTATCTATGTGTTAGAAAAGTCAGCTAAGTCTCCTGATCTTGAAAGTAGTGGCTTTATGAAGGAAAGCTTCTGTGGTATCTTCTATGTAGCATAATGTCTCCTGTTCACCATATAGGTGCTTTAGGGGTATCTCCTATGTGAGTTGCACATGCCATACTGTCATGGCTGAGCCACATTTGCCTTCAGTCCAATCTGTTGCAATGGCCCACTTTGCCTATAGTAGGCACACTGGGCAAGTTCGGTCCTTGTGCTGTTCAGTAGCCAGTCTTGGACTGCCATGGGTTTGTTGCTGTGGTGGTGTCAGCAGTCAGATCATATACCTTCCCTCAGGCCATCTGCCAGGGCTGAAGTCACACCAAACTTCAAGGCATTCTCCCTACATTGATCCCCTGAGGGGCTTTCAGTCATGGGCAAGGCCTGCAGTCAAACCAGATGTCTGGCTCCCGTCCATATGCTGGGGCTGTAGTATCATGGACCTAAAAGGTACTCTCCCTGTCTTGTCTCCTAAAAGACTTTTATTGATGGCCAGGGCCAGCAGTCAAATCAGATGCCTGCCCACTATCTGACCACTGGGGCTGGAGTCACACCAAACTGCAGAGCTCTCTCCCTGTGCTATTCCCTGAGAGGTTTCTGTTGGTCACTGGGGCTGGCAGTCAGAACAGATGCCGGTCCCCAATCCATCAGCTGCAGCTGCAGTTACACTGGTGTGTGTAGTTATATTCCCTTCTCCCTAAGGCAGGAGCTACTTTGGAGGGATGCCTCCTGAGTGGGGTGGGTTGGATGGGCAGATCCACAGAAGAATGCCAGGGCAGGGTGTATGTCAGCAAGATTAGTGGGTAGTGTCACTGCTGGTTCCCACAAGTATCCAACTATCTAGGCTGGGGTTGGGAGGTAAAGGAGGTGAAATGACACCCACCAGCTCTTTTGTTATTGGACAAGTCTCTTAGAGATCTCTGCCAATCCAGTGAATGTTCCTCAATTAGTAAATAAATCCATGTATACCCCAGACACTTTTCAAACTGCTGCTTTTATGCTATATCCTGACAGGGTTATTTGTTATACTGTCTCTTAAAGGGTGGGATTCATTTTTTTATCACCCTCCAGTACTCCCAGAGCTAAGCCCACTGATTTTAAAAGCATCTGGAGTTAAGCCCTGATGACTGATTGTAAAAACTTGTGAAGTTAAGTCCCAGTGATTTCCAAAGCCAGATATTATGAGAGGTCATCTTAGTGTCAGTCCCCCATACCTGGGGTGCCTGGGGTGGGGTCTTCTCTTACCCCTTCTTCATGCTTGTGGTGTCTCTCCTGTCTGTGGTTAGTCTGTCCAGGAATATGGTTCCCAACTGAGTCTCCACCCCACCTAGCCTTTTCCATGTGGCCTTTCCATGATTAACCATAAAAAGTCTGTCTTGCCAAGCTTTGGGTTGTTTTCTGAGATAATTGCACTGCCATGGCTATTATCTAGGTGTGTCCATGGGATGAGGTGAGCTTAAGACCCTTCTACTCTACAATCTTCCCAAAAGTCTGAAAACTTTAGTTTTGTATTATCTTTTTAACTGTTTCCTTAATGTTGCTTTTTTTTCACATTCTGGGAATCATATCAGTGGCAAATAATTTGTTTAATTCTGCTATATACCTTATTTTTCTTGTCATATTACTTTGGGAATAAAACCAGAACAATATCGAATATGAGTAAAAGTAGTCATATTTTTTCCTCTTACCAAGGGGAATTCCTTTAGTAATTCACTATTAAGTATGATGTTTAAAGCAAGCTTTTATTCAATGCTTTAAATCAATATAAGTTTTAAAATGTTTAGCCTTACTTTAATACATTATTTTCAAATATAAATAAAAAGTGGTTTGTCTTTAGTAGTAACAGGAGAATTTCTTGCACTTAGGGTTGGTAAGTAAACAAAGGAGCCTTTATAAAACCTGAAAGTGAGGATTCACTGGTTCTGAATTTTAGAATGCTTGGTGAGTGACCTAATTTTGGGATGCTTTAGTTTTGAGATCCAGCAGGAAATAACTCTGGAATGTACACCCCTTGTACAATATAATGCCTCTATTCTATGAGGGATTATTTAAATTATAACATTATTTGACAACAGTTTTAGTATATGAAGTATGTTTTTAAAATAAATATAAGAGCTGACTAAAGCATGTAATAATATATTCTTAATAATTATATATTAATTATTTATAGTTTATTTTATTATTTTTAATTTATTTTTTAGTTTAGCAAGAGACTATCCAAAATTAAATCATCTGGAAAAAAAAAAACAAAAAACTAAATCATCCGGGTTACCTCATGTATCTTATTACTAGCCCAGTCACCCAGAAGACTTAGTCAACTTTCTTTCCTTTTCCTCTTCAGCCCACATTCAGAATGTCATTAAGCTCTCTCATTATTTATTCTTTTCTCCATTCCTACCATCTCCTTAAAGCTTTTATGTCTCAACCATGCTGCCCACAAAGACCAATAAAAATGGCATAAATAATAGACACAGGCTCCCATGTCTGGCCTCTGGGACAAAATCTAATTCATAGGCCCAGCATAATGCTATCAATTGGTAGAGTGTTTAGGCCATCTTGAAAGAGCCTGACCCAAATCTTGAGACAAAAATTGAAAATCATTATACTGGGATATAATGTAGGACTCAGTAGTCTAGAAAACTCTGCAACAGAAAGCAATGTGATTTGGAAATTGCTTTGCAGTCATAAAGAAAATATTTTGGCCATTCCGAGGGATGTTCCAAGCACTAATTTGTGTCTTACCCTTGCTGCATAACCATTTCAGGTCAGCAGAAAGGTCAAAAAACTGGCCAGAGTTCAGAATGAACATGCTTTTGAGATTTGTTAAAAGGAGAATTCAGATCTATCTGTAAGAACAGATCTTAGACATTCTGGCCAAGATTCATTTGTTATTGATACCATATGATTGCAATGACATTCAATGGTGTAAGAGCAATAATTGCTGCCAAGACAAAAAAAAAAAATAAAACTTGCATGAAACTTTCTGGTTTTGGCCACTCATGTAACAAAGATGTAATTTTGGTTGTTTTCATTTTTTATTCCTCCAAGGGCCTTGTCATTCCTCCCTTCAAACTCCACCTATTTTATGCCCAAATAGTCAAGATAGAACTTTTTAGATTTTCAGAAACTATCTCCCTTAAGATTACAAGAATATGGAAAGAAACCATGTGGCCTCTAATTTATCATACAGGTAAAACATTGCTTCTTTATTTTTTCTAAACTGTACCTCCAGAATATAATTTTAAAGTTCTAATGGTTGAGAAACTTGCCCACAGATTTTGTTTGCTGCTGATGCTGTGGGGGTCTCCTCCTAACCTAGCTTACTCCATTTCAGAGATGGAAAATGCTTTTGTTTTCCCCCAGGAGATGGAAGAGTAAGTTATATTCACTTACTAGGGATAAATGAAGTACTTAGAACCATCTAGCCCTCTAGTTGCAATCATTTACTGAATTCTATTAGTTGAAACAAGCAACTCTTGGCATATGCACTTATGCCAGCAATTAGATTATTCTTTTATGCTAATGTTTTGACTTCAGTGAACTAGTAGTCAAACTGATCCTTACTTGTTATTCAGATGGCTTTGTGTCCTTCTGAGGGCCACAATTTTCAGGCTGACTCATTTGATTTTTGTCACAAAAATCCTAAATCTTCATGTGAATACATTCAACCACAAAATCAGAAGATGAGATAGGGAAAATGAAAGGTGGTCCATAGTTGGACCACTGAATGGGGTGTATAGAATTCAGATGGGCCTCTCCTCCGATTAGCCATTTTGCTATAAAGGATGAGGAAACTTCTGCATCTTAGGAGTATTTGGTAAGGGCGGAAAATTGTCAGATCATATTTTATTGTAATTTTGGGAATATTTCTAAAGAAATTCTTTAACAAGAGGGCGCCTTTAACCTCCATAGGTTAAAGCCTCTGCTTTCGGCTCAGGTCATGATCTCAGGGTCCTGGGATCGAGCCCCACATGGAGCTCTCTGCTCAGCAGGGAGCCTGTTTCTCCTCTCTCTCTGCCTGTCTCTCTGCCTACTTGTGATTTCTCTCTGTCAAATAAATAAAATCTTTTAAAAAAAGAAAGAAAGAAAAATTTTAATAAGAAATAATGTCCTACTAGTGTCCTTTATATGGATGAGAGAAGGGAAACAATTAATACATAACAACTTCTTCTTGCTAGCATCCAAGGACATGAAATCTGGGCAGCATGCCAGATGCCTCTCTCTCCTGTCCACATCTAATCAGTCACTTTATTATGTTCCTATTGGCCACACTCATTACCCATGTACATTGGGGAAATGTTAGAAAGTAGACATAAGAAAAGACAAATTCACTTATCTCACCATTCCGATGATTTTTAATGTCATATAGAGTCAAGCATTTCTGTTCCAGTTACTATCACAAACCACCCCAAACTTAGTGGCATATAATTGTATTAAAAATAATAATTGTATTCACAGATTTTTTCAGTGAGTAATTTAGCCCAGACAGAGAAGACTGCTTATGTTTGCTACACCATGTCTGGGGCATTAGCTGAGAAGACTCAAAGATTGAGGTAAGGTAACAGCTGAGTATGGGAATCGTCTGGATACATTGTCACACAAACATCTGGTAGCTGATAGTACTTATTGGCTGGGCTACTGACCAAATTACCTGTGCATGGCCTCTGCATGTGAACTAATTTGGGCTTCCTCACAAAAACTGGGTTTTCAGAATTAGCGTCATAAGAAGGCAAGGCACAAGTTCAAGGCATTCTTATTATCTAGCCTCAGAAGGCATGTGGCATCACTTTCATTATACTCTGTTGACTGAGATAGCCACAAAGGTCTGCCCAGCTTGAATCTACAAGTATTTCTTTGGGGGTTCAGAATAAGAAGACAGAAAGCTTCTTCCTATTCACCTCTCATTCTCAGAGGGTGTTTTATGGTATATACAAAGGAAAATTCAGAGATATTGTCCTATTTTCTAGGAAACAAAAAAGAAACCATCAAGAAGGAGACATTTGTATCTCACTGTAGCAGGACATAAAGGTACCCTGGAGCAAATAAATGAGGCAAAATTATTCTTCCCAGACTCTGATTTGGGAGATGGCAGATAGAACACCAGGCAAGAGTACCTTGCTATTGACTACAAAGCAACAAGTTTGAGAAGTCTAACCAAGTGTTTATTGGGAGCTCAGCAGTCACCCTCACAGTCTTGTGGGTATTTGGAAAACAAGTCTTGTGCAGAAGGCCCAACAACCAAAGAGATAGCTCTTCAGATCTAGCTTACTGGGGATATCACTCAAACAAGATGCTCAGAAAATCCAGGTTTATCAAAGAACCAGAGGCTTCTAAATCAATTTCTACAGAAGTCATCAGGAACAACAGCAACAAAGCAGCCTCAATTCTTTAATCCTGCAGCAGGGTTCAGGAACACCTGTTATCTCTGGGGGTCTTATAGCTATGCAATCTCAGAATGTAAGTACAGGTGCTTAGGCCAAGCAGGAGATGGATAGAACACCTATGTCAAGGTAAAAACTGCATGTAAGATTCTGTGAGGTCCTTGAGTGGCCATATGATGAATAAGGCAATAGTTATCTTGGAGGAAACTCTGGACCAGTGAATGGCAAGTAGATTAAAAACACGAAAGATAAAAATAGAAGTCAGAAAATTGTCCTAGTAATAATGAGGCCATCTTGCTTTGCACAGTTCCAAATAAGCAGATTTCAGCTACCAGTTTAGTTCAATGATACCAGTCTCCCAATAACACAGTTTAGATTCTAGTTACCACTCTGAGTAATTGCATAAAGTAGAAACTTCTCTGTTATACTGTCAGTACAAAAATCACTACATCATAGTAAATGCACATCGTGATCATGACCAATTACATCATTTCTTGCAAAGGCTATCCATGATTGGCCACCACATATTTATTAGTAATATATAATAATAATTATTATAATCACACAGATAGCAAAGCATGCAGTTGTGTTGCCTCCTCGTCTTCCAGGGATAAACCTATATAATGTTTGAAAAAAATGAATAACCAAAAAAGGAAATTGGCTAAGAGAGGAAGTCCAACAAAGAGACAATTGATAAAAATGCAAGTGAAATTCAACTTGAACATAAATGGAGATATGGAAGAAATCACTCTCTGTGGGAATGTTAATGCTGTTACTGTTTGAGAGATTCCTAAATGTGCAACCAGAGGAACTCATTAAAGACAAACTTAGTGACACAATGAGGATGAAGATGCCCCAGAAGAAAGCACATTGGGAAAAACAAGAACAAAACATGAAAAACCTTGCATTGAAGAAACTGTCAGAGGTATTTCCTAAAACCAAAAGTCAAAAGCCGATCTAAATTTACATAGTATGAGAGCTTGCCAAGGCTTAATAATGATGCTCACTCCATACTGTATGCAATACAATGAGAACAAGAGGACAAGTAATGTTCACATTACTCAGTAAGATTTCTACACAGAAAAAAAAAACTCACTTTACTGCTAAGTATTTCTAATGTTTTAAATTATAGTGCGCTAAAAACATAAATAAATTAGTGTTCTAAGTGAATATTGGTTTTACTATTTTGAAATTTCCCTATATGTTTATAACCTACAGCAAAAGAGTTTTTAATGTGTTGTCAAAAAAAAAAAAAAGGTCCCAGAATAATTTTAATCCTAACCCCTCCTTTGATTATTAGTAAGTTTGCTTTGCACAGTTTTTGTTCATGCAGTCATTTTTATGGTCTTTCATTACCATGCATAACAGGGACCACTTGTATATCTGAGCCAGGATGGTGGCTGTGAGAAGAGAAACAAAATGGTAGACATGAAATGAAGTAAAACTCTAATGACCGTAATGAGTGGTTGTGAAGAACAAGGTTGGAGACATGGTGGGTGCGCTTAGTGGGGAGCAAAAATAAGCACCAAGTTATTAGAAGAAGAAAATCGGTAAGAGAACCTTTGTGTGCAGACAGACTCCAGGAGAGATTTGGTTTAGAAAGAAAGAGTTGTAACCTTTGGAAACAATATGATTATTAAGGAAAGATTCAAGTATGTGAACTATCAGCTGTGACAGTGCACCAAAATTTAACAATTTGTGATGTGGTTGGGGAGAACAGGTACTCAAACTGTTGTTGATACAAGTAAAGGAAATACTTCTCATTCCCATACCATTTCATGCACCCATTACCATTTATTTCATGGGACAAATTTATTTTCTAAAGCCTACCTTTAAAAAGCGTTGGAAGAGTTTCTGCATTTTCTAAATCTGACTGACTTAGGCATGACTATTTTTTTTAAGGCAAGTTACTCTCACTGAGGATTTGCCTTTTTGAACACAAGTGTCACTTTTCTATATCTCAAAGAGAAGTTATTTCAGAATTGAGGCCAACAAAGGCAGTTATAGGAGGAATGCATGTCAGGGTGTTCTAGGGGTCAGAAAAAAGAATTTGTTCTAGGGGAGGAGCTATGAGCAAGAGGATCCAGCCAGCTGACACAGAAGACTTCCCAGCAGAAGGGAACTGGAACTGATAGATTCCTGCCCTTTTAGAGGTTTAACTAGGAAGGCTATTGTTTTGTAGTGTGGAGAAGAGGCATCATTCACCATAGATGGTTGAAATAATTTATTAAGTTGAATCAAGTACAGAAGAGAGAAGGTCTTTATGATAGGCCAGATTCCATGAGTGGGAATTCCTTGGAGTCAAATAGGGAGAGAATACGCCCCAGTGTTAAAGATTTTCCAGAGACTCCTTCCATTTCACTTTCCACCCCTCCCAAAATCACTCGCCAAAGAAATACTTTGCTGGACACTGAAGTGGCCACAGCTGTGGTCATAAGAAAACATCAGGATATAAAATGAATCATGCTCTCTTTCAGTTAACTTTTTTTTTTTCCTTGGAGTATGCAGGCAGGGTAAAGGACAGGTGCTATTAAGATAATAAACATCATTAAAGTGTTTGGAAGTGCTGCCCAGTTTCCATGAACAAAAGCTTTCCAATGAACCACAATTATTTGTAAGGTCAATGAACTAAAATTTTCCCTGTATAAGTATTAAGAAAAAGGTCATTAATGCTTTAGGGTACCGCAATGAGTCTGGAAGAAGTTGACTGGATCCTCCCCTTGTACAGTTCTCTATCAGATCATCTTATGATCCTCCTCAATCACCAACCACCTAGATGGCTGAAGTTGAGCCAGTGACTGACTCCCTGACCAGTCATGCAGGGCCTACAGTTACTCTCCACCCAAACTGGCAGAGTCTTCCATGATAGTCTCATCCTTACATAAGGATTACCACTACTCTCACCCCCCCCAAAAAAAGCCCAAGGTCAGTCCTCTGTGCTAGCTGTGAGAAAGAAGAGGTAACTATGGTCTTTTATTTTATAGGTGTTGGAAAAAATATGCAGGTGTCTCAAAGCACTTAGGAATGCAGGTATGGAGAGAAGGTCCTCCAATCATTACAGAATTTCAGTTTTACCCCCACAAAAAAGAGAGAGGATAGATCCACAGATGCTGCAGTTATTTGGACCCCCCATCTTGTCCCTACAATTGGGGTCGTCTTCTAACTCTGAAGGGCTAACTTTGATGAGCCTTTTGTCATAGATGACATCTCTCAAGGACATGATCAAAAACTGCAATGTCTTGAACTTATGTAATATTCAGGATATGTGTGTGTGTGTGTGTGTGTGTGTGTGTGTGTGTGTGTGTGTGTGTGTCTGTAATATTTTATTTAAATCCCACCAACTTATAATGCGGGTGTTATTTTCATTGAACAAATGTTGATAAATGAAACTTAACTGATTTTCTCAAAGCCACCAATTTAAACTTGCCTGACTGCCAACACTTCCAGGCAATGAGGATTTAGGTTCCTTCAGGAAAACTCCTTATCTTTAGCTCATCAACTTCCAGTTGCTGATCACACTGTTCTTTGAACCTTTCCTCATAAGATCCTAAAAATCTGCTTCTAAGCAGATTTTCACCCACAACAACTCTTACTTCTCATTTTAGCCCATCTAAGGTAGGAAGTCATTCCTTCAGGAAATAAATGCCTGCCTGCAAATAATTCCCTTCAGTTGATTTGTAGATAGCTCCATTAACATAATCCATGTTTTAAAAGTTACGTATTTCAAATTAGACCCAGTGCTCAGAGAGTACTCTTCTTCAATTTGTCTTTGTTCTCAGTTACAGTATATATAAACTAATATTAAGTAACTGTGCTACATTTTTAAGAATTTACTTTCATGGGGCGCCTGGGTGGCTCAGTGGGTTAAAGCCTCTGCCTTCAGCTCAGGTCATGATCTCAGGGTCCTGGGATCGAGCCCCGCATCAGGCTCTTTGCTCGGCAGGGAGCCTGCTTCCCTCTCTCTCTCTGCCTGCCTCTCTGCCTGCTTGTGATTTCTCTCTCTCTCTGTCAAATAAATAAATAAAATCTTTAAAAAAAAAAGAATTTACTTTCATGTATGAATACAAATAATAGACAAATTTATTGAGCAGATTTCTTATGTTAGAAATTCATTATGAAGGAATTTAATGATAAAAGAAACTCATCAATGAGTTTATACATTTCATGAAGTAAGAGTGACATAATCCAAATGCATATTCTTAAGTTAAATATTATTTCCGCCACAAAAGAAATACTCACCCTCCCCTTCCCTGATGTTAAGCTCTGGACTTGGCTTCCACAACTGCCCTTGGCTCTGCAGTCTTCAGCTCACCACCCTCAGGGTTCAAAACACACACCCTATCTCACAACCCCATGCAGAGTTACTGCCTCTGGGCCCACACAGCTGAGCTCCATGGGGTGTTTTAGCAACCAGGATCTAATTCTCACATCTTGTTCTGAGAACTGAGATTTATGATCCCAATAAAGATTTCAACAGAAGGATGAGAGAAAATTGCTCAGAGGAACTCAGTTTAAAATGTTGCCCTGAAATTCCCTACTCACCATCTGATCTATCATGGGTCAGAATGAAAGCATATAAGAGCATTGTGAGAAGGAAAGGAAGGGTGAATGGGGGGAAATTGGAGGGGGAGATGAACCATGAGAGACTGTGGACTCTGAGCAACAAAGTGAGGGTTTTGGAGGGGAGGGGGGGTTTGGGTGAGCCTGGTGGTGGGTATTGAGGAGGGCACGTATTGCATGGAGCACTGGGTGTGCTGCATGAACAATTAATCTTGTAACACTGAAAAAATAAAAGTATGGGGGAAAAAAGAGCCAATAATACAAGGTCTAACAGGGTAAAAATGTTTTGGAATTAATAACAATCTTTTGCTAACAATGTATTATCTCTGAAATGCCTTTTTGGAACAATGATCTTGGTTTGAAATTTTTAAAAAATAGCAGCCAAAGCTGTTAAAAAGTACTGAGTGAATAAGGATATTCTGAAAGCAGACATCAAGCACATCAACTTCCAAGAGACACTTACTTTTATCCCTTTTAACAAGCAAACTTGAAAATATTTCCAATGTAAGAGATGTCTGGCTAGTCCCTTATAGAACATACCTCAGTCTTTCACTATACCACCCCTTCAGACCTGGACCAGGATGAGTGGCCCTGAAAAATCAAGAATGGCAGCCAACCGAGTCTCAAGACTCTGAGAAGATTTGAACCATTAGACCCACCAAACTCAACTAAAAACACAATAGGTGTCTCAGGCATAGAAACAGAGTAAATCCTAAGTCCTGAAAAAGAGGAAAGATATTTTGTCTTGTTCCTCATTTCCACAGAAAAGGGGACTGATCTTCATCTGTTGCATGGACAGTGCTTTCTAAAACAAGTGCTTTTCCAAAATATGATGTCTCCAGGCTCTTTCTGATTCCCCACTCACCTCTTATAAATTATAAGCACCTGTCTTGTATTTTGTATGTCTTGCTTTTCACCCTTCTCTACAGTTTTAAAAGGCTAATTATGGAAGTAATATATGCTTATTAGGGAATCAGAAAACTGCAAAATAAATAAATAAATCACCAGAGATACCCAACATCAACAGTTTATTATGCCATATCATGGGTATGTATTTTCACATAGCCCTTTAGTGGCCTTGCCCGTCAGTTCCAGCCCCTTCACAGAAGATGATTTCACACTCACTTTTTCCCCCAAATCTCTGTGTCCTTTCTCCGCTTTCTACTCTCAGCTGAAGACTTTGAGTCTTATACAGAATGGATTTTTGTCCAAAATGTATCAGGCACAGGCATCTATCCCCTGCAGTTTGCCTTCCATCTGCTACTAGGACAAACCCTCCATGTTGCAACAGATCCCATTCCCCTCTCCTCCTCGAGGACTTTCTTCCTGTAATTATTTCCTCTCCTGCCTCATCACTTCTTCTTTTCTTTGGTAGGTCATTGCCAAGAGAAAATATATGCCATATTTCTATTTTAGAAAAGACTTGAAACCATACTTATCTAAGCTCCTATGTGGTTTGAAGCTTTTCCACTCACAGAGAAGGTGTTTTCCAGAGTTGTCTATGCTCAGTGTTTGTTCTTACTCTCTTCTCTTTTTCTTTTTACAGTGCAAATCAACCTGAGCAACAATCATACCTAAGTGGCTAAATCCAGTGATAACTGTTCAGGCCAAAAATAACTTGACCTTGCTGCAGATTTTGAGACTGCTGATCACTCTGTTCATCTCCATACAACTTCTTTACTTGGCTTTTATGAAACCACTAACATACTTGCTTGGTTTTCAGTCTACTTCACTGGCTTTTGACCTTGCTGAATCCTCATGTTCCCAACCAGGACCTGCCACATAATTTTCAGGGTGCAATACAAAAGGGAAATGCTGGGCCCTTGTTTAAAAAGTATCAGTTATAATTGGGTGGCTCAGTTGGTTAAGAGGCTGCCCATGATCCCCGGAGTCCTGGGACTGAGTCCTACATTGGGCTCCCAGATCCACGGGGAGTCTGCTTCTCCTTCTGACCTTCTCCCCTCTCATGCATTCTCTCATTCTCTTTTGCTCTCAGATAAATAAATAAAATCTTTAAAAAATGTATTAAGAGGGGCGCCTAGGTGGCTCAGTCGTTAAGCGTCTGCCTTCTGCTCAGATCATGATCCCAGTGTCCTGGGATCGAGCCCCACATCGGGCTTCCTGCTGAGCAGGGAGCCTGCTTCTCCTGCTACCATTCCCTCTGCTTGTGTTCCCTCTCTCGCTGTGTTTCTCTCTGTCAAATAAATAAAATCTTTAAAAAAATGTATTAAGAATTTCAAGACAGTGAGAGCAGAGGATTAAACCAAACACAAGGCCCTTTTAAGCATAATGTCTTGTGTGACTACACAGGTTGTGTGCCCATGAAGCTGGCCACGTTTCCATCCTCACAACGTTTCAGTGCCCATGGCTCAGGGCTCATCTGTTTATACTTGTTCCTTAAAATATCTTATCCCATCCGATTGGCTTTAGGTGGCAGATACAGCATCAAATCCCATTTTATCTTCATCCGTAACCACTCTATTCAACTACCAATTCAAATATTCAGCTGTATATTCTCCAAGTCTATTTGATATACTAAATGCATCTTGACATGTCCAAAACAGAACTCTCATTTCTGACCCAAATCCTTCCCACAGTCTTCCTCATTCCAGTAAATATCAACTCAATTTTTCCAGTTGTTCAAGTCAAAATTACAGTCATCCTTAACTTCACAATTTCTTTCTAATCTCCCAATAAATACTATAAACTCCACCTTTATTTTCCAAATCTGATCCATCAGGACCTCCAACCACTTGTAACCATAGTGCAACTCCCCATCATGATTCATCTACTCTAAGAGTGACTTAGGTCTCTGGATTTCCATCTCAGTCTTTGACAGTCTATTTTCCACACAGCTATCTGTCATCTTTTTAACATTCAAGTCATGGTTTATCACTCCCAAATGGCAAATTTGAAAGTTTTGAAATGCTTCTTATCTCACCCATATTTTTTTAAAGATTTTATCCATTTATTTATTAGAAAGAGTGAAGGGATGAGCAGAGGGAGAGGGACAAGCAGACTATACACTGAGCCCGAGCTCAATCTTATGACCCTGAGATCATGGCCTGAGTTGAAATCAAGAGTCAGATGCTCAACCAACTGAGCAACCCAGGTGCCCCTCAACCATCATTATTTTGTCTCTAAAATAGCCTACGAGGTTTTGTGCATCTTTCTTCAACCTTATCTCCTATCACTACCCCCTCAGTCACGTCACACAACTACACTAGGTTCCTCAAACGTTTTTTTCACACTTATGGTTTCTTCAGTCTGGAATACTCTTCACTCAGTTATTTGAATGACTTCCTCTCTCAATTCAGTGAGACTTCAACTTAAATGGCACCTTTGTAGAGAGTCTTCTATATTGAACATAAACCTTATGTCTCCTCAGATGTCTTTATTTCCTTTGTTCTGGAGATGCCACCTATCTCCTAGACTATGCCACACCATTGCCAAATTTGTTGACTTCCTAGAGCTAATAGTAATCTGTAAATGCCCCATCCATTCCTCATCTGCACTCATTTTTTACATTTAGATGAAGTGCAACACTATAGGGCATGGGCTCTGCTTTCTTGGCCAGCCACATAGGGACTCAATGACATATACCTGAAGAGCAGGGGAGTTAGCTTTTCATGACCAGTGGAAAATAGGATACTGCAGAAGTCAAGTAGAAAATGGAAGAGAGTAGATCCAGATATATGAAGATCTAGAAACAAGGGTACATGAAGATTAATTAGTACACCCTTTATCCACTTACTGTTTATTCTTTTTATTGCAGTCTGATATTTATTATATATGTACATATGGATGGATGGAAGCCTTTTAATGGCAAAGATTCCCTCTTTTATATTCATTGTGATATCACCAGTGAGTGACCAAGGAGCTGGTAGCAGGAAGGAAGTTTCAAAGAAAGAAGACTGGCCCTGCTAGATGCCTTTACCTGGGACATAAGCAGGGCTACTTAACTATTTAAGGAAGTAAAAGGACTTGGTGATTTTCAGAGAACAAAAATAGTCCTTATTATGTGAATACATTGAAAACAGTAATTCGAGAGATACTAAAGTTGTTTTCCCCCTTTTTTGTCAACTACAAATTGCTTGTTCCTGAAAATGAAACTCAAATGAGCCATTGAGCAAATTACTTCTAAAACAAGCTGGTGTCATCATCAGTGCTAAGTTATGTTGAGAGTATGTACGTCTCATATAATGTTGTGAGAATGGCAGTTTAATGTGGTCTTCCCAAAATTCCAAACCCCAGTCTAACTAACTTTAACTAACTAACTAACTAACTAACTAACTAACTAACTAACCAACTAACCAACTAACTAAATAACTAACTAAGAGAAAAGCACTAGACAATCCCAACTTCAGGGATATTCTATAAAACAACTGGCCAGTACTCCTGAAAACTATCAAGTACAAGAAAACTCTGAGAAACTGCCAGCCTTGAGGAGCATAGGGAGACAGGATGACTAAATATAATGTGGTATCCTAGATGGAATCTAGAACAGAAGAAAAATAGTAGCTAAAAACTAAGGAAATATGACTGGAATATGGAATATGGGTTTTAGTTAGTAATAATGTATCAGTAGCTCATTATGTGTGACAAATGTTCCATAGTAACATAAGATATTAACAAAAGAGGCAACTCCAATGTCAGAAAAGGGTCTGGAACTCAGGAATTTGTAACAGAGCCCTCAAAACCCAAATAGGTCTCTATCTCCCACCCTACCTCAGACTCCACTCCCGGAAATATTAAAGAAGAAAAATTTATGTATAAACCCAGGTTAATTTCCAATACAGTAGAGTTTTTTCCTAAAAACTAAATCTGAATTTATGCATAATTTCTCTTTTCTAAGAAAATGGAGATAGTGGCAGAGTGTCTCTAAGAACAGAAAACTCAATCTCAGCATTTCTTTTTTTTTTTTTTAAAGATTTTATTTATTTGACAGAGAGAAACACAGCGAGAGAGGGAACACAAGCAGAGGGAATGGTAGTGGGAGAAGCAGGCTTCCTGCCAAGCAGGGAGCCCAATGCAGGGCTCGATCCCAGGACCCTGGGATCATGACCCAAAGGCAGACCCTCAACGACTGAGCCACCCAGGTGCCCCTAATCTCAGCATTTCTCCCCAAATTCTGTATTAAAGAATAAGGATAGAAAGGATGAGAGAAAAATGAATGAATACATGTATACATACATACATACATACATAAAGCAAGTTAGTGGAAATTCATAAGCTTCTAAGTGAGTAACATAAATTTTTTACTTGTTTTTTTAGGAACTTAAATTCCATACATGTGAAACCTATGTGTTTACAATAACTATTTTTTTATTTATTACATAAAAATGTATTTGTTACAGAAAGCTTAGAAAACAGTTATCAAAAATGTGAGCCTTGTGGTGGGTATTGAGGGCATGTACTGCATGGAGCACTGGGTGTGGTATATGAACAATGAATCTTGTAACACTGAAAAAATAAAATAAAAGTATTTGGGGAAAAAATGTGAGTCAAAACAAAAACAACCACTGTAAACATTTTGGTATATAATGTTTCCAAATCTTCTAGCCAAAGTAATTAGGCAAGAAAAAAATAAAAGGCATCCAAATCAGAAAGGAAGAACTATAATTGTCTCTGGTTGTGGATGAAATGATCTTATGTATAAGAAATCTTAGACTCCACCAAAAACAACTATTAGAACTAATAGACAAATTTAGTAATATTGCAGGATTCAAAATCAATATATATAAATCTGTTGCATTTCTATACACTATCAGTGAAGTATCTAGTTAAGAAATAAGAAAACAATATCATTCACAATAGTATCAGAAAAAAATAAAACAGTTAAGAATAAATTTAACCAAGGTGATGAAAAATCTGTACACTGAAAACTACAAAAGTTTGTAGTAGAAATTGAATAAGACACAAATAAATGGGAAAATACATAACATTCATGGGTCAGAAGAATTCATATTGTAAACATACACAAACTATTCAAAGCTATCTAGATTCAGTGCAATTCTTACCAAATTTCCAATGGCATTTTTTCACGGAAATAGAAAAAACAACCCAAAAATGTGTATGGAACTACAAAAGACCCTGAATAGCCAAAGCAATCCTGAAAAATTTGAAGGCATCACAGTTTTAGATTTTAACTGTATTATTACAAAGCATATTATTACATACATTATAGTAATCAAAACTGTATGGTATAGACATAAAAACAGACACATAGATCGATGGAACAGAATAGATAGCCCAGAAATAAACCCATGCATATATGACCAATTGATTTACAACCAAGAGGCCATGAATATACCAGGGGGAAATGACAGTCTCTTCAATAAAGTGTTGAGAAAACTGGATATTCACATGCAAGAAAATTAAATTGGACAGCTATCTTATACCACTCACAAAAATTAACTTGAAATGAAGTTAATGAACTTGAAACTATAAAGTTCCTAGAAGAAAACATAAGGGAAAACTCTGACAATGGTCTTGGCAATGATTTTTTGATATGACACCAAAAGCGTAGCAACAAAAGCAAAAGTAAAAAATGGGACTATATCAAACTAAAAGGCTCTGCACAGCAAAGGAAACCAACAACCAAACAGAAAGATAACTTACAGACTGGGAGAAAATATTTGCAAACCATGTATCTGACAAAAGATTAATATCCAAAATATATAAGGAATACATACAACTCAACACCATCATCATCATCATCATCATCATCACAATAATCCAATTAAAAATGAGCAAGGGATTGAATGGTTTTCCAAAGAAGACATACAAATTGCCAACAAGTACATAAAAAGGTGCTCAACATCATCCATCATCAGGTAAATGCAAGTCAAAACTATAATGAGGTATCATCTCACATCTTTAGAATAGCAAGTTATCAAAAAGACAAGAGATAACAAATATAGTGAAGACGTAAAGAAAAGGAAACCTTTGTGCACTGCTGTGATAATGTAAATGGGTACAACCACTATAGAAAGTTCTTCAAAAAATTAAAAATAGAACTACATATGATCTCATAATCTCATTTTTGGGTATATATCTGAAGGAAATGAAATCAAAGAGATAGCTGTATTCCCATGTTTATTGCAGCATTCTTCATTATAGCCAAGACATGGAAGCAACCTAAATGTACATCAATAGATGAATGGATAAAGACAATGGGATACACACACACATACACACACACACACACACACACATGAATATTACTCAGCCATAAAAAATTAAAAATTCTACCACTTGTGACAGGATGAACTTTGAGGGGATCATGCCATGTAAAATAAGTCATATTGAAAAAAAAAATACTATGTGATCTCACTTACACGTGGAATCCAAAAAAGCCAAACGCATAGAAAGAAGAGTTGATTGGCAATTTCCAAGGGCTGGGAGTAGAGGAAATGGGGAGATTTTGGTCAAGGGGTGCAAAATTTCCAGTTATAAGATGAGTAAGTTCTGTGGATCTGTACAATATGATGACTATAATTAACCATACTGTGTTATACACTTGAATGTTACTAAGAGAGTAGATCTTACATGTTCTCACTACACACACACAGAAAAGGTAACTGTGAAGTGATGGATGTGTTAACACCTTATTGTGGTAGTAATTTCACAATATGTGTATATCAAATCATCATGTTGTACACATTATTGTATGTCTCAATTGTATCTCAATAAAGCTGCCGAGGGGAGAAAGAGAAGAAATGAGAATCAAAACAAAAATAATTTTGTTTTGATTTATAATGTCCCAGATGTTTTCTACTCATTGATATGAGTAAATATATTTAGATATATAATTATGGAAAAATTGTACTCATTACTGTTTAAAAACATGTTTTGTTGATAAAATAATTTTCATGTATTTATTAAGGTAACTATGCTGTTGTTGTTTTTTTAAAGATTTTATTTATTTGACAGAGAGAAACACAGCGAGAGAGGGAATGGTAGCAGGAGAAGCAGGCTTCCTGTCAAGCAGGGAGCCCAATGCCGGGCTCGATTCCAGAACCCTGGTATAATGACCTGAACCAAAGGCAGATGCTTAAAGACTGAGCCACCCAGGCACCCCACTGTTGTTTCTTTTAAATAATTACTACAACAATATATCTTAATGAATTTTATAATATTGAACTCTTTATAATTCAAAACATAAAGAGAAAAAAAATTTTACTTGGTCATGGCATATTAGTATTTTAATTTGAGGCTAGGTTGATTTGCTAATATTTCACTTATAATTGAGATTGATTTGTGTATTTCTTTTTAAATTTTTTTTTTACTTGAGTGTAGTTGACCCACAGTGTTACATTAGTTTCAGGTGTACAGCCTAGTGATTCAACAAATTTATACATAATTGTGGCTACTATCACCATAAAATGCTATTACAATATCATTGACTATATCCCCTATTCTGCACCTTTTATTCCCATGACTAATTCATTCCATAACTGGAAGCCTATATCTCCCACTCCCCTTCATCCATTTTGCCCATCTTTCCACTTCCCTGCCTCTGGCAACCATCAGTTTGTTCTCTGTATTTACAGGTCTGATTCTGCTTTATGTTTATTCATTTTTTTCTGATTCTACATATGAATGAAGTCATATGGTATTTGTCTCTCTCAGTCTGACTCATTTCATTTAGCATAATACCCTTTAAATTCATCAATGTTGTCACAAGTGTCACAATCTCATCCTTTTTATGGCTGCACCATATTCCACTGTATATTTCTGTGAGACATTTGTGAGGTTTTAGTATCAGGACTATGCTAATGTTATAAAATGTGAGGATAGGGGCGTCTGGGTGGCTCAGTGGGTTAAAGCCTCTGCCTTCGACTCAGGTCAAGATCTCAGAGTCCTGGGATCGAGCCCCGCATCGGGCTCTCTGCTCGGTGGGGAGCCTGCTTCCCCCTCTCTCTCTCCTGCCTCTCTGCCTACTTGTGATCTGTCTCTCTCTGTCAAATAAATAAGTAAAAAAAAATCTTAAAATGTTAGCATAGTTTACATGTTTTTCTGTACTCTAGAACAGTGTTTTTCAAATGATTTGTGATTAAAGGCCTTTATTTTCCCTAGTTTCCAATCCATCATACACTTCTGCTTTTTTTTCAACTTGTTTTATTTACAATGCCAACTTTTTTTCCCCCAAATATGTTTATTTTATTTTTTCAATGTTCATAGCAGCAATGACCACAATTGCCAAACTGTGGAAAGAACCAAGATGCCCTTCAACAGATGAATGGATAAAGAAGATATGGTACATATACACAATGGAATATTATGCCTCCATTAGAAAGGACGAATATACAATGCCAACTTTTAAAAGGTCACTAAGATAAAGTTAATTAGACAATAAACCAGGCAGAAATTGCTTTTCTTTTTTTTCCCCCAAATATGTTCATTTTATTTTTTCAGTGTTACAAGATTAATTGTTCATGCACCACACCCAGTGCTCCATGCAATACGTGCCCTCCTCAATACCTACCACCAGGCTCGCCCAATCCCCCACCCTCTCCCCTCCAAAACCCTCAATTTGTTGCTGAGAGTCCACAGTCTCTCATGGTTCATCTCCCCCTCTGATTTCCCCCATTCCCTCTTCCCTTCCTTCTCACAATGCCCTCCAGTTTTTCTTTATGCTCAACACGTGAGACCATAAGATAATTGGCTCTCTCCATTGGACTTATTTCACTCTGCATAATCTCTTCCAGTCCCATCCATGTTGATACAAAAGTTG
>CM053614.1:77446843-77459196 GCA_028646535.1 Procyon lotor
GACCCTCCATACTGTTCTCCAGAGTGGCTGTACCAGCTTGCATTCCCACCAACAGTGTAGGAGGGTTCCCCTATCTTTTTTTTTTAATTGAGGTATAGTTGACACACAATGTTACATGTTTATCTTTTTAAGAACTGTAACACTATTTTCCAGATGGCCATACCATTTTGCATTCCAACCATTAATACATCAGAGCTCCCACTGTTCTACATCTTTGCCAAAACTTGGTATCGTCAGCCTTTATTTTAGCTGTTCTAGAGGATGTGTAGTGGTATCTGTATCGTCAGCCTTTATTTTAGCTGTTCTAGAGAATGTGTAGTGGTATCTGTAGCTGTTCTAGAGGATGTGTAGTGGTAAACCCTTGTGGGTTTACTTTTCATTTCTGTAATAATTAATGGTGTGAAGGCTTTTATGTACTTTTTAGTCATCTGCACATCTTTAATGAAGTGTCTGTTCAAATATTTTGCCTACTTCTTTAGTGAATTTAGGTATTTCTTTATATAAATAATTTGAGAATTCCCTATATGGTTTGGATCTGCTTATATATTTGGTTCCGGTAATGGACCAGATACATGTTTTGCTAATATTTTATGTCAGTCTACAGCTTTTCTTCTGAAGAGCAGAATCTGTATTTTGGTAAAGTCTAATTTATCAATGGTTCATGCTTTTTGTGTCCTATCTAAAAACTCTTTACCTAACCCAAGTCATTAATATTTTCTCCAGGGTATTCTTCTAGAAGTTTTACAGTTTTAACTCTTTTATTTAAATCTATGATCCATTTCAGATTAATTTTTGTATAATGTGTGAAGGGTCAAGTCTCACTTTTTTGAATATAGTTATCTCACTGTCCCTGTACTACTGGTTGGAAAGACTATCCCTTCCCATTGAGTTACCTTGTCAAAAACCTTTTGAGCTTACATGTATGATCAATTTCTGTACTCTCTATTATGCAGCACTGATCTATAGGTCTTATGTTTATGCAAATACCACAGTTCCTTGCTTACTGGAGTTTTATAGTCTAGAGATTAGAAAGTTTAAGTCCTCCAACTTTGTTCTTTTTCAAAATTGTTTTGGTTCTTCTAGGATCTTTGCATATTCATATAAACTTTACAGTCATCTTGTTAAATCTTTACCCCAGAAAAAAAGCTATCTGGATTTGTACAGCACTTGCGTGCTGTCTATAGATCAATTTGTGGTGTGGCACTAGAATACCACTAGATTTCCAATTCATGAGCATGGTATATCTACTGATTTATTCAGAACTTCTTTAATTCTGAACTTAGAAGAAATTTAATTTCTTCCAGTAAATAATTGCAGTTTTTACTGTTCGGATCTTGCACATAATTTAAAACAAGTAATCCCCTCAGTGTTTTAACATTCTCATGCTATTATAAATGATGCTTATCTATCTTTGTATATATTTAGTTTCAATTTCCAACTGCTAGTATTCAGAAACACAACCGAGTTTTACTGACCCTGTATCTTTCAACTTTGCTAAACTCACCTGTTAGTTCTAGGAGCTTTTGAATAGATTGCCCATATAGACAATGGTGTTATCTATAAATATTTACTTCCTTTCTAATCTATTATTTCCTTTCAGTGCATTGCTGGAAAGGAACTCTAGTACAATGCTGACTGGAAGTGATGAGAGACACATTACTCCACTTCTGATCTTAAAACAGAAAGTTTTCAGTCTTTCATCATTAAATATGATGCCAGCACTAGGGGTTTTTGTTTGTTTAACAGATGCCCTTTGTCAGCTGAGGAAGTTCCCTTCTGTTCCTAACTTACTGTGTGAGTTTTTATCATGAATGGATGTCAAATTCTGTCAATGTCTTTTCTGCATCTATTGATGCCACAAAATTTTTATTTTTTAGTCTTAAATTAACATGGTAAATTTCATTAATTTTTTATATGTTAAACCAATCCTGAACTCTTGGGATGAATCCTACTTAGTTATACTGTATTCTCCTTCTTATAGATTGCTGAATTCAATTTATTAGTATATTTTAAGAATTTCGGCATGGGGAAACTAATAGGGAATTTGTATTTTTATGTATTTTATAATTTTTCCCCCCGGGTTTGGTGTCAGGGTAATACTGGCCTTACAGAATGAGCTGGAATATATTTATCCTTCTATTTTCTGAAAGTTTTTATGTAGAATTGCTATTAATCTTATCAGCTGTATTTTTCATTTCAAATAGTGTATTTTTCACCTCTAGAAGTTTGATTTGGGCTTCTTTTGTATCATTCACTTCTTTCCTTATCATATCCAAGTCTTCCTCCAGACCAGTAAACATGCGAAGTATTTTTTTTAATAGTTACTATAACGTCTCTGCTAATTACCTATCATCTGTTTCATAGGTAGGTCTGCTCCCACTGATTGGGTTTTCTCCTGGTGAAGGGTGTCTTTTCTTGCTTCTTTGTATGCCTGGTAATTTTGTACTGGACACCAAATATTGTAAATTTTTATATTTTTGTGTGCTGGAATTTGCTGTATTCTTCTCAATCTTGTTTGACTTTATTCTAACAATGGATGCTATTAACTGGATTCAATTTGATCTTCTTGAGGGCTGCTTTTAAGCTGTGGTAGGGTGAATCCAGAGCAGGCCTCACTCTAGAACTAATCTGATGCCACCACTGAGACAATACTCTTTTGAGAACTCCTCTGCACATCTCCTGTACTATAAGGTCCTTCTAATCTACTTGATAAAAATCTGAGCTACTCTGGCTCCTATGTGAGCTCCAAGAACAGTTGTGTCTGATTCTTCCTGGTGGTTCCTGGCCCTGCCTTGGGTAGCTTCTTCACATGCATGCACACATCAGTACTCAAGGGGACTCCCCTGCACGTCTCTTGAACACTCTCTCCATGAAGCTGCCTCTTCTGTTGTATTTTGCCCACAAATTCCAGTTTCCTGGGTCTCCATGAACTTTAAATCTGCATTCTATTTGCTTTTTTAGGTCCACCCCTTCTTTTCTACCACCTAGAAACTCTTTTTTTAGGTAGCAAGCTGGGCAATTGCAGGGATTACTTCATTTATTTTTCTTCTTTCAGAGATCACTAACCCATGCCACCTGTCATCTAATGGCTGAAAACTACTGTTCCATTCAGTTTGCTAATGGTTTCATGTGGGAGGAAATATCTGGCCTCTATTATTTTAACACAGTCAGAAGTGGCAGTCTGAAACCCTCTTTTAAAATCTCTAAACCCTATTATCCTTTAAGACCCATATCAAGTCTAATTTGGTGGTGTTGTTTTTTTTTTTTTAAAGATTTTTATCCATTTGACAGAGGAGGGGGGAGAGCATAAGCAAGGGGAGCAGCAGGCAGAGGAAGAGGGAGAAGGCTTCCTGCTCAGCAGGGAGCCTGATGCAGGGCTCCATCCTAGGACCTGAGGATCATGACCTGAGCTGAAGGCAGACAATCAACCAACTAAGCCACCAAGGCACCCCTAGCCCAATGTGCTTCTTGTGAACTGTTTACAATAATCTAGTTTCATTTTCTTATTCCTCCTCTTAATTCATAGTCTTAATCATCTGCAACTATTCACCATTTATTTAGTAATTGATAATGCATTAGATTGAGCTAAATAAAATTGCAGTTTTTATAGGTCAACAACCATCTAGTACCAGCAATTATATGTGTTTCACTCAAGTTCTTCATTAATAAGGTTGTAAGTATGCAGAAACAACATTACTTGCTTCTTGAAAATTTCAAATTAGCTCATCACATGATGTGCAGCAGATATACATACAAGCATTTTGAGACTCGCTGATTATAGCTTTCTTTTCTCAGCAGATTGCTCAAAATAAGAATACTGTACAGATCTAGAAATATGCTTTAAAAACATTTTTTTTTTTAAGATTTTATTTCTTTGAGAGAGAGAGAGAAAATGAGCAGGATGAGGGGTAGAAGGAGAAGTAGACTCCCTGCTGAGCAGAGAGCCTGATGTGGGGCTCAATCCTGGGACTCCAGGATCGACTGGAGCCACCCAGGTGCCCCTAGAAATATATTTCTTGGTACCAATGGTGTTAATTCCATAGTTTAATGAAAAATATTAAGAAATTTTCTTTTACAATTTTTTTTTTTAGAGATAGATAGAGGATGCATGAGTGGGACAGAGGCAGAGGGAGAGAAAATCTTAAGCAGGCTCCATATTTGGCAAGAGCCCCATGTGGGGCTTGATCTTATGACCCTGAGATCATGACCTAAGCTGAAATTGAGAGTCGAATGCTTAAATGACTGAGCCACCCAGGTGCCCCTCTTTTACTATTTTTAAGTCACAGATCAAGCACTATTCAATTTTAACTGTTTACTTGTGCGTACAGAAAAATATGCCACATGTATCATAGAAGTCAAGTCACATCATCTTTAAGAAAATTGTTTTACGATGCCATGGGCATTTATTTCACTGCAGACATTCAGAAGTTTAGTATTCTAGGTGTAAGCCAAATGCATTTGTGCTATCATCTAACAAAATAAAAATGTGATGGAAAAAAAAAAGAAAAAAAAGAATATTTTGTTGTTGGAAAACATAATTTCAGAGAGTGAAAAATACAGTATACAAGCTTTTTTTGGATTATCACTTACTAGATAAAAGTCCTTAATAGGGAGTTTAAGACCCTCATATGGACCAAAGACTTGGCCAATATCACAATGATATGAAAAGAATGAGATTCAGAAGCAAGGGGCTGGAAAGTAGTATTAGTTCTTTTTAGGAACTGTGTTGCAGATTTCACGTAAGACTTAAAAATACAATAATAAAATAAGGAGTTCTAGATCTACCTCAAGGCCAAAACTAGAAATTGGACAAATACTTACTGCTTACTATGTGCAGGCATCACAGTTAACACAGTTAACTGGACAGCCTCCTACCTTACGTTGCTTATTATTACGTAATAAGCAATGAAATAAGCCAATATGTAATACACATCCATGTAATGAGAGAAATGCTCTAAGTTAAAAAAAAAAAAAGAGGAAGAAGCAGGGTAAGAGGGTAGAATGATATAATGAGGGGGACAGAAAGGCATCAGGAAAAGTCTCTCTCAAAAAGTGACATCTGAGCAGAGACCTGAATGAAAAAAAGGAGTGAATCAAGTGTAAATCTGAGGGAAGAAGACCTCACACGGAGAGGGCACAGCAACTGCAGAGGGCCCAAGGCAAGAGATTTCTCAGCCAGACTGAGGACCCACCTGGTAGCAGGGACACACGTGAGGAATGGGGGAGGAGATGTATTCAAAGGCTAGATCTCAAAGGGCCTGCTAAATTTCAGTGAATGAGGCTTTTGGATTTTGTTCTACATGTGATGGGAAGCGTAGAGGTTCTGATCTGGGTAAAGACATGATTCAATGTATATTTTAGAGTCTCCAACTGAACTTTTGTGCTAATCCAGCGGTAGGTACTTCAACTGTATACCCAAGCACTGTAGTACTGGCGCACAGAGGAAGAAGAGTCTCCACTCAAGGGTCCCTTAGAAGAAATGAGTGGGGAGACATGAAAACAACAAAAGATTTGCTCCCCTCTGCTTCCTGGCCCCCCACACAGACGTAACATACTCTTGTAGGCAGCATTAGCATATGCTACCAAACACCGAACTCTGGAAGTTAAGGTGCTTTAAGGTGGCAAACAGATGGACTAACCTTCTGTATCTGTGGCACTGTTGATAACATTAGACAGTTTGGTCTTCAAGCTCGTGTATGTCACGGAGTTCCTCACATCACTCTCGTATCGCCCAGTGCCCAGGGACACTATGCATTCTAACGGAACGTCGGGCCAAAGACACTTACATTCGTGCATTGCTAGTGCTGAAGGGTTATTCAGAAGCAAACCTCCATCCTGCAAAACGTAAGTCAAGAAAGTAGAGCGCAGAACTGTTAAAAGTGAAATTCTATTTTATAAATATGAAGGTAAAAACTGTATTTTAAACAGGCTGAAATGTACACACAAGGAGATTTTAATGATGTAATAAATTGAACAACAAATTATTTGAAGACAATAAGTTCCTTTAAAGTGAATTTACTCTATATACTACAGCTTCAAAAAAGGGTAATGTGAAAAGCCCATTGGCCTCATTAAGCTTTCCTTTCCTATTATGAAAGTTATTTTAACTTCTTTGATTGCTTTGCATTTTTCTCAAAACTACTAAAATAAAGTTATTTTTAAAAGATATTACATCTTTGTTTAGTGGTTACTATAGATTCTATATAAAATCTAACAGAACAATTGTGGTTCTACCAAACAATTAAAACTAGCTCTTCATTCACAAGTCAAATATAACCAAATTAATTCAACAAATTTAACTGCAACTTTATCAATACAATTTCAAAGTATCGCATTCATTACAATGCAGATATAATCTAAACAAAGCAGGCAAACTTTTTATTTCTAAGCATTTATTATAAATAATAACTTATTTTGAAGACTTCAGGAGGAAAGCAGGGTACTGAATACTGCTAAACTGTAGCACAGTAAAAGTATATAACTAGCCTTACATTGCAGGGATAACCTCACTTGGTATTAGCATAGCCACCCAATTTTGAAAAGCTACAAACTGTTAACAAAATTACTCCTTCTAAAAAGCCCAAAAGTCAAAGTTACCATATGCCTATGGCATTCATCCCCTGTGTGTAGCTTTATGATTCCCTGGGATAACAGAGATACACAAGGCCGTGTGGATTCTCAGAGAAACTATTTCATCACATGTTTTCATTGCTTGCTCTATTCTCCATTTTTGGGTGGGTCGTTTGCTGCCATTTCCAATCTAATTTCTACGTTCCCCTGAGGTGCAATCTCCATCGCTCTCTAACTACATCTCTTCAAAAGCATGTGGCTCATATTTCCATGTTTGTGACTTTCATGAGAAAAGGCTATTCTTTCAAAAGACAACTCTTGTCAACAGGGGCCCATTTACTGATGAGTCCACCATATCTCAAGTCTTTAGCTCTTTTCATAAAGTCCTCTTGTGGCTGAGATAAGCTTAAGTTGGGATGGTCTCTGAGACCGAGAGAAGACCGCAGACAGCTGGCCTATTACTGGCCCCAGGCCTGAGATACAAAGGGAGGACCTGGGTTCATGTCATCTGCCACCTGATTGGCAGTAGGTGTTCTGGAGAGAGTAAAGCTTCTAGGTTGTCTAGACTCAGGAAGAGGGAAATTTGTATCAGAAGCAGAATGAGGACATAGCACACATGCTAGCATTATACTTTATACTTCTCTTTATTAGAGTCAATAGACTTAATTTTCAGCATATAGATAAGTAAAACAGTTTAATATAATTCTATCATTCCTAAATGATAGGAATATATAATATATATAGTATATAATATATACTATATATATTATATACTATATAATATATATATATATTATATAGTATATATATATATATACTATATAATATATATATATATTATATAATATAGTATATAATATATATAGGAATATATAATATATATAATATATAATATATATTCCTATCATTATAGTTCTATATGTATATTTCTATAAAAATATACTGTATTTTAGAAAGAAAATAATATAAGAAAGATAATATATGAGAAAATAAGAAAAATAATATATGAGAATCTGTCATCAAAACCTTTAGTGCAAATTAATTCATCAGGCTCCTTCTCCAAAGGGAGAGAATGAATGATTTAATTTTGGAGCTTTCAGTAACTGCTCAAACAGAATATTAGTCTAAATTTATATTTTACACTGTTCCAAAAGGATATGAAGTAACTCAATGTCAATTTTCCCAGCACCATTTATTGAAGAGATTGTCTTTTTTCCACTGGATATTTTTTCCTGTTTTGTCAAAGATTATTTGACCATAGAGTTGTGGGTCCATATCTGGGCTCTCTATTCTGTTCCACTGGTCTATGTGTCTGTTTTTGTGCCAGTACCATGCTGTCTTGGTGATCACCACTTTGTAGTAAAGCTTGAAATTGGGCAATGTGATGCCCCAGCTTGGTTTTTCTTTTTCAGCATGTGCTTAGCAATTCGGGGTCTTTTCTGGTTCCATACAAATTTTAGGATTGTTTGTTCCAGGCTTTTGAAGAAATCCAGTGGAATTTTGATCGGGATGGCATTGAAAGTATAGATTGCTCTGGGCAGTATAGACATTTTAACAATGTTTATTCTTCTGATCCAGGAACATGGAATGCTTTTCCAACTTTTTGTGTCTTCTTCAATTTCTTTCATGAGCGTTTTGTAGTTCTTCGAGTACAGATCCTTCATCACTTTGGTTAGGTTTATTCCCAGGTATCTTATGGTTCTTGGTGCTACAGTAAATGGAATCGATTCTCTCATTTCCCTTTCCATATTTTCATTGTTAGTGTATAGGAAAGCAACTGATTTCTGTGCATTGATTTTGTATCCTGCCACATTATTTAATTGCCATATATAGTTCTATATTCTATATCTAATATAGTTCTATCATTCCTAAACTCAAAGTAGCATGGCAGAGAATACAACAAAGATCAGAATCCTAAACTAAAACACATCACAGTGCAAGTTAACACTGTGAGAAGTAAAGCTTCTCTGACATCTAGTAGACAATTTCAGTTCATTCATTAAAAACTTAAATGTCCATCTACTCTACGGCAGGCCAAAGAGCATGTAGTGACTACAGTTTTAGGGACTACTCTCCTTGTGTGTGCTGAGCTTGCAGCAGATGAACTGAGACTGTATCTGTTGGAAATGATCACTATGGAGCGTGGATGTTTTTTGGTGTTTTTAGAGGTACTATGCCCACGTTCCTCAGAGAACCAGCAGGGACTAAATTCATGTCATTCAAAATTCCACTGTGCTTCTGTCCCATTGAATAATGCCATTCAAATCTCTGAGCTTCCTTGTCACCGACATGGTCGTCCACCCCTCCCTGACATCTTAAACCCTTCCACTGAGCTGTATGGACATTGTTCCACAACTAAAACCTCTAAAGTTTCATCTTCTTCTGAATGCTCTCTTTAACAGCCACGTGGCTCTTCCTGAATGCTGTTTCCCAGGTAGCCATTGATTCTTTCCTATCTCATATACCTTAGGAGGGAATGGGGTTGTTTTTTCTTTACTGTTCCTTCTAGACCATTATTAGTCTCAATCCACTTGGAAAATTCATGTACTTTAAGGGCTCTCCTACTGGCCCATGCTACCATCACTGCTGTCATCTATCAACTCCTCATTTAACAAACTGTTCAGCACCTGGCCCATAGGCTTCCTTACTATCCCCTGCAGAAAAGGGGAGAGATTCTTTATCATACTCCATGTGACTTTTCATCTTTAGAGCATTCTAGACTCTCAGTTCCTCAATCCTCTCATCTTTAAAAACCATTCTTCTACTTATTCCCCAAGGTCACACGTTAGCTCTTGTTATCAAGATACATGGAATCATACAGTATGTAGTCTTCTGAGTTTGGTTTCTTTCACCTAGAATAATGCTTCTGAGATCCATCCATGTCATTGGACAGCCCAGTAATTCATTCCTTTTTATTGCTGAGTAATATTTAATTACTTGGATGTATCAGTTTATCATTCACGAGTTGAAAGGAACTATTTTTAAATTTCATTATTTTTATATATCTGTTGAAAGTCTTATATGGGCTATTTGTTCTGTTTAACTTTGTAAAACCCTACTAGGATTCCTTGAATGTAGGTGGTAATAATTATTTCCTAAAGGCTTCTAATTTAATTTTAATTTAATCTTTTCAACTTTATCTTTTGTTTTCAATTAACAGGACTTTAGAATGATACCCATCACATAATAAAGGTAACATTTAATTTCTCATTCAGCAAGAAAGTTACTTTTAAAACTACTTTTATCTTAAAAAAATTTTTTTTAAGATTTTACTTTTGAGTAATCTCTGCACCCAATGTAGGGCTCGAACCCAGAGTCCCAAGTTCCCCCAACTGAGCCAGCCACATGCCCAAAACTACTCTTATCTTAAATTTCATAGTTGTACTCTATATAATAACTTTCAACCATCTCGGTATTTTAGATGGAACACTGCTGCACTATTTTATAGAAAAGCTTATCAAGAAGGATCAGAAAAGACAAAAAGGGAAGAAAAGAAGGGGCAAAAAAGGTTTAACAAGAAGTGATAATAGTAAAATCACTCCCAAATTAAAAAGCTGTCAGGTTTCCAATGGTTTTAATAGCCATGGCAGTAAATTCCTGTTCCTTAAACTTTACTGCTTTCCATCAAGTAAGTGTGGAAGTTAAGATTTTTGGTGCTCACTCCAGTATGTGGAGTCCACTGTCCCTGGAGCTCCCTGAGAGAGGAGCTTTAGTCCATTCCTGTCCATGCCTCTTCTATCAGAAGTCATCAGCCCAATGGTATGACTGTGGTATTCCCTTCACATAGGTATTCATATTCACTATCTACTTACTGTGTATTTGGTTTTGCCAGGCCCACTACTAGATACTGTGGTAAAATAGACTTAAAAAATGAATTGACTGAATAATTTCCTATTTATCTCTCAGAGGTATACATAGAATTGTGTTTTAATAGCAACACATTACACAAGTACTTAATAGCCTAAAATTTAGAGACTTTGATTGCTTTTAATGTACACTTAATCATTTCAAATCCTACCAGAAAATAACCATTGCACAACGTGAACTTCTCCTAATCCTCTCATCTCACTTATTTTTAGAGCTTTAAAAAAAAGTTTGTTTTTTATTATAGTAAAATATACAAAACATAAAACTGGTCCTTTTAAGCATTTTTAAGGTCACAATTCAGTGGCATTAATTACATTCAGAATGTTTTACAACCATCACCACTATTTCCAAAACGTTTTTATCACCTCAATCTCATTTCCATCCTACCCTACCTGAACAGTTATTCATTATCTAGATCTGGAGTGGAAATGTCTTTGTAAAGTGAATCCTGACAGAATAAGCCACGTCTTCTGTATTACTTCTTAACCCTATGCATATTTTCATTATTGAATTTATTTTTTCAAGATTTTATTTAAATTCAAGTTAGTTCACATATAGTATAGTATTAGTTTCAGAGTTACAATTAAGTGATTCATCAGTTGCATATAACACTCAGCACCCATCACAAATGCCCTCCTTAATACCCATCACCCAGTTAGCTCATCCCCTATCCACCTCCCCTTCATCAATCCTGCTTTTTCTCTATGGTTAAGAGTCTCTCATGGTTTGCCTCCCTTATTTTATTTTTCCTTCCCTTCCCCTATGTTCATCTGTTTTGTTTCTTAAATTCCATATATGAGTGAAATCAAATGGTCTTTGTCTTTCTCGGACTTATTTCACTTAGCATAATACCCTCTAGTTCTATCAATGTTGTTGCAAATGGCAAGATGGCATTCTTTTTGATGGCTGAAAAATATTCCAGTGTGTGTGTGTGTGTGTGTGTGTGTGTGTGTGTGTGTGTGTGTATGTGTGTACTACATCTTCTTTATCCACTTATCTGTCGATGGACATCCGGGCTCTTTGCATAGTTTGGTTATTGTGGACACTGATGCTACAAACATTGGGGTGCATGTGCTCCTCTGGATCATTAGGTTTGTATCTTTTGGATAAATACCTAGGTGCAATTACTGGGTCAAAGAGTAGTTTTATTTTTAACTTCTTGAGAAGCCTCCATATTACTGAATTTATCATCTTATTATATAACTCTGCTTATATTCTTCTGGTTTGAGCTATTTGAGGGAAGGGCCCAGGAAACACAAACGATAAGCTGGCACTTAATTAAAACCTTTATATTCCTCTCAGTTAACACAGTGCCTGGCACTGAGTAAGCAGTCACTGCATTTTTGACCAGTTATACTGAAAATTAATGGTTGTGGTCTGGCAAAGGCATCATCTGCCAGGTGCTAGGGAGATTCTTTCTACTGAAAACACTATTTACCCGGAACATTTATATGAAATATCATAATTCCTCTTAGGTTAATGTATTCTGAGTTCTGGATATAACCTTTCAAAATGTAAATAAGGCCTAAGAAAAATAATACATGAGAATCTGTCATCAAAACCTTTAGAGTAAATTAATTTATCAGGCTCCTTCTCCAAAGGGAGAGAATGATTTAATTTTGGAGGTGGAGATGGAAAAAGATCAGAAAGAAGGGACATGCATGTGTCCAAACTCATCAAACTGTATACATCAATATGCCCAGTTTTTTGTATCTCAATTTTATATCAATAAAACTGTTAAAAAGAGAAAGAAGGATTTTGTGTAAAATGTACTATTTTAAGATAAATATGATGTTACTTGGGCAGGGGGAGAGAAGTAATACTTGGAAAGCTACTCAAAAATAATTCTTCTCACTTTATAATTTTCTAGGACGTGTAATAAATCTGCTAAATACTGCAATAACATTCTTCTCTTT
>CM053614.1:77459296-77469527 GCA_028646535.1 Procyon lotor
AAAACATGGAGGGCATTGTGAGAAGGAAGGGAAGGGTGAACGGGGGGAAACCAGAGGGGGAGATGAACCATGAGAGACTGTGGACTATGAGCAACAAACTGAGGGTTTTGGAGGGGAGGGGGGTGGGGGTTGGGCGAGCCTGGTGGTGGGTATTGAGGAGGGCACGTACTGCATGGAGCACTGGGTGTAGTGCAAAACAGTGAATCTTGTAACACCGAAAAAAAATAAATAAATAAAATTAAAAAAAACCCAAAAAACAACATTCTTCTCTTTATAAGCAAAGGCAAATGAAATCTACATGTCTACCTTCTCACACCTCTTAATTATGGCACTGCTTTCAATAACTGCTCAAACGGAATATTAGTCTAAATTTATATTTTACATTGTTCCAAAAGGATATGAAGTAACTCACATTAAAACATATGTCAAACATGACAGTTAAAAGAGATTTAAAAAACTCAATATAATTATTCAGAGCTTAAGATAAGAGGATTATATTAATAAGTACTATATTTTAGTTTTAAACTTCTTAATTTCTGAAGGGTTGGAAAGGAACTTCACTTGAATGTTTTCTTATTTAAGCAATCAAGATAATTCACATGTTAGAATATCCTAATCAATCTTTCACAGCATCTTGTAAGTAGAAAAATATCCTATTTTTTTCTCAAGTTTGGAAGAGAACATGTAGTAAGAAAAATATTCTTAAAAGTAGGGTTTGCTCAGAATCAAGATTTCATGTGAATATTAATTAGATGTACAAATCTTCCTGGAGTCAAGTCCCTGATTTCCATAAATGCATATTCTCTGGGGGCGCCTAGGTGGCTCAGTGGGTTTTAGCCTCTGCCTTTGGTTCAGGTCATGATCTCAGGGTCCTGGGATCAAGCCCCACATCAGGCTCAGCAGGGAGCCTGCTTCTTCCTCTGCCTCTGCCTGCCTCTCTGCCTATTTGTGATCTCTCACCTGTCAAATAAATAAATATTTTTTAAATAAATAAAATCTTTTAAAAAATGTATATTCTCTGTACATGTGGTTATATACTTTACATAAACTTTATATAATAAATTATTTTATCTGTAGCTCAAACCTAAACTCAGAGATTATGATCATCAATATTAAAATGGCTAAGCATGAAAAGAAATATCAGTAGTCTAAATGAAATGGAAAAAGAACTACTGAATTACTTTGGCTTGTTATTATGTACTGAATTAAACTTTGGAACTATTTCCACTTAGAAGAAAGAATAAAAAGCAAACGAGATAGATTCTTTTGAAGTCTGGGAGCATATGGTCTTAAAATATAGTAACTTATCATTTAAGACTTTCATTAATATTTGGCCTAACTACAATTCTGTAGCATGACAACTACCTTAAAGATATGTTATAAATCTTTACTACTATTTTGAATACACTGTCTAAATTATTTCTCCATTTAAAACTTGTTAAGAATAAGAATATGCAGAAACTGTTGTTAAAAACAGCAAGGTACATTTTAAAATAGAAATTTTAACTGACCAGTAAGTCTTGAAATCAATGTCAGAAAAACTCTACAGTTAGCACTTTCTGCCTTGAGTAGGTGGAAGAAAGAAGAGAAAACCAAGAAGGGAAAGTGCCTTACATAATTAAACAATGACTGATCTGACAAAGTAAGAAATGGTCTGAATTGACTCCAAAGACAAAAAGGAAACCCAGGTTAATCTCATTAACTACAAAGATCATGACATTACTTCTAGAAAGATAGAAAAAAATAGGATAGCTGCCCATATTTAAAAATGTCTAACATACTAGAAGAAAAAATATAGGAGAAAATAAAACTGATAAAAGTGTTTTAGCTATTACTGGGGCACCTGAGTGGCTCAGTGGGTTAAAGCCTCTGCTTTTGGCTCAGGTCATGATCTCAAGGTCCTGGGATGGCGCCCCGCATCAGGCTCTCTGCTCAGTGGGGAGCTTGCTTCCTCCTCTCTCTCTACCTGCTTCTCTCCTTACTTGTGATTTCTCTGTGTCAAATAAAATCTTTAAAAAAAAATTGTCTTAGCTATTACTATACTGACACATGTAAAGTACATAGTTGATATGTAGTTCATACAGGAGATCTATGTATGAGCTTTTGAATAACATCTGAAAATCCTGGTCAAAATAATTTTCTTCTCAACATATATTTAAATAACAAACAGAGTACAAATACTTAACTGACTAGAGAGGCTAGTTAAGGTTAATAGCTCTATTGAATGAGACTGATTTTAAGTGGGATAGCATTACAAAAATTAAGCATCTATAAAAACATATATTCTGGAAGTAGCAGCTCAAAAGATTCAGTGACTTTTTTTTTTATCATTTACTATAAGTAAATTAACATTTCATAATGGGAAAAACTTGAGAGAGGAAAACTTTATGATAAATAAGTAAGTCTACATAAAAGGAATAAACTGCCAGAAATAATATTCAACTTTATATATCACTTAGCCATAAACTTAGAAGCAGCATAATTATAGGTAGCATCCCAATCCTGTCACTTAACAGCCATGATCCTACTCTAGTTACTTAACCTTTCTCAAGACTCCATTTGTAAAAGTGGAAATAACTGCATCCAATTCATAAGCAGTGATGATTAAATGAGACAATGCATGCAAAGGACTGTATAAGTCTCTGGCACACAGCTGACTTAATGAGTATTTACTGTTATTATTTTCTTATATCATCTCCTTCAAAATATGTCCACCCCAACTGTCAAACAGATTGAGTTCTGTTTTCAGGGACTGTGTTTTATTTTGAATTTTTATTACATTTGGACAGCCAATCCTACAAACTATGTTTTTTCATCAATAAAATCGTAATTAGCTATGAATCACATTATATAAAATACAAAAATAATCTTTCCAGAAGTCTTGTTAATTTAAGAAAAACAGCAAATAAAAACATTTTGAATGGCACATCTTTTGCCACACGTAAACAAGAAGAAAGTCTTGCTTGATCACTCTGTGACATTTAATGAGTGCTGATTCTTTAATCACATAAACTTTCAAAAGGTAGGCCACAGTCAACTTACCTGGTGAAGATCATTTCCCAGCGCATACTCTGCAAAGTAGCCAGGTGCAGCAGATGAGGCTCTAATGGCCTGCCACATTTTATACTGACAGCCTCCCAAATAGTGTGAGTTGATTCCAGGAAAATGACCATAGTTTCTGAACACAAAAGCTTTAGGTGTTATCCCTCTGTTTACTATGGTGCTTACTGCAGCTACCTAGTAAAGTAAAAAGTGAACAATACCCATTGTAAACAGCAGTATTTGGGATCTGTAAAAAATTAAATATTATTTAGTAGTGTAAATGAACAATCTACAGCTACCCATCAAGATAAATGTATAACTTAGGGGTGCCTGAGTGGCTCAATTGGTTAAAGCCTCTGCCTTCAGCTCAGGTCATGATCTTAGGGTCCTGGGATCTAGCCCTGCATCCCCATTGGGCTCTCTGCTCAGTAGGGAGCCTGCTTCCCCTTTTCCTCTGCCTGCCTCTCTGCCTACTTGTGATTTCTCTCCGTCAAATAAATAAATAAAAACCTTAAACGAAAAAAAAAAGATAAATGTATAACATAAATATGATGTTAAGTAAAGGGAACCAGCCCTAACTAGGTATTTCTTTATGGGAGAGTAGATACAAGGACTGAGACAATTTTGAGAAATGGATTGTAAGACAATAATAAAAGACCTTATTGACTACATGATTTGGTTGGCCATATAAAAAGCCATTAGGGGGGCGCCTGGGTGGTTCAGTGGGTTAATAAGCCTCTGCCTTTGGCTCGGGTCATGATCTCAGGGTCTGGGGATCGAGCCCCGCATCAGGCTCTCTGCTCAGCGGGGAACCTGCTTGCCCCTCTCTTTCTGCCTACTTGTGATCTCTGTCAAATAAATAAATAAAATCTTAAAAAAAAAAAAAAAAGAAGCATGTGGAAAACATGATAAACTCATTCGTTACGAGTGAATTGCTTTTTGAGGGGCCTAAAGTTCCCTTACACCTACTCTAGTCTTTTATTTAAAGTTGCCAACTCCCACAACTGAAAAACAAACAAACAGCTCTGGAGATACAGGGGAATGAAGAAGGATAAGAGTGCATCCTGGGATCTTCTCCAAAAGAGCTGTGTGCATCTCATTAACATGGCCTCCAAGGCCCTGCTGGTCTGATTCACCTGCCACTTCAGTCCTATTTTGCACTTAGCCCTTGAATTCTCAGGCTCTGGTCTCCTGGGGCTCTCAGTTCCTGTGCCTCTCCCTGCCCCCTCCCCCACAGGTCCTTCCCTTTGCCAGCATTGCTCCTACTCATTGGCCTGCATACTGAGATCTCAAACCTCCTTTCCTTATAATAGCCTTCCCTCCTGTCCCTGTAAACATATGCTTTCAGAGAACTGTTTTTGTTCTCTGAAACAAAAATATAAAAAATATTTTTATTTTTTCCATAGCATTTTTTTCAGGGAAACTGTATCTCGTTTGTGTGATTACCTAATAGATACCTATTTGCCCTACTGGACTATAAACTCCATGTCTGCATTTACTAAGGTCTCCAGAGTGCCTGGCACAATGTTGACACATTGGGCTCAGAATTAATATCTAAAGAATGAATGAAACTTGAACAAGCAAGAGGAAAAGAGAAATAAAAGGAGCTGTATTTGATTTTTCATGGTTACAGCTTGTTATCCAAGAATAAATATAAGCTACAAGGGATTCTGAGGTCCATAAATGCTATTCCTTAATCAAATAACAAGTATTATTAAAGAACACAGAAGTCAAGCAATACTCAGATTATTGGATTTCAAACAAAATAAAAAGAGAAGCCATATGAGACATATTCTAGTGGCATTAACATTTTTAAAATTGGGATTCCATTTGTACATTAACCTAACATATATTTACAGGCACATAAAATTTCTTTTAAGAAGTCCGGGAGAGGAAATGCTACAATTTTTCTTAAATCACTGGACTTGATTAACCTTATGATAAAATAATTCTTCCCTATTTTTAGTCCTAGTTTTTCATGTTATTAAACTTTTGTTATACTTTTACTGGATATAGGAAGAGGTCTAATGACCACATCCTGTATCTTCATAAAATGGCCCAAGAAGTAAGGAATCAAGATAATCTATTAAAAGAGGTTCCTAAGAAGGGCGCCTGGGTGGTTCAATGGGTTAAAGCCTCTGCCTTTGGCTCAGGTCATGATCTCAGAGTCCTGGGATTGAGCCCCGCATTGGGCTCTCTGCTCAGCGGGGAGCCTGCTTCCCTCTGCCTGCCTCTTTGCCTACTTGTGATCTCTCTCTGTCAAATAAATAAAATCCTAAAAAAAAAAAAAAAGAGGTTCCTAAGAAATATTTCTCTTAGTAATGGGTCTTTAGAATAAGGGCTTTCACCTGACCTTCAATTCCAAGTTGGTATTATATTTAGGATACCAAACTTACCTTAGGACACATAGGATTTCTTGCTGTTTCAATCATTAGTGAGGATCCCATTCTTTCCCTTTATTAAAGGAGGAAAATTAAAGTATATCAAGATGATTGTATCTCCTAACATCAGGTAACATATAATATGCAAATACCATTTACTCAGGGTTTTGTTCAAAGTACCATGAACAACAAAAAAGAAATATAAAAATTTCCTCCAGGTGCCTGATAATACAATTAATGCACATAAAGCAATACAGAGTTCAGGTGGAGCTTGAAGAGGACACCAAAAGATGACAAGGCAACACATTCAACCCTGTCTAAGGAATAACGAAAGGCGCTGAGGCAGAATAAACCACTATTCTCAGGGTACTCCTGAGGGATAAAGGAGTTGTGTTGAGATAAAACTACAAAAGTATGTAGACTAGTAGCAGAGTAATCTAAAAGGTAGATCAGGACATTTAGACTTTAAACTTGTTTTAGCAATACAGAGCCAATGTCACTCCCACAAAATGCTTTTTAAATCACTGGAGTTGGGCTCTGAATTACCGCAACATTACAGATCTCTGTCCTTGGGCAGCAATTTCCACAATTCCATTATAAGCGAGTTTTGTTTCAGAGCAGATTTCTTCGTGACTTAAAAATACATATATTTTCCCGTATATATAAGGACTATGTTTTTTACCAACTTGCCTCAATATGTTTCTAGTGATATTTTTTCAAACAATGTTCATGATTCTCAAATAGAATATTAGTGAATTTCACATACAAGTAGTATATACAAATTAGGCAATGATCTACCCTTTATTATCTTTCATAAACATCAATGTAAAATACTTTCTAAAGCAGATAAGCTCTTTGTCTTTCCCAACCTGATCTATGTTTCTTCTGTGTATGTATTCTTCTAAGGATCTTTATCTTTTCAGACATCTTGCTGACATCTCTGACAGAGACCCTGGCAGCATGTTGCTTTTACACTTCCAGCAAAGTTCACTTTTTTTTTAAGCCTTGATTTTATAAACACAGGTAAAATGCTTTAGTGTAGTAAGTTATGAATATAAATTTAAAGAGAAAATCAGAACATTAACTGCTTATTTCAGAGAGATGTGAAAATACCAAAAAAAAATCCCGCAAAATTTCTAGATTCCACTGATGCTATAATTAAACAGTGTTCCTATATAACACAAAATCATTATCACAGTTAAAAAAAAAAAAAGGGCAGAAATATGCTCTCAATAAATAAGAGGGGAAACAAAGACAAGGCCAGAGAGTAGATGTGATGGATAATAATAATGACCCTCCAATGAATCACACTTCTTAATATCCATACCCTTATGAAGAGTCCCTTTCCACAGGCCCTTCATTTGAGTAGCTGTGGCCAATGGGACATCAGCAAACATGCCATTAAACTGATGCCTAATAAGTATTCATGCAGGGGGCTGGCCCCCTGGAAACTCAGACCAGTCTAACAAGATGAATTCCAGAATGAGTGACCATGTGGGGAGAGAAAGAAGGGCATCCCAGCCACCTCAGTTTTGGTGAGTGATTTTAAACAAGAACAGAAGAAACACTACACCAGGGAATCAGGTTGTTTTAAAACAGTAAGCTTTGGAGTGGTATGTTGTACAGCAAAAGCTGAGTACAAAAGCAGGGGAAAAAAACACAAACTAACCACATTTAGAAAGGTTATTAACGTTGTGATTAAAAATAAGGAAGCCTTTAGAGGCACCTGGGTGGCTCAGTGGGTTAAAGCCTCTGCCTTCAGCTCAGGTCATGATCTCAGGGTCCTGGGATCAGGCCCTGCATCAGGCTCTCCTTGGCAGGGAGCCTGCTTCCCCCTCTCTCTCTGCCTGCCTCTCTGCCTACTTGTGATCTCTCTCTATATGTCAAATAAATAAATAAACTCTTTAAAAAAAAATAAGGAAGACTTTGAAGAAGCATTAGTGAAAAAGCAATATGCAAATATATGAAGATACTCTCATGAATAAAAGGAAAAAAAAATTTCACAACAGAGAGACTAATTTTACAGTCTATTTTACAATCTTTTATTATATAGTTATGCCTATCAGAGCATTGTTCCTAACCACATAAAAATTACTGACATAAATATCCTAAATTAAATGGTTCAGAAAATTCGGTACAATCACCCTATGGAATGCAGCAATCTTTAAAAATTTGTCAAGAGATTTTCATGAAGTTGGAAAAAGGGAAAGGACATAAAATTGCAACAATATAATCTCTGCTATATAAAATATGTATGATGGATATCTGGGTAGCTCAGTTGGTTAAGCATCTCTTGATTTCAGCTCAGGTCAGGATCCCAGAGTCATGGGATTGAGCCCCACGTGGGCTCTGCGCTCAGCACTGAGTCTGCTTGAGATTCTCTCTCTCCCTTTGCCCCTCCCTGCCTCTCCCTCTCTCTCAAATAAACAAGTCTTTAAAAAAAGTGTGTATGGGAAAAAAAAAAAAGTGTGTATGAAAATGTATACAGTCTAGAAAAAGACTAGAAGAAAATATGCTGCACAGTCCACAGCTCTGAATAAGATTGGGTAATTTTAAAGGCTTCAACTATGTATTTTTAGTATTCTGGAAAAATGTTTAAAAGTCATGAACATTTTAGAAGAATATCTGTTAATGATGTGAAAAAGACTAATATGTTAAGTAAAAACAATAGGTGTAAACATGTCTATTTATAACATGGTTTCAATTTTTTAAAAAGGAAACTGGAATTTCTACAAGAAGATCTACACATGAACTAAAAAAAAAAAATAGTGACTGGAATTATGCACCAAAATATTAACAATGGTTATCTCTAATTACTGGAACCAATAATTTAATATTTTTAATTTTTTGTCATTTTTCAAATAATAGGCACATATTATTTATCAAATCAAATATTTTTTAAAAAAATAACTAATAACTTACTTAAGAATATTTTCCCATGTTTGACTGTCATAAAATGCATGGCTCCAACTCATTTTGACTGTTCCAACAATGACATTTTGTGAAAACACATCAGATCCTAATTTTCGGTAAAGTTCCTCACATTCATCCAAGGGCATATGAAACAATCCCAACATGAATGCTAATATAGCACCTGTAAGAAAGAATGCTTAGTTTTTACCAGCGTTGACATTACAGTACTTATAAGACTTTCCAAGTCAGAGACCTAGTTAAAATTCTAGCTCTGATACTTCCTGTGCCACCTGGGACCAACTGTTTAACCTCCAAGAACCCAATTTTTTCATCTATAAAATAAAGATAATAGCTAAAATTTATAATGTTCTTATTCGGGATTACACATGTAAATGGCTTTACCTGGCCTCAGTAAGGACTAAATAAATGTTAACAATGATGAGGATTAATTCTAAAATATAGAATTTTTTTACATCAAATTAAATAACACATAACTAAGATATCATGGTCAATGATGTTCTTTCTAACCTTAATAAATTCCTTAGTTTTAGTCACAGAATACAGTATATTTGATAACTTACCAATTCCTTAAAATAACTACTCCTTTGAGCTGGTCTGGGGAACTAAAATAATGAAAGAAATTAGGTCTCTGAGATATCCTTTTAAATAGCTGATTTCGTGTCCTGGCTGCACTTGGTAGGACACACTGCCACCTAGTGTACCTAAGTGGTCTAACCCTGAGCTAAGGAGAAATGTAGGGGAGAAAGCTTTGGGGATGGGGGCAAAGATCTATACAGCATCACAGCTTACTCTGAGACTGCCAACAAAGGAAAAACAGGAACTCATTCTCATAATGTATTTTAAATATCGTATGTATTTTATTACACTCAGTCTTATTCTAGTAAAAGAAAACAGCTTAGGTTTTAAAATAAATTGAAAGGCATTACTAATTTATAATTGAAATTACTTTTTTCAATTTGCACAAAATCCCTAATTAACACAAGAAATAACTTGCTAAAAAGTTAAATGCCTTTTAAGTAGAGATACTATAAGGATGAGCAGATGGGGTGCCTGAGTGGTTCAGTCATTAGGCTTCTGCCTGGGTCATGATCCCAGGACCCTGGTACTGAGCCCTGCATCAGGTTCCCTGCTCCGCAGGAAGCCTGCTTCTCCCTCTCCCACTCCCCCTGCTTGTGTTCCCTCTCTCGTTGTGTCTCTTTCTGTCAAATAAATAAATAAAGCCTCCAAAAAAATTATGTTAAACATATAGACTGTCACACTTACCGATTTAAATTCTAGCTTTAAAACAATCAGATGAAGAAATAATATAAGAAGCAATTTCCTGAGCACCTGGGTGGCTCAGACTATTAAGTGTCCAATTCTTGACTGAGCTAAGGTCATGATCTCAGAGTCAAGAAGTGAAGCCTTGCCTTGGCTTCACCTTGCCAGCATGGAGCCTGTTTAAGATTCTCTCTCTGTCCCTTGCCTCTATTTGCACAGGAACACGCGCCTGCTCTCACTCTCTCAAAAAAACCCCCCCAAAACCCTAAAACACCACCTCTGAATGGTAACTTATTCCCAATAAACATTTTGTGAAGTTCATTAAGCCAATCAAAGGATTATTCATCACTGAAACATAAAACTAATACCCATCACTTCAGAAAAGGACCATGACTTTAAACGCACACTGCGGGGATGCAGTGCTTCCGTGTAACAAAATAATTACCTGTGCTCACACCACAGATGTAATCAAAGAGCTGATGAACTGGCTTCTGAGTAAGTTCAACCAATTTTCGCAGTGTCTGAAGAGCAACCACACCCCTACAGAAAAAAGGAAATATGAAAATTCCTGTTTCAAGGAAATTAAGGCTTGAATAAAACAAGCCTACAAGTTG
>CM053614.1:77469627-77497325 GCA_028646535.1 Procyon lotor
TTTTTTTTTTTTTTAAAGATTTTATTTATTTGACAGAGAGAAACACAGCGAGAGAGGGAACACAAGCAGAGGGAATGGTAGCGGGAGAAGCAGGCTTCCTGCAGAGCAGAGAGCCCGATGCGGGGCTCGATCCCAGGCCCTGGGATCTGACCTGGGCCGAAGGCAGACGCTTAACGACTGAGCCACCCAGGCGCCCCTACAAGTTGCTTTTATAGCTTATGTGCTAAAAGGGAAACTGATAATATGTCAATAAAAATGGCCTGTTTTTAAGATACCTTTTAAAACTCCCAATACCTAAATAATGATATAAAACCTGTGTCACAGCAGCACACTTTACATTTATATTATTAGTATCTCTTTGAATACAACTATAAAGATGTGAACCTAAGACATTTTTTTAAATACCCCAGACTGTGGAAAATACTTAAAAACCTGCACTCATCAGTTCTGGAACACTGTGCATTGGTTTCTTCTCTCTGCAGCGTAAGGTGGCTGCCTATACTTCTACACATGTTTTTGTTTTCTGCATTTCACCATTCTTTTAAGCTTTCTTTTATTTATTCATCTTTTAAAACTTTCAACAACTTCAAGACAATGCCCTGCATTAGAGATGTATTACTTTATGCTGCTGACTTTGCTCACTTCTGGATCTTAGCCAAAGGCAGAAAAGAGCTTAATGCTGAATGTGCAAAATGAAAGAGGCCAAGAGGTATAGGCCAATTCAGGATGTGTGTAATGTGTGGACAATTCTTAATGCTGGGAGAATATACAGAAACAATGAAATGGTCTACACCCAATACAAGATGTAGGGCAGGCAGAGAGTCCTGGCTATAGTCAGGCCTCACCAAATTTAACCTAGAATGTCAAAAGTCTGCTTTGATACTGCTAACAGGAAATCACTAGAAAATACTCTAACATTGAAGCAGAAAACCAAAATCGTTGATTTTTTTTTTTTTTAGTTTTAAGAAGTAACGTGGGTTTGAAGAGAGGTAAGAGAAGATGAGATGGCTTATCAAACAGATACATTATGAAATCAAAATGAGACATGAAGAATTAGAGATAATGCCAGGTAAATATACTTAACAATGTGACCTTGATTATCTTATAAAGAAGAAATAAAACATGCACATACATATGCAAGAAAAAAAGATTTGAAGAAATACATCAAAATATTAAAAATTTGGGACTTTTGAGCTATTATTTTTTGGCTCGCTTTTCTTTATATCCCCCCCCCCCAAGTTTTACTTGTATAATCAGGTAGAAAACTATTTTAAAATGCCGTATTTATAAATCAATTCAGGTCAAATTTAGAAATGAATATACTTGCCAGGTTGATTCTCTCTGCTTAACACTGTACGGAGATCTCATACAAAAGCAATAAAAGATATGGGTTCTTTTGCTCCCAAGTCCTCATATCTTACTCCTCTCAACACAAACTGCCCATCCTGGTGCCTTCTCACGTTCCCCTAAAGCAAGGTTTCTCAACAGCAGCAAGAGGGACATTTAGGGCTGGACAACTCTTTGCTGTAGGACTATCCTGTGCATTGTAGGGTTTCAGCATCAACTGCCCACTTCTCACTAAACACGAATTGGTGGTCCCCCAGCTGCAACAACCAAGAACCCCTCCAGACACCGATCTATGTTCTCCAGGTGGCAAAATCGCCTCCAGTGGAGAACTGCTGATCTAAACCTCCCTTCATCCTAGCCCACGTTTATATTTTCCCAAATGTCTTCACTCCACAATTTCCTCCCTGAATGACTAACAAAACTCCTATTCTCTAAAATCAAATACTACTGGTCTCAAAGTTTTTTTCAACATATCTCCCTCACTCTAAATAGATAGTTGAATGTTCTTGACCGTTCCTTCAGAATTCTACTCAAATGTTACTTCTTTAAAAAGAAGTCACAGTCACAGGTGGTTGCCAAAGGTGGTGCGTGGGTTGGGTTGACAAAAATGGGTGAAGAGATCAGAAGGTACAAACATCCGGTTACACAATGAATAATTCAATAAATACATCCAGGGGATGTAAGGTACAACATAGTAACATAGTTAATAATTCTGTACTGCATATTTGAAAGTAACTCAAAGAGTTGATCTTAAATGTTCTCAATACTAGAAAAAAAAATTAACTATGTGTGGGGATGGACGTTAACTAGACTTATTGTGATCATTCTGCAAAATGAATAGGTATCAAGTCAGTGTGTTGTATACCTAAAACTAATATAGTAAGTTGGTATCTCAGTATTTGTTTAAAATGAAAAAGAAAGTCATAACCATGATCATTCTCTTACATGATCTTACATTAAAAACAGCACTTACTCTGTTTTTTTTTTAAATATTTTATTTATTTATTTATTTGACAGACAGAGATCACAAGTAGGCAGAGAGGTAGGCGGGGGGAAGGGGAAGCAGGCTCTCTGCCAAGCAGAGAGCCTGATGTGAGGCTTGATCCCAGGACCCTGAGATCATGACCTGAGCTGAAGGCAGAGGCTTAACCCACTGAGCCACCCAGGCGCCCCACACTTACTCTTTATCATTTGGCTTTTTTTCCTTCATAGTACCCCTTACTATTCAATAATACATTTTTGCTTTTCTATTTGTTCTCTTTCTTCCTCTGGAATGCTAGTACCATGAAGACTTGGATTTTATCTGTTTTGCTTACTGACTGATTCCTGGATCCAAATCAGTGTTAAGAACATGGTCGGCTCTCAATAGTTAGTTGACTCAATGAATGATACCTACCTTTCCATCTGCCCTGATCTTAATGGCAGAGAGGACTAGCTTCTTCCTGCTCCTCAGTGAAATTTCTTCCTCATTTAACTGCCACGCTCCTTAATTCCCATCACTTTAAACAAATTCTATGAACTAGAATGATTGTCTCTAATTCATTACCACTTTATCTATCATATGAATGATGTTCACCTGGAATTATTTCACTTCCATAAGAAACATCCAAAAGATCTTCCAAAATTTTTTCTCCTCAATCAACTCAATCTTCATTTGCCAAATTAGCACTTTTATACTGCCATGTGATGCCTTATATTCAGCATGTTCAAAAACAAAACTGTCTTTCTCGATACCAGTCACTTCCTCCTATTTCCCTATAATTCTGTCCCAGGCATCCATGTGGTCTCCATTTAAGAGTGCTCTTGACCTCTTCTATATCCAATCCTCCTTTTCTTTAAAGTTTTCTTGCCTATTTTTCCTCCCTCCTGCTTCCTGTTGCTACCATCTGAAGTCATTATTCTCTTGTCCTCTGCCTAGATTGTTAAATAGCCTTCTTCCCTCATCACTCACACCGATATACTGATATTGGTGTCACTCACACCAATATGCTGATATTGGTGTCAAAATTAAAAGAATCTGGCTGACATACAGGAGTTTTGAATTTAACAAAACAGTAAGGGTAGTACTTGGACATACAAATACTACCTGGACTGTCAAGGCAGGTGTATCAGAGAATGAAATCAGAGAGATAAAGTAATTAAAGAACAACAGGCAGGGCATGTACTATCAATTTCAGAAGAGTAGAGATGGCAGAAAACTAGAATCCAAGCTAGAAGATCTGGGAGGAAAGGCTAACCAAAGGATCTAACCAACAAGTAGTAAGGAACCCAACAAACTAATCAGAAGAAGCACAGATAACTGCCAGCAGTAAGAATGGAGTCCAACGGTGAAATTATCTCCTTCTGAGCTAAGAACGCATTAAATATCTCTAGTGTGGCACCAGAACCAACGCATTAAATATCTCTAGTGTGGCAGCTGTGGATGTGGGGAGTCAGAACGTTACTGATACAGACTCCTTTTACAACCATCACTTTATTAAGTGACTAGCTGACTGATAAAGACCAGTAAAATAAATATAATTAAGGAATGTTAATGTTACAAAACATTGCCAAGATTTTTTAAGTCATGGTTGATATACTGTCCTAGATTAACAAAAAGGTCTGAAGAGATCAAACTGAAATAAAGACTAGGTCAAATTAAAGTAAAAGCAAATTCAGGTATATGTTGAAGAAGCTCTTGGGGTGCCTGAGTGGCTCGGCTAGTCAAACAGCTGACTCTTTCGGCTCAGGTCACGATCTCAGAGTCCTGAGATCGAGTGCCTATGTCGGGCTCCGTGCTGAGCATGGCTCCTGGTTGAGATTCTCTCTCTCCCTTCCCCTCTGCCCTTCCCCCCAACTCATGCTCACTCTAAATGAAATAAAAAAAAGAAAAGAAAAAAAGAAGCTCTTAGATGGATAAAATAATAAATTAAGAAAAACTGTTTCATGTTTTATTTTAAACATTTGGTTTTACAATAATGTAGTTACTATAATTACAAAGAATCAGTTAAAAAATTTTCTAAGGCTGAACTCTATTTATAGATTTTAAAAATCATTTTTCTAGATTTACCTTGTTCCTCCACCATCAATTGTAAGAATTCGGATTCCTCTTCCTTTCACTGGATCCACATAGCCAATTAAGGCCAAAATTTCTCTAACTGCAGCCTGAAGAGTTTCATCCTTAATTTGTCTCAATCTTAATAAATACGGAATAATTTTTTCCTGTATTGAGAAAAAAATATTTATTGCTTTTGTCAAATGAAAAGTGAAAATGTATGATTTTTAACGAACATATGTAGATCATCACATATAATCACAGTGCTAGGGTTTATTACTTTCTCAATAATTTTAAATGATATTACTTTCTAATATATTAATGTCAGTTAATATTTAAAATATACTTCTTCTAATATGTAGGTTAAAAATTAACCTCAGTATAAATATTTTCTTTAAAAGATATAATGCTAAATAATTAGAAAAAATATAATTTGCTTAACACAAATTTACAAAGTATTAATTGTTACAACAAAAGATTAACATTATAAACTGTATAAACTATTTTCTCCGAATCCTAGAGATCAAACTTCTTCATAGTAATTACTGGAAATTAAACTTGTTATAAAAAAACATAAACCATCTTGTGCACATAGGATATACGGGTAGTTCATAGTGAAATATAAACAAATGTCAATACATATAACTAAGGTAGAAGGCAAAAGCTGACCATTACAATAAATAATTCAAATTCAAATTCATTACATTTAAGTAATTTGTTTAAACAAAACTAGGACTCCAAGATTCTAAGTGTTTAACCTCATATTGGTAACTACAGAGGCAAGAACTTAAATTCTATGATCAGAGATTCTCTAGGTTCTGTGCACAGGAGCATTTTTTCTGGTCAGAACCCCAAGTTTAAGGGAATCGGAGACTAGCAGCTACACTTGTGCTATGTAACCTTCAGTAAATAAAAAAAAAAAAAAATCCAAATGTGTCACTCATTTAGTTTCCTTTTTATGATAAATCAAATCCTAAATAATATTGTTCTAAAATCTTTTTCAGTTGTTTTTATGCCCTGGCTAATGTTGAGCTCCAAGGCCCCACAAGAAGAACCTGAACAATGGTGGAGCCTGGGAATGTAAATTTCCATTTCTGGTTAGAATAATCTCTTTCCAAAAACAACCAGAAAACTTTAATAAAAGACAAAAGAAGTTCTATCTGTTCAAAAGCATCAGAGGGCTGCTGAAGCAATGAGAACAGGAGGGGGTAAAAATCTGGAGAGAGAAGTGCTAAGAAGTGAGCTCAAGGACACCTGGGTGGCTCAGTTGGTTAAGTGTCTGCCTTTGGCTCAGGACATGACCCCAGGGTCCTGGGTCTGAGCCCCACTGAGTCTGTCACTGAGTCCCCAGTGAGTCTCCCCACTGCTGGTGCACACGTGTCTCTCTCTCATTCTCTCAAATAAATAAAATCTTTAAAAAAAGAAGTGATCTCACAAACTATAGCTTTTCTTCCCTTAAGGCAATTGCTTATTTGGGGAAGAAACTAAAGACTGAAAAACTGGGACTGGTTCAGACAGAAGGCCACCAACTGAAGACTGAGAAACCAGCTGAGTTAAAGTTAACACAAAGAGTGGGAAAATACATTTACAAAAAATACATATTGTATTATATGTTATATATATTATATATTGTATTATATTATATATAATATTATGCGTAACATATACCATATATATATAAAAACTTTTATCCGTAATATGTAAAGAAATTCTCCAAATCAGTAAGAAAACACTGGTCAACCCAAAGGAAAAATGAGTAAGACTTGGAATAGGCACTTCACACAAAGTAAGTACACAAATAGCCAATAAACACTGGCAAAGATGCTAAACTTCAGTCACCAGAGAAATGCAAACTAAACCACAATTTAGTAGCACTAAATATCCAACACAATGGCTAAAATAAAAAAGATAAAGTGTTGGAGAAACCACCAGAAGGTCGATACAATTTTGGCAAAAGTATAAATTGGTATACACACTTTGCAAAACCATTTGGCAGTATCTCCTAAAGATGAAAATAGGGCAACTTCATAACTAAGACTGCTACTCTTGGATATATACTCCCAAAGAAATAAAGACCTGTGTTTTCCAAAAGATACCTCCTGGAAGCACTATTCCTAAATACTCCCAGACTGGAAACTATCCCAATGTCCATCAGCAGTATGGACATACATTGTCCTATATTCATACCACAGAATACAACAAAATGAGAATGTTTCATAACCATACTCCACATTGAAGGTTCTCACAAATAATGTCAAATGAAAAAAACAGATATAAAAGAGTACAAGCTATACCATTCCATTTACAGAATATGCAGAAAAAGGCACGACTAATCTAGATTGCTAAAAATCAGGAAAACTGGTCAAATCTCTTTGGAAGCAGTAATTGGAAGGGGGCATAAAGGGCTGAGAGTTATACAGATGTTTTCAATTTTTGGAAATTCATGGATCTGTATGCTTACATATACTTTTTCTGACCATGATACTTTTATAAAAAGTTAAAGTCACAGGCATGAACTTGGAGCCCCTACCAACCAAAGCTGAGATGAATTCAGCTCTCAAAAAAAGAGAGGGGGGGAGGAAAAAAATTGAAACACAATTTATGAAAAAGTAGAAATTCATAATGATAGTTTTTTACAAATGCCAAAAACTTCATGTCACCAATGAGGCAGCTTTTAAAGCATCTCTTTACTTTGAAAATTGGTGAAGTAGAAGGAAACAAAGCATTTTTCTTTTTTTTTTTTTTATTTTTTTTATTAATTTTTATTAACATATAATGTATTATTTGCCCCAGGGTACATGTCTGTGAATCTTCGGGCTTACACATTTCACAGCACTTAATAGCACATACCCTCCCCATTGTCCACAACCCAGCCACCCTATCCCTACCCCACCCCCCCACCCCCCGGCCACCCTTAGCATTTTTCTTGCTTATCCTGTAAAATTGATCTTTGAGAGTAACCAAATAGCTTTAGCTGGTAAAGGAAAGCTCTACTTTTACAGAAGAGTGTCAATTACAATGCAGAAGGAGTGGCAGAATAAGAAATTTATCATTCTGCGACCCTAATGAAATGACTAGTTTGGGGAACAATTAGATTTATGGCTGATGGCATTATGATTCTAGCCTAAATGTCCAATGAGAAGACCAGATGGTCATCTCCCTAATCCAGTAGTCAACATTGGTTTTTCAACCAATTATGCATGTTTTGATATGATGGAAGATGAGGCACATGGTATCATATACAATGTGCTCTAACAAAAAATGTTTAACTCAACCAAGTCTTTATATTTATATTCTAGTGTTCGGCAAATACAAAGGAACAAGGAATACCTCAAATAACACTAATGAGGAGGAAGCCACATAAATCCAGAAAGTGAGCCATTCTACAAGATAACCAGCCTGGTCTCTTCAATTAGTTTTTGTGGGTAAGGAGGAACAAGGATCTAAGTGACTTAGGGGAAATAACCAGATAGTGACATATAAATATATATATATACACACACATATATATAATGATATATATATATATATATATATATACATACACATATATATATATATATATATGGTCTAGACTGGACCCTCATTTGGACTCAATCAGTTATACAAAAAATATTTTCAACTTAGGTATAGGATGAGATGACAAAATATTTACTGATACAAAGAGGTGTACATTACAAACTGAGAAAACAAAATAAAAAACAGACTATAAAGCAATACATATAGAATGACTTTATTCTGGTATATTATATATATGCATAGAACAATTTCTAGAGAAATACCATGGTAGACATTACTAATGTTCACCAATATCCAACTTGCTCCTCCTTGTGCCTGGAAGCACAAGAAGGCAGTACTTCTCAGGTCAATGCAATTGGGCAGGACAAGTAAGTCATGAGTAGAAGAAACCCATGGCACTTTCTGCTGAAATACTCTTACCCTGCTAGAGTGATCATGGAGGCCTCCTATGAAAACATATGAGAACAAGATCAAAGTAGCCACCACACAGAGGGTCACTGTCCTAAAGAGTCACCCAACGCCCAAGCGACTTCGCACAAGGGACAAATAAGCCTCTGTTGTGTTAAGCCACTGAGGTTTTGGTATTGTTTATTAGAGTTTAACTAGGCTTAATCTAATACAAATAGACACTAATATGTTCACAGTGATAATCTCTTGACAGTAGAATATGTTATTCTTATTTTCTTATTGTTTTTATTTTAAAAAATGTTTATGAAGTTTAGGCTGCCTTTTTAAATAATAAAAGGTTACTTTTTTATTAAAAAAAATAATGAAAGGAGACTGCATTCACCAACAATGAAAAAACCACCAAAGACAATTTCCTAGACATGGTTGCCATGAATGCAGCACTACACACACACACACACACACACACACACACACACACACACACACACACAAACTAGTCTATCAAAGACAATTCGCTCTGATTTGGTCACCAAAAATACGATACACAAAAAAGTAAAATTCATGTAAATGTTTTAGAACAAATAATTCTAGCATTTTTCAAAAGCTCAATTCTTTTGAATAATGAAAACTTCATTGGGAAAGTTCACATGATGTGCACTAAGTTCTGTGAATCAGGACCCTACATGTTTAATTGTAAAATAAGTTTACATAATTGTTAGTGCTTTCTGTTAAAGGTTTTTTTTCCCCCAATTAGTTAGGCCCTAACTGCTTCTGAAATAACTATGTATAGTAGATTATGCAAACTTTTACAGGCATAAATATTTAAACTGTAATGCTAATTTTAACAAACTGCGATAAAGCTGCTTGGGCTATGCTTGTTTGTGTATAAATACTAGGCTTTGTGCGATGTTTCATACATATATTTTGGGAGATTCAAGAATGCCTGTTTTTCATTTGCAGTTTGCTTGTGTAAATCAAGTTGTAAAAAGGCAGATGAACTAAAATGTTTGTGGTATGAGGAAATAAAAGAATGGAATTAGAAAAAAAAAAGCATGTTAACATGCTTTAATTTATCAAGTTCATTCTTTTTGAGATGCTTCTTATTTAGGGAAATGATAAGAACATTTTATAGACTATCCAGATTTTCAATCATACTTGATCAGAATACACATTTCTTTAATACATTACTCCTTGGTATTGAAGGGTCCTTAGCCATGAGATCAGTATTGCAAAATAAGAGCCCTCAAAGTTTCTAATAGCATGACTACTCATAATAGACTAAAACTGAAAAGTACCCAAAAATTCATTAGTACAATAAATAAGTTGTGATACATTCACACCATGGAACATGAAAGCAAGAAGAATAAATGTTCTACAACCACTCACAACAATGTGAATGATTACTACCAACATGATGAATGAAAAAACCCAATTGCAGTAGTTTATATAAAGTACAAAAAAAAAAAAAAAACAAACCCCAAACTAACCAAATCTAATTTGGGGAAACTGTGATTGAAGGGAACATAAGGAAGGCTTCTGAAGTGCTGGTAAATTCTGTTCTTCATCTGGATGCCAGATACATGGATGCCTTTAGTTTGTGAAAAATTCATTGAACTTGATTCCAATACCTGCAAGTTGTATTACACTTCAATGAAACACTTTTTTAAAGTTCTTTAAAGTATGCAAGTCTATTTTAGATCTTTGCCTTCAGTATATCCCTGAAATGTTAAATGGACTTAAAAGCATATCTACCTTTGGAAAATCTGTCTTTTAGATAAGAGATTAAATAGCTATTAAAGATAATACCAATTCTGTGAACATGAAATTCTGAAGTTTATTTAGTTTTATAATGTAGGAATTATACAATATGAAAGTACAGAAGGCTATCTTATTTAAGACTGAGATTAACTCTTCAGCAAGATAGTAAAAAAATGGAATATGAACTAAGTTAACTTAAAATTTTCTGAATGGTAAGTTAAAAATAAGCATTAACAGATCTCTAATCAAATGTTAACAATATCTGTTCATTATATATTTGTAAACTGCTGATTAAACATTACAAATAATCTTAGTAGTGCAGATGGAAAGAGACTCAACCAGATCATTCATATTTTATAGTATTTCTCTGAAAATAGTCTATTTACATGGGTCTAAATTATCTTCACTATTTTATATTTGAAAAAACTGAGACGGAGAAAAGCTAATCATTTTATTAATATAATCATCAATCCAATTATCATTAAGATCATTAAAATGTAGACTTGAAAATACAAAAAGATTATGAAATAAAAATTAGCAATGATTATGAATTACACCTCCTGTCTTAAGTTATATAGTATAAACACATTTAAGAAAAATTTGACAACTCTTTGGTAATTCAATGAACACACTGAGATTTTCTATTTTAAAATGTTTAATCTCAAAGTATAGATAGTAGTACCAACAGCATAATTTATCATCACAAAGAGAGTATTTAGCATAATATATATAATAGAATAAGTGGGCCAATTACTGACTCCAGGACACATCATGTATATGATAAAAATCTAAAAATACTTAAATTTAAAAAATGAAAGGTACTGCTGTCTCCATTTTAGAAAGTGTATCAGTATTTTTATTCTAAGACAAAACCAGATTAAATAAATTAGAATTACCTTGACAGCCGCTCCTTTTCCTTCAGGAAATTCTAGAAGATGAAAAGTCAGTTCTTCAACCCTGTTAATGCAGAGCTTTGGGTCAGTTGTTCTTCTCAATGCCTGAACTAATGCCCGGGTTCTGTTATCAATACTCACTCTTGCAATAATCTACAAAGACATATTAAAATACGTATGATTAGAATGTGAAATTTCTCTAGTAATACCAACACGATTAAAGTTTCTTAGGTCCCATAAGGAAATGAAACTTATGCATTTGACAAAAATTCAAATGTCAAGTGACACTGATAACGACTTGCCTTTTCTCGCTGAAGAGATAACCGCTTTTTCTCCTCTGCATTTTTGTCTTTGCTGACAGGCTGCTCAGCTTTAATAGCCTCTTCCTGTTCTTCTGGCTGACTCTTTGAATCATACTTTAATTTGGGGACAAGTCCACCAATATAACCACCTACTAAAGCTTGGACACCTTCGGTGGGACGAGAAAGAAAGTTAGCAATACTTTGTTTAGTAGAAACTGGAAGAGCCTCAGGAGTCCCACTGGCACTTTCAGGCTTTTCCACAGAATATAAAGAAGATTCTGAATCTAGCTTATCAGTCAGGATGCCAGGATCTGAAGAGCTCGATTTCTCTTCTTCAACCTTTTTATCTTCAAGTTTGTCCTGGGAATGTTTATTTTCCTTTTTTTGAGACATTCTTTCCTCACGTTTGAAGTATGAATTAATATGATTTGATAAAAAGTAGAATGACTCTCCAAATCTTGTGGTTATACTACTTGTGTAACGAAAAAGACTTTGTTTACCTATATCTTCATCTTTATCCAGACTATGACTTTCTGAAAAAGAACTCTTTTCTACTGATTTGTCACTGTGTTTTCTCAGAGATTTGATGGCTTGTTTAATGCTTGTCTGCTTTAACCAACCACTATCTGATACTTTTCTTAATATTCGAGAACTTGGCTTAAATTGAGCTAAACGTGAGATCATTTCATTCTGAGTGCCAAAAACAGCCTTTGAAACAGAGTTCAAAGTACTTTTAATACGGGACATACGAATGCTCACTTTTGTAAGTCCCTTGGGAGTAGAAGTGCTAAGTCTCAAAATTCCAATATGTAAACCATGGTTGCTTGGAGAGTAACAGGGCTTGCTACAAGAATGAGCATCACTTTTGGTCAATTTACATCTTATTTTGCTTGTATGAAAACCTCTTTGTAGACTGACGTGGCTTATCCTCCAGTAATGTTTAGGTGAGTATAAGAAATGCAGTTGCTTGCTTCTCTGCTTCCCACAAAGACTTCTTGCATTACTAAGGAGGTAAATATAATATATATCTATAGTCAAATTAATAGACATAACTTAAAAATCATTTATTTTCTATATGTTACGATTTTCACTTCATTCCTGAATGCTTCATTTAAGAAATGCCATAATTCATGGTCTTACCTGAAATAGCAAGAAAAAAAAATTAGGATACAAGGTAAAATTGAAACTGGGTATAAGATAAAATACATTTCTACTTGAACTAAACTCAGCAGATTCTCTCAAAAGAAGACAGAATAATGTATTTCCATTAGGGATAATGCAGATTTGCCTTTTAAGCTCACAGAAGATAATTCATTTTTCAGTACAGAATTCAGTGAAAAAAGAAAGTAGTAGGATGTTTCATGAGAACTAATTTAGGGATGCTACCAAATATGTTAAGTTTTCCTACAACACATAACTGAAAATGCAGTTTAGATACTATGCTGTTCTTCTTCCCTGTCAAAGTCTGGACTAGTTTACGTGACACTAGACTTTGAATTCTTTGTAAGAGTCAAATCTTATATTACCTTGTTCATTGCAAATCATTTATAGACTATTTAATCTACACAGACATGGTACTAGATGCCGAGACCACAAAGACAAACAGGATATAAAGGACCTTTCAGTCTAAAGCTATAGATAGCCATGCAAAAAAACATTTCACTACCTAGTTGTGTTTATTAAATCAAAGGTCTGACTATAAGAAGCTATGTGCCACACCTAACAGACAGGGGGTTCATAACCACAATATAAGAATACATAAAAATAAGAAAAAAAGATTAATAGAAAAATAGGCAAAGGACATTAATGGGCCAGTTTATGTAGAATAAGAAAAAGAAATATAAACAGTAAAATTATGAAAACACCCTTCACCACATCAAAGAAAAATACCAATTAAAACATATTTTATTCTTTAAACAGGTAAAAATGTAAATGGTTGATAATATTCAATATTAATAATGGGCTGGAGAAATGGGACACATAGGGCTATTTGACAGTATCTAATGAAATCTTAAATACTATCTACCACAACCTTAAAGGCACATATTTTTTGATCAGCAATTCCACTATTAAAACCCTATTAAGAATCCCAGAGAAATACTTGTATAAGAGTGCAAAAGTATATATACACATTCCCTAATGCATTGATTGAAATAATAAAATAATGAAAAACTCTAAAGGTCTTCTAGAAAGGAATGGCTCAATGAATTATGGCACATACACAGCAGAATGGGTTACCATATAATATTCTGTAGCAGTTAAAGAAACTAGATGATCTGCGCATCCTTCATATACACTATAGTGAAAAAGGCCAGTGACAATACTACATGCACTATACACATGTGAAGATACAAAGAGGTAAACAGGTAGATGTTAGGTAACGAAAGACAGAAAAACCTATACATATAGTTTAAATGTGTGGCTGTCCACACCTGGCACATGCTTGGTAGGTAAGCAGGATCAAGCCCTGTGTCGGGCTTTCTGCTCAGCGGGGAGCCTACTTTCCCCCCTCATCTCTCTGCCTGCTTCTCTGCCTACTTGTGATCTCTCTCTCTTTGTCAAACAAACAAACAAACAAACAAACAAACAAACAAATAAATAAATAAAATCTTTGGGAAAAAAAAAAACAACACTTTAACAGATGGTGCCATGCGAATGATCAGAGTAGATACCCAAGTAAGTCCAAAAAATAATAAAAAGACACTAAAAACTGGACAAAGTTAAAAAGGAACTCATCAAATGGAAAGCTGAGAAAAGGAGAGAATTTTAGATAATGGGGAAAAAATACAAAAACAAAAAAGCATTTAAGAAAGCATACACAATATGAGCAACAATTGCAAGCAGTCTACTTTCACTCTAGGACCTAGAAAGAGTAATGAGAATAATGAGGGAGAGACAGAAGATGATATTGCAAAGATGGTTTTGGGCCAGATTATGAAGGCTCTCACAAATCTTGCCAAGAAGATTAAAGATCGGACTGTCAATGAAGTATTTTAAGCAAAGGGATGACACTAGAAAAGAGGAGAGGATTCCAGCAGATCTCTGACAGAATGAACAGACAAGACTGATAAAGACAGAAACCCAGAATCTACTGTGACAGTTCAGATTACATTCCTGAACTAAAATCTTTGTAAATCACATGTGTACATATGTTTTTAGAATACCCAATTTTACAGAGAGGCAGAGAGAAAAGGAACCGACCTATCTACCTTCCAGGCTTTTCTGATTTCGAGGATTTATGGTCAATGAATAAGTTGAATTAACATAAAAACCCCACAATCCTCAACCCAGAAATACTTGATAAAATACAATTAAAGTACCTGTGAATAAAAAACCATGCTCAAAACCAGTAATGGACTCCTACAAGTCAGCAACAACAAAAAATCAAATAATCCAATTAAAAAAATGGGAAAAGAACTTGAATAGACATTTCTCCAAAGAGGATATACAAATGGCCAACAAGCATATGAAAAGATGCTCAATATCACTGATTCATCAGAGAAATGCAAATCAAAACCAAATGAGGTATCACTTCAGATTCATTAGGATGGCTGTGATTAAAAACAAACACAAAATAACAAGTGTTGGCAGAGATGTGGAGAAGTTAGAACCTTGTGCACTGTTGGCAGGACTATAAAATGGAGCAGCTGCTACAGAAGCTAGCATTGGGGTTCCTCAAAATATTAAAAATAGAAATACCATATGATCTAGCAACTCTACTTCTGGGTATATAGCCAAAGGAATTGAAAGCAGGGTCTCAAAGAGGTATTTGCACACTTGTGTTCATAACAGCACACAATACAAGACGTGGAAACAACTCAAATGTCCATGGACAACAGATAAACAAAATATGGTATTTACCTACAATGGAATATTATTCAGTTTTTAAAGGAATGGAAATCCTGTCACATGTTACAACAGGGATGAACTCTGAGGATATTATTTTAAGTAAAATAAGCCAGTCACAAAAGGGTGACTACTATATGATTCCACTTACACAAAATATCTAGAGTATTCAAAGTCATTGCTATAGAAAGCAGAATGGTGATTTCTAGGGGCTGGGGAATGGGGCAAAAGGAGTGTTTAACGGGCACAGAGTTTCAGGTCCGCAAAATGAAAAAGTACTGGAGATGTTTTAGAACAATGTGAATGTACTTAATACCACTGAACCACATACTTAAACATGGTAAAGATGGCATATGTTATAATACTTGTTTTTATTACAATTAAAAAAAAAAAAAACCCAGTAGTGGTAAATCCATAGTTGAGAAATCACAAACCTGGGATCTTTTTCAGTCACATTGCCTTGAATGGTGCACAGACCCTAAGCAAATGAAAACTAGTCAGAGCTGGTAAACCCCAAGGAGGTTCAAAAGTACCATGAAAGGGGGCACCTCAGTGGCTCAGTCCATTGAGCTTCTGACTCTTGGTTTCAGCTCAGGTCTTGATCTCAGGGTGTGAGACTGAGTCTCATCTCCTGCCCTGCACTGAGCTCAGAGTCTACTTGAGATTCTCTTCCCCTCTCTCTGATCCTCCCCCATTCTCACACATGTGTGTTCAAGCTCGTGCTCTCTCTCTCTTTCACAAATAAATAAATCTTTAAACAACAACAACAACAAACTACCATGAAAGGATATTTCCAACACTCAGGGATAATGGGCTATTTTACTTGACATGATCAAGAGAAGAACTGAGTTGATATTTTACTAGAGAACTGAAATAAGTTACAAAGCAAATTATTAAAATCTGGGAAAAGAGATTTAAGGCAATGGAAAAAGCAACAAAGGCTTTGGAGACAATAATGAGTTCTGTCTACTCAAGACTAAAAGAACCAGGTGGTTGAAGATAAGTAAAAAAGCAGGGAAAATGCTGGAAAAATGGGCCTAATAGTCAAGAAGAAGACAGAGCTATACAAGCCTAGACTACGGTAATGGGGCTGTATTGTTTCTTTCCAATGACCTAACTCTCATGACCAATTATGAGTACACCTAACAAGGCACTGAAATACAGTATATAAAGCAAAAAACAAAACAAAAAAAGGAACAATTATAAGAAGACTAGACAATTTCACGATAATATTTTAATATACCTCTTAGAAATGACAATTACCAAGCAAAAATTAATAAACATAGAACTGTCAACAAAATCAACAAGCTTAGTTTAACTGTTCCCAAATCACAACACTGGTAAATGCAGATAAAAATATTGAGAGTAAATTCCGCTGGAGTAAGTTAGACTGCAAAAAGATAAAGAGAAGAATGTCAAGTGGCAGGTGCCATCGCCTATTGAGAAAAGAGCAGGTAAGACTAGGGTAACTATTTATAGAATAGTATAAATACAGTGGTGGAATAAATACAATAGGGAGGTAGAGACCAACCTTTAGGGAATGCAACTGTGTTTTAACTGGAGAAAAATAAGGGAACTGCTAGCTGGAGGCTCAGCTGAGGATGAAAGAATGAATCTATCCAGGATTTCCCTTAGTTATTGCAATAATGCTGGCATAAAGTGAGAAGGGTTTGAATTAAGGCAATGGCACCGTACTAGAGAAAGGGATACTGCGAGCCACACTTTGAAAGTGGAGAAATAGCAAAACACAGGACTTGGTAACAGGGAAGAATGGGATAAGGAGAAAATGTCAAAACAACTTAAGTGTTTTTATTCAGAGACACCTGGAGAATACCATTTGTGAATATGAGATGACTGGGAAGGGGACCAATTTAATACGAAAGAAAAATCTCTTGGATGAAGTAACATGGGACATTCTAATGGAGAAGACCTATAGGAACACAGGCTGTGGTTTATGTCTGGAGTTACCAGCACAGTGACAACTAAAAACCTAAGACTGGATTTACAAATAAAACAAAACAAAATGAAACAAAACAAAAAACCCCACAAAACTTTATAGTAATAATTCCTGAGAATTGGGGGATCACAGCTCCTCTTCCTTGAGAAATGATTATTTGCATATATATATATATATATATATACACACTATATTTTCCATAATATTTCAGGATTCATGGACCTACTAAAGTATTTGAATTTGAAATTTTGAAACTCTGTTTTCTTTAGAAAGAAGAATAAGGGTAGAGCCTTGACTGGCATCCAGAGTGAGGAAGAAGTCTTTCCAGAAAACAAAAAAGCACAGGTGAAAAGATATTCTGAAAAACCAGGGTCATGGAAACCAATACAACAGCAAGTTCTAAAAAGAACTGGATAATGAACAAAGTAAAATATATAACATGGGAGAGAAAGATTATAACTAAGGACATGACAGAAAGGTGTCCAAGGCTAAGAGTTCTGACTCTGACCCTTTCACAAATACGTGTTCCACAAGTGAAGCAATATGTACCCTTCAGCACAATTCCTTTGTCATTACTGAGCAAAAGAACAACTCAGTACAAGCTGTACTTTTATCAACTTCGCAAGTGATGCAGATAAATACACCAACTAGTCAATTGATTTTTTCCCTCGACTTTACTATAAAGACATTCTCTCAAGATTTTAATATAGATCTCAGACAAATAGGAAAGCAAAATCAACACAGAGAAAAAGTTTGATAATAGAAATTATGAAATAAGAACATGTTTTTATAATTAAAGTACAAGTACAGCGCTCAATTTAACAAAATAACTACAATGGACTTGAAACAACTGCCTCCATAAGAGGCATCAATTCTCGGCTCACAGCTTAATACACTTTTTTTTAACTCTCGGATTTAAAAATGCTTACTATTTCACGGTTTAACAGCATTTCCTCAACACAACGAAGCATACTTTAGTCAGTTTGAAATGCCAGCGACAATGACCATATGCAAGAACCAGATGCAACTGTTACTGGAGGTAAAAACACCACTATAAAGAAGACAGTCCCTTATGGACACTTCTGTTTCGCCAAATCACCACTTTAAAGTTATCATTGTACTGGGCGTAGAAACTAGGTTCCTCCCAGCATGATGACAGAAACGACAATGACTAGGAGCACTGCAACACAGTGATTCACACAGCTTCATCTTTGAAAAAGCACACACCTGAACTTGGCGAGTGAACAGCAGCGGGGGAGGTGGGGGAGTTAAATGCGGGTAGGGTTAAAAAGAAACCCCAGGTAACTAAAACATCACGCAGCGGAACGCCCCGGCGCACCGACAGTGGAGGGAACCGTTCTGACCGTCGCCAGGGAACTGCTGGAGAACCCTACAGTCCAGGAGCAGCCAAACACGCTCGCTCGGGGTCACCAGGCTGGGAGTAGCGGGGGTGGGACCAGGGAACCCAAACAGTCTGCGGGTCCAGGCCAGCAGAATCCGCGGGGGTAGGCACAGCGCACCAATCAGCCCCAGGTCCGCGGCTCCTTCCGGTGCCCGGCGGCCTCTTGGAACCCTGGTCCCGGGACCTCCTCGAAGCCGGGCGGCCCTCCGCCCTCTTACTCCGCAAGTGCCCTTCGAGGACAGAGAAGAAGGGCCAGACAAGTGCCCAGGGAGGCCAAGCTGCCCTCTTCCCTAACCTATCGTCCCGCCTCTGTCCCCCCGCCGCCACTCACCGGCATGCAGGCCGCAACTACTTGGGCGGCAGCGGCGACGCGCCTCTGGCAGGCTCTGACGGAGTCCACTCCGACTGGTCCGCATCAGCTGAGCTTCCAACACAAACAGAAGAGCAGTGGCCGGGGCGCCACCCCCACAGCTCCGTCCCGCCCCAGCGGAAGTGACGCACGCGTAGGCCGCGTCTACCCGCCCCTCCGGGAGGAGGACCTCTGCCCGGCTCCAGTCCGGGCCTCCCTGTCAATCGCCGCTCCCTTTCCCAGACCTGCGCAATAGAGTCTGAGTGAGCGAGGGGCGGGAGACGTGCGTGCGTGCACGCGCCGCTTGCGCCGGGAGAGGCGCGGCTGGGTGGGGAGGGCTGGGGGTCGTTGCTTTACTCTGTGTTTGTCGGTGGGCTTCCACCTCCGCGGCTGCGCGCGGTCCCATCCGCGGAGCTGGGGGTTGCGTTACCCGCCCCGGAGAGGGTGGCGAGCGCGTGGGTGGCGAGCGGCGTGGGCCGGTGCTGGTAGCCCTCGGCTAAGCCGTCTGCTGTCGCCATTCCTGGGCAGCGCGGCTGCCACTTGTATTACCTTACTGGACGTTAGCCTGTGACAGTACCAATGTGAAGTGTGGGACCTGCAGAAAGTCCCGCGCTTCACACTTAACATTTTTCGAGTTCTGACATTGTATACATACCAGATGAGTCATCTACGGCCTTACAGCAAATACGGCCTTACAGCAAATACAGATGTTTTTGTACATCTGTGAGCTAAAAATGCCTTTTACATTTTTCAGTGGTTAAGAAAATTTTTAAAAAGCATGCTTTGGACAGGTGCAATAACATGAAATTCAAATTTCGATGTCCATAAGAAAATAAAGTTTTATTAGAACACAGCCATGCCCATTCTTCTACAAGTCAAGCAACTTTCAGGCTACAGTAGTGAATGCGAGTAGTTAAATAAGCTTTCTTTATTCTCTTGAACTGACCTTGCAATGAAATCGAGGTTAGGAAACAGAATGTTAGCCTGTGCTAGATTGCAACCTCAAAATATTACCAAGACTTAGACTCTTTTCCCTTAAAGCTCACCAGGCTTTAGCACCCTGTCAAATCTTTAAAGAAGTAATTGCATGAGCTGTCAAACATAGTGGTTATTAAACTAATTACTCTCTTTATATGTATGTATATATACTCACACATATATATGTAAATATGTGCACATATGTAAATATATATGTAAATACGTGTATGTAAATGTGTGTGTTTGTGTGTGTGTGTGTGTGTATATATATATATATATATATATATATATATATATATATATTTAATGGCAAGGAAGCCATCTTGTTATCTTGCTAGGCTCTTGGGGCAAGAGCTAGATGTGGCTGGATTGTGTACATCACAATGCCTGAAGCACATAATTCAGACATGTTATTTATTTATACCATAGTTAAAAGATGTAAGCAACAAATTACCCTTTAGAGGTGTTTGGTAGTAACTAATTCTGGAGTGATACTTCTCCCCGTTGTTAAGAAAATTATTCTTAGGGGCGCCTGGGTGGGGCAGTTGGTTAAGCAGCTGCCTTCCGCCCAGGTCATGATCCTAGAGTCCTGGGATCGAGTCCCACATCAGCTTCCAGCTCCACGGGGAGTCTGCTTCTCTCTCTGACCTTTGCTCCTCTCATCCTCTCACTTTCTCTCTCTCTCTCAAATAAATAAATAAAATCTTTAAAAAAAAAAAAGAAAAAGAAAATTATTCTTACATTTGTTAAAACTATAAGGAAGACCTTGTTGAGGGCTATTGCTGTAGGTGTCAAAACTATTGCAGTAGGGGAGAGAGAATGGGCTCAACTATGAATAAAACAAAGTCAGCTGGAGATGTACAGCCAATGAGCAGAGTGAGAGGGGCCAGTGGATAGAAAGAGGGGATATCAAGAGTGGGAGTGATTCTTGCTAAACTGATTTCATAGGATTCTTGCTGAGGAGGCGAATGTGGTCGTATATCAAAAGTGAGGGACGAGGAATTTGATTAAATATCAAGAATGATCAGATAGAAAGGGTGGGAGAAGCTCTCCAAACTGACTTAGGATTTTTACTAAAATTGGACTTGGCCAGCCAAAGACAGGGCCCAGGCAGGAAGCCTACCTGCGAGGATGACTCACAGATGCCTAAAATTTGGTCAAACAGAAAGTCTTTGTCATTATCCTCCCTTGTTTTCCTTTATTCCTCAATTTAGTCAGGCTTCATTAAATATCTAGATTTTCCTCCCATATCAGAAATCTTCAAATAATTCTCAAGCCCTCCTTCTCTTTTGCCTTTCCTTTCCCTCCCTGTTTACCCCCATACATTTAACAATCATGAAATCTGATGATTTCTACTGCTAAATCTCTCTCATCTTCCCACTGCTCTGCATTGTCATTTCCATTGCCTTAATTTAGGCTTTCATCCTTGAGACACAATCTTACCCAAACTGGTTTTTCGGGCTATAAATGACCTCCAACAGAGCCATTCTCTTCTGTGCTGACAATGTAATCTTTCTAAAGTACAAATCCAATCATGTGTTATCCCTGATTAAGAAGTTTTTGCTAAACATGGAGGGCATTTTGAGAAGGAAGGGAAGGGGGAATGGGGGGAAATCAGAGGGGGAGATGAACCATGAGAGACTGTGGACTCTGAGCAACAAACTGAGGGTTTTGGAGGGGATTGGGCAAGCCTGGTGGTGGGTTATTGAGGAGAGCACGTATTGCATGGAGCACTGGGTGTGGTGCATGAACAATAAATCTTGTAATACTGAAAAAATAAAATAAACATATTTGGGGAAAAAAAACCAAAATTGAGAAGTAGGAATAAAGTAGAAACTGTAATGCTAAAAAAAAAAAAAAAGTTTTTGCTACCACTCCAACTGGTTCAAAGAATGTCTAGTCTCTTCACTGTTCAAACAAAACTTAATGCTGTAGCCAAAATAAATTTAGACATACTGCTGTGAGGTATTTCTTCAAATCACCTCAGTGAGGGATATGCCAGGAAATAATTCTAGAAGAATCATTACTGTGGTAGACAGAATAATGGCAACTTAAAAAATGCTCATGCCCTTAACCTGTGAATATATTATGTTCCCCAAACATAATATAGTTCTCCAAATACCTTGTGCCTTTTTGTATCAGTGCCTTTGTTTATGTCTCCTTCAAAACCAGAAAAGTTTACAAAACCCAAACATACTATTACCATACAATCCAGCTATCTCATTCCTTGGTATTTATTCAAAGGAGTTAAAAACTTATGTCCACACAAAAAACACACACACAGGTTTATAGTGGCTATCCGTCATTGTCAAAACTTAGAAACAGCCAAGATGTCCTTCAGTAGGTGAATGAACAAATAACTGATGCATCCAAATGATGGAATATTAGTCATTGATAAAAAGAAGTGAGCTTCAAGCCATGGAAAGATGTGGAGGAACCTGCTTATTACTAAGTTAAAGAAGCCAATCTGAAAAGGATACATACTCTGTGATTCCAACCATATGACATCCTGGAAAAGGCAAAACTGTGGAGGCAGTAGAAGACCAGTAGTCTTTACTTTAGGACTGGGGGGAAGAAGGAATGAATAGGCAGAGCCCAGTGGATTTTTAGAGCAGTGAACATACTCTATATGATGTTATGATGATGACTACATGTTAGTCATCCAAACCCACAGAATGTACAACACCAACAGGGGACCCAAACTATGGACTTGGGGTTCTTACAGTGTGTCAATGTAGATTCATTAATTGTAACAAATGTACAACTCTGACAGATGTTGATAATGGGGAAGGCCATGCATATATAGGGAAGAGGGGAAAAGGGAAATCTCTGTATCCTCCTGTCAATTTTTCTGTGAATGTAAAACTTCTCTAAAAAAATTAAGTCTTCGGGGCACCTGGGTGGCTCAGTCGTTAAGCGTCTGCCTTCGGCACAGGTCATGATCCCAGGGTCCTGGGATCGAGCCCCACATCGGTCTCCTTGCTCAGCGGGAAGCCTGCTTCTCCCACTACCATTTCCTCTGCTTGTGTTCCCTCTCTCGCTATGTTTCTCTCTGTCAAATAAATAAAATCTTAAAAAAAAAAAAAATTAAGTCTTCAAAAATTTAAAGAGAAAAACCAGAAAAGGCTTATCTTACTACTACATAGAGTAAACCATTCCTTCCATTTGTGTTTGCTTCTCTTAGTGCCTTTGGCTGCACAGCATTGTATTCATTCATTTATATGCCTATGAGTTTCTTGTATGCAGGAAGTATAACAAACGTATTTATATTTGTATCCTCTGGATCTAGCATAGATACCTAGCAGATAGTAGACATTTTAAAATGAGTATTATTAAACCGATTCTTAATTTTAGTCAGATTATTAGCTAATAAATTTTGAAAATCGGTGATTCTCTTTTTGTTGGAAAAGGTTTTAAAAGAGAATTTCAATTACTTTTTAAAAAAGTGTTTATTTAAAAATTTTATTTGAATTTCAATTACTTTCAAACAATATTCAGTAATGTGCAAAATAGGAGATTATCTTGTGTTTTAATAGGAGACCAATAATATTTAATAGGCTTCAGGAAAACATCATACTTGGAATAACACGAAATACAGTAATTGTTCAACCACATTTTCCTTTGGTGTTAGATAAAATAGACATATGCACTGCTCCTGTATCATTGATTGCCTGTTTTCATTCTACTTAAAAGATTTACTGATTGCCTATCTCAGAATTTTCCCTTCTAAAAACCCATAGTCAACCCTTTTTTCTATTAACTAGTAAGGTCTGGCTCATAATAATTTTCTATTATTTATTTTATTTATTATTTATTATTATTAATATTTTTCTATTTGTCTAGTCTCTTTACTGTTCAAACAAAACTTAACACTGTAACCAAAATAACTTTAAGCATATTGCTGTGAGGTATTTCTCCAAATTACCTCAGTGAGGGATATGCCAGGAAATAATTCTAGAAGAATAGTTACTGTGGTAGGCAGAATAATGGCCTCTTAAAAAATGCTCATGCCCTTAATCTGTGAGTATATTATGTTACATGGCAAAAGGGATATGAAGAGGTAATAAGGATACAGATTTTAAGAAAAGGAAATTATCCCGGACTGTCCCAACCTAATCATATGTTCCCCTAAAAGTGGAAAACTTTCTCAGGTTGAAAGCAGTAGAGATTTGGCAGAAGAAAAATTGGAGAGATTCATGGGTCGTAGGAGTGGCAGGAAGAAGTGGGGACAATTTAACAAGGAATACAGATGGCCTTAAAGAGCTAAGAGATGTTCTTGGCTGGCAGCCAATGAAGAAATGGGGACCTCAGCCCTAGAGCTGCAAGGAACTGAATTATGCTAAAAGCTAAATTACCTTTTTTTTTTAAAAAAAGATTTTATTTGTTTGAGAGAGAGAGTGAGCAAGAGCAAGAGGGAGGGGAGCAAGAGGGAGGGGAGCAGACTCCCTGCAGAGGGCAGAGTCCCATGGCAATCCCAGGACCCCAAGGCCATGACTTGAGCTGAAACCAAGTGTCGGACACTCAATCGCTCAATCGCTCAATTGCTCAATGGACTGAACCATCCAGGTGCCCTGTAAAAGCTAAATTACCTTTAAAAGCGTGTTCTCCCCCAGAGCCACCAGATACAAGCTGACATCCTGGTTTTCACCATATGAGACCTGGAGCAGAGGAAACAGCCAACCCTATAGAACTGGACTTCTGACCTACAAATTGTGACATAATAAATTTGAATTGTTTTAAGTCACTAAATTTGTGTTATTTTGCTTCAGCAACAATAGGAAGTTAATACAATTGCCTTTCTATTGTTTGAAGACACAAAAGCAAGGACTTATCTGTTTTGATCCTTAGCATCTAGACCTTAGCAACTAGGCAGGCATTTAGTAGGTACTCAATAATATTTGATGTGTGCATCTCAAATGAATTAGATTCACTGCTTCAACAGTTATTTACTGAGTGTTTGCAGTGCCTGGTGCCCAGCTATTTGGTAAAAAATTGTAGAACCTTCGCAGAATTCGTGGAGTAAGTTTAGGTAATTAAACTACTAATGTCGAAAGAACTCTAATAGAGATATGCACCCAGTATTATAAGATCTTAGGGCAGAGATACCCAGCTCAGCCTGTGGGGTTAGGAAAGTCTCACTTGAGGAGAAGACTTCTGAGCTGAGTCTTAAAAGATGGAGTTGTTAGCAAGGCAGATGGTAGTAGTGGAGGTGGCAAAGGTATGGAGACAAGGGAGAGAGTTTACAGAGAGAGTAGACATCGTGATCAAAGGTGATGAAATAAGAATCAACACAGTCATCGAGTGCTCGCCAGGATTCATGAAAGGAACCGTCGTCCTCTGTTCCCTATTGCTGGTCCTGGAAATGGGATGAAAAAGTTAGGTGAATGCTGCGACCCAGCTTGGCCTTGATCATCTATCTAGGTAATTAGAATCATTGTCAGATTTTAGGCAAAAGAGTAATATGGTCAAATTTAAGTTTTGGGTTCGTGTGTGTGTGTGTGTGTGTGTGTGTGTGTGTGTGTGTGTTTGTGTGTGTTGAGAGGCGGGGTAGGGGGATAGGAAGAAAGAGAATCTCGAGCACACTTCCAGGCCCAGGCTTGATCTCATGACCCTGAGATCAAGACCCTGAGATTGTCACCCGAGCCAAAATCAAGAGTCAGATGCTCCACTGACTGAGCCACCCAGATGCCCCCAGTCAAATTTAAGTTTTAGGTAGATTCCTTTTGGCATTGTGAGAAGGCAAGATGTGAAGAAGATGAGGAGTCCTGTTATCTTGTGTTTTTTTTTCTGTTTAATCTATTAATAAAATCATCCTTTCTTCCCCCTCCTCCCAAATTGCCTTAAAGAATTTGCCTATCTGTATATGCAGTCCAGCCCTCTTTATCAAGCTTGAACCAGTTTATCCAACCTCTTGCTGAGACATTCCCAGAGTAGCTAAATCAGCTGTATGAGGTAATTTCCTGAGTGAAGAAAGAATAGTTTCAGAGGCAAGTTGTATCACAGATTTTAGCATTAGAGTAATAACACAAAGTTAAAATTTTAAGGACACATAATTACATTTTTTAAAGATTTATTTATTTTAGAAAGAGAGAGTGAGTGGGAGGGGCAGAGGGGAAAAGGGAGAGAGGATCTTAAACAGACTCTCCACTGAATGAATGCCTATCCCCACATGGGACTCGAACCGATGATGCCGAGATCATGACCTGAGCCAAAATCAAGAACCTGCTGCTTAATTGACTGAGTCACACACACGTCTCGATAACTATATATATATATATATATATATATATATATATATATATATGTTTTATTTATTTGACAGAGAGAGAGATCAAAAGTAGGCAGACAGGCAGGCAGAGAGAGAGGGAAGCAGGCTCCTTGCTAAGCAGAAAGCCTTATGCAAGCCTTGATCCCAGGACCCTGAGATCATGACCTGAGCCAAAGGCAGAGGTTTTAACCCACTGAGCCACCCAGGCACCCTCCATAAGTATATTTTAAAACTTGCTTTTGAACATAAGTTACATTTTACCTTTTACCTAATAGATTATTCCTTATGTTAATACTTATTTGTAGGATGGTGGGTTTTACTGCCAATGTTTTATAGCCAAGTATCAATATCTGTGTTGCACAACTTCAGAATTAATATAGGGTTGGAGTGCCAGCCTTACCATTGAGTGATTGTGAAACTTCAGGCAAATAACCTGTGCAAACCTCCCTTTTCTCATAAGTAAAAAGTTCTTGGAATCTCAATTCAGTCATCTAGAGGCATTATGATCTGTGGCCAGGGGCTGAGGTACTTTGACTGGACGGTATGGAAGGGCACCCTCAAATTCCTCAACAGTGCTCTAGGGTGTTGAAGTTTTCAAGACAACAGTAGCTCCCGTAGAACCACAGAATTTGGGGGGCAAGTTTTTCCCAGAAGCAGAGGAATGCAGGGAAGAAAAGCACAAAGGTCTGGTTGAAAGGATGAATGAGTCAGTACCCAGATGTGAGAGAACAAGTAGCTCTTCAATATTTTTTAAAGCCTCTGAGAGTTGGTCAGGAAGGCTGTTCAGGAATAACACTGTCTGGAAAGTACAGTGCTTGTGGTAAGCCAGGCCTCTGAAGTCAGGTAGTTGGCTCATTCCAGTTCTAATTTTGTCACTTACCTGAGAAAATTACCTTTTTTCTTTTTTTAAAGATTTATTTATTTATTTTTGAGGCAGGGGAGTGGGGAGTTGCAGAGGGAGAGAGAGTCTTAAGCAGACTTCCCACTGAGCATGTAGCCTGATGTAGGACTCAATCCCATAATCCCAAGATCAGGATCTGAGCTGAAACCAAGAGTTGGATGCTTAACCAACTGATGCACCCAGTCATCCCAAATTACCCACCTTTAAGTCTTAATCCCAATGCTTGATAAATGCTTTCTCTGTTTACAAGGACCTTTTCAAGGGTACTTGAGTCCAGTTTGAGATAGCATGTCAATTTTTTTTTTAGATTTTATTTATTTATCCAGCCAAGACCTAGTTAATCAATCAGTGAAAACTGCGGAACTCCAAAGAATCTTTCTCTCTCACCCATCTACTCCTACCTTGACAAAATGACGAGGCAGAAAAACTCACCACAAAAAAAAGAAGAGACAGTACCGATGGTGAGAGACCTAGTCAATGCAGACATTAGTAATATGTCGGAAATAGAGTTCAAAATGACACTTACCAAGATGCTAGCAGGGCTCGAAAAAAGCATAGAAGATATTAGAGAATCTCTTTCGGGAGAAATAAAAGCCCTTTCTGGAGAAATAAAAGAAATAAAATCTAACCAATTTGAAGTTAAAAAAGCTATTAACGAGGTACAATTAAAAATAGAGGCTCTCACTGCTAGAATAAATGAGACTGAAGAAAGAATCAGCGATATAGAAGACCAAAT
>CM053614.1:77497825-77541658 GCA_028646535.1 Procyon lotor
CCCGATGCGGGGCTCGATTCCAGGACCCTGGGATCATGACCTGAGCTGAAGGCAGACACTTAACGACTGAGCCATGCAGGCGCCCCTAGCATGTCAAAAGGGCATCAATACTTGCTTGTATCAAAACATAAAATCCTTATAAGTATGGACTTCAGAGATATGTAAACCAGAGTTGTCATTTTGTATCTCATGACGTCTTTATTTCTTTATTTTTTTAGAAGATTTTCTTTATTCGAGAGAGAGAAAGAGAAAGAGAGCCCAAGCAGGCTGAGGGGCAAAGGGATAAGCAGACTCCCCATTAAGTGTGGAGCCTGATTCGGGCTCCATCCCAGCACCCTGAGATCATGGCCTGAGCTGAAGGCAGAAACTTAACCAACTGAGCCACCCAGGCACTCCTCTCATGACCTCTTTAAATCTTACTTTTCTCATCCAAAAGAAAGTGGGTCCAATAATACTGATCTTACAGGGTTTTACAGAGACATAAATGAAATAACACATGTGAAATGCCTAGTATTAAAAAAATATTGTACACTTTTTATGACCTGATTATTGTGGTAGTTTTGAATATACACTGGTCAGTAAAAGAGATGGGGTACCAGCCCTTGTGAACTGAGCAATTCAGTGGTATTCATATGGAGAATATACTAAATAAATTTTGTTAATATTATTAGCATATTAATACCAGATTAACAGGGCTGAAAAGAAGTGCATAGCATTCTAGAGATACTATCTGAAACAAGAGGCTGCCTGAACCAATGTAGTAGAATGCCTAATTCCATTCAGTAAAAATGACATTTTTGAGAGGTGCATGGGTGGTTCAGTCAGTTAAGCATCCAACTCTAGAGTTCAGTTCAGGCCATTATCTCAGGGTTAGGAGAGTGAGCCCCACCTCAGGGCCCATGCTGAGCATGGAGTTTCCTTGAGATTCTCTCTTTCCTTCTTCTTCTGCCCCTCCCCCAACTTTGCGCTGTCTCTCTGTCTCTCTTTTCCAAAAAAATTTTTTTAAATGACATTTGTGAGTACCGACTATTTGCAAAAAAAGGGACTAGGTGCAATTCTTGCCTTCAAAATGTTTGTAAACTTAAAGAAGAGGCAGATCTCTGAATTTGCTGCAAAACAAAGAAGAATGAAATATGTTATATAACAAGAGAACTGACAAAGTGATGTGAGAATTCAGAGGAGGCAGTGACTGATTCCAGAAAGGGGATGGGAATAGGGCCACAAGGTTTAGCAAAATAAATATTGCATGGGACATACTTATACCAAAAAAATTATTTGTTGTCTCTCTGAAACTCAAATTTGACTAAGATTTCTGTATTTTGGAGAATGTGTTGAAAGCCAAAGGTCTAGGTGATGGGATGGGAAATAAGGCTGTAAATGTTATAAAAAGCCAAATTACAAACAACCTTAAATGGCTAACCTAAGAGTGGTCCTTTTGATGATGGTTATTTTTAGTGGAATATAATTCTGGTGAAATAGAAATTTAATCCTTCATTCCATTTTTCAGTATTTAGGTTATGGATGTAATGTGGCTGAAATAGCCAAAAACACCATAAAGAGGACCAGGTAGGAGGGCCTCTGAGAGGAGGCCTGAAGTGATTACTGAGGAAGAATGGGACCTGAAAGGAAGCTGGGAGGGACTTCATATTAAACAAACAAACAAACAAACAAGCAAACCAATTGTTAATTAATTCAGATTAAATAAACAATCAATGAAAATCTTCTCCAGGTGTTCTCAGCTTGAACAGCTTGAGAAGAAGAGGAGAAGTCCTGTCTAAAAGAAATGGGAAATGAGTTCTCTTGAGGAGCATTAGCTAATGCTTAGCCATGTGAGTCATGGTCTTCAGAGTGGGCGAAGCAAGCTCCTATGCAAATTGAAATAATCAGAAACACTCAGGCACCTTCCAAATCCCCAAAGATCAGGAAGTGAAACAATTCAAGGGAATCACAATGCGTGAGTCCAGAGAGGATCTCATCTCAGCCAGAAAACCCAAATGCTAAAAAGCTTTCTGATTTTTTCAGCCGAACATGTACAAGGCCAGGAATTTGGCAGCACGGGAGAAGGGGCCTTGAAAGCTAATACGCCAACCACCACAATTCAAATTAATGATTTTAAGTTAAGTAAACTGCAGGAAAAAAAATTCTTCAACTGAAGTAAGATGGTACTCAATTGTGAAGTGTAATATGGAAAGAGACGGGGTGGCAGGCAGGCTACCCTAACAATTTCTAAAACACTAATTACCTAATGGAAACCATATAAGGATATTGGGGTTGGAGAAGATTTGGAGGAAAGGGAACACTTGTGCACGGTTGGTGGGAATGTAAATTGGTGCAGTCACTGTGGAAAACTGTACCGAGTTTCCCCTAAATTAAAAATATAACTACCATTCGATCTAGCAATTCCATTTCTGGATATTTACCCAAAAAAGAAAAAACACTACTAAATGACATATGTACCCATGTTCACTGCAGTGTTCATTATTTACTATGGTCAGGGTCAGGATAAGGAACCTAAGTGACCATTGATGGATGACTAGATAAAGCAAATTTTTATATTTTTATTTATATAAATATATTTAAATATTTATATACATATATTATATTATAATATATATAATAATATATACTATCATATTATTAATATAATAGTATATATTAATAATATATTATTATTATTGATATGATATCATTGATATGATATTGATATCATAATAATATGATATAATAATATCATATTTTAATATGATAGTATATATTAATAGTATATCAATAGTATATTAATAGACTAATAATAATATATATTATTATTAATAGTATATAGTATTAGTATATATAGTAAATATTGTATGATATATAATATATAATCATATATGATGTATACATATATATTATATATCGTGTATTAATACATATTAATATTAATATATATTATTAGTAGTATATTAATAGACTAATAATATATTATTATTATATACTATTATAATATATATTATATATAACATATGTATATAAATACTATATATCATATATGTATAATATATATTATATATGCATATATTATATATAATATATTATATGATATATTTATATAATATATTATATATAAATAAAAATAAATATTTTTATTTTTATAAAATAAATTTTATATAAATTTAATTTTTATTGTATATTTATATATTAATAAATCATATTTTATTATAAATTATAATTTATCATTAAAATAAATAAATAAATAAAATATATTTATATTTTAATTTAAATATAAATTAAAAATAAATTTTATATAAAATAAGTGAATTTATTTATTTTGTAAAAAATAAATAAAAATAAATAAATAATATAAATATAAATATATATTTATATTATATCATATATAATATATGTATATGTTTATATGTATATATGTATATACATATATATTTATATAATATATAATATGTATATATTTTATAGTTTATAAATATATATTAGTATATATTATATATAATATATATTAAGTTAATATTTATATATTATATCTTATAAATATAAAATAAATATAAAAATATTTATATTTATATATTATGATATTTAAATTATTATTATGTATTATAATATATAATATATAATATAATATAATATAATAAGTATATAGTATGTATAGTATATATATTAAATTAATATTTATATCATATATAATCTATATACAACATATATTTATATACATATACATATATACATATAATATATATATCATATTTATATATTGATATTACAAATATATAATATATTTATAAATATTATATAAATTATATAATTATATAAAATTATATAATATAATATATTATACATATAAATATATATAAATATAAATTATATAACATATTTATATACATACAAATATATTTATATGTATTTAAATATTAGATATATTTTAAAAATTAAATATAAAATATAAAAATTTGCTTTATCTAGTCATTCATCGATGGCCACTTAAGTTCCTTATTATATAATATATATAATATATAAATATAAATATATATTTATACAATGAAATTTTGCCCTTTGTAGCAATATGGCTAGACCCTGGGGACGTTACACTAAGTGAAATAAGACAGAGAATGACAAACACTATATAATCTCACTTACATTTGGAAGCTTAAAACAAAACCAAAAACAACTTGATCCCTGCAAAAATATCCCCTAGATACAAAGAAGAGATCTGTGATTGCCAGAGGTGAGGAGTGGGAGACAGGGAAAATGGGTCAAGGGGGTCAAAAGGTATGGATTTCCAGTTACAAAATAAATTAAGTCATGGGGATATAATGTACAGTGTGGCAATTATGGTTAATAATACTGTATTGCATATTTGAAAGTTGCTAAGGCAGGAGATTTTAAAAATTCTCATTATAAGAAAATAATTTTATAACCAAATAAAAGAGAAAAGAGAGAAAGCAATCCATTCGATCTGGAAAAGGAGAATTTATAAGTGTAATGGCTACCTCTGGAGAACAATTAAAAACAAAGTCAGAATAATGTCAATCCTCAGAACATCTCATTCTGTCTGCAAAGAGATTCTTGAGGTGAGGGCTGGGTGTTCAGTACGGTGAACTCCAGTCTCAGATAAAGAACAGATTTGGTTTTCCAGTTGGGGAGGATGGAGTCTCATGGCTGCTGTTGGTTGGAATAAGCAGAGATTGACTCTTACAGAGAAGGTTGTGTTCTGAAGTAGAACTAGATTCAATATAGTTTTTTCATTCTGTTTTTTTCCCTTCCTTACATAAAATATTCCCTAAGCACTTAACTGAGCATTCTCAAACATGGGACAAAAGTCCTAAAATTAGGATATGTATACTCAATGTTTAAAAAGAAATATATTTTAAAATCCTATGGGATTAAAATTCTTTAAATATAGACTTTCCACCCCAAAACTGTTAGAATAAGGTATTAATCTTGATGATTATCCTAAGTTGATTTTCAGAAGACAAAGTCAATCTGTCCTGCTCAGGAGCTGGTCTGAAACAGAAGCTGCTCAAGATGCCACCATCTGACCCACTCTCCCCCTCCATGGAAGATGTCACTGGAGAAGGCCATCGATGGGTAGTCTCTGCTCCTGGAAAGATGGGATGGGAGTCGCTTAGCATTCTACAGTTGTTAAATTGCCACTGTGAAACATCCTTAGGAAAGTGGTAACAAAATCTGCATCTACTAATTCCCAAACCAGTTTATGATCCTAAATCATTAACCAAGACCTTGATGTCAGGCAGGATGCCCTGGCACCCAGAGGTGAAGCCCACCCAGATACGGGAGGCAGCACCCGGGACTAGGACTTCTCCCGACTCTGGGCATCTGTGTTCTTGGTCCATCTCCTCATGTTTCTCTGTGGGTTCATGTGGGTGGATCCCTCTGTCTCATTCTCCCCTGGTGCAACATAACTTTCTTCCATGGAGACATGGGATTTGAAACCAGAAGGGTCCAGACAGACCATCCCACATGCCTCCCGTCCATTTCACAGATAGGAGATGGAGACCCAGGCAGGCCATTCTGTCCCTCTCCCTTTTCCTCCTGGAGGAAGGTGACCCAGGGCAGCATTTCTGTGACTGAAGATCATCAAACAGCATGTTGCAAGAAACATTTTTTTTCTTCAAATATTCTCTGGCATTTATGTTCTAGTATAGCTATAGTTTCAAATAATGAAACCAAAGTTGGCACACAAAAGTCTTGGATGGTTGAGAGTCATGCATACTAGTCTTCAAATATGTATAAATGTGTACTTTGTCCAAGCGAGTGTTCTCTGCATTTGATAAAAGGATGAATGATTTTAAGTACAGCAAGAAAGACTGAGATTAGACTTTAAGAATGAGCTTAACAAGGGGAGAGAGACATTTATGCTGGCTCTCCTTTCACATGCTCAACCTTGATTCATATAACACCATGCTCCATCCCTTGGATTTGTTTTTGTTCCTTGAATCCACCCAGGTCTTCATGCATTGTGTCCTTTGCATCTTTGGATCTGTCTGCCTGGAGTGCTTTTCCCTCTTCTACGCGTCAGGCTGCCTCTTATATTCAATTCTCAGCATTGATGCCACCTCCTGGAGAAAGCTGTGCAGGGCTACCACAGCAATAGGCAAATACTCGGGGACTATTTAAGGTCCTGTTTGAATTCTTTGCATGTGCCTTCCCATCAGATCTTATTATTGCTTAATTCATCACGGATTTATTGTCTGCTAGGATACACTGCTTCCAGTATCGCAGGATACTTAGCTAGCTTTTGGACCTTTAGATTGAACGGGCCACCCTGACAGTGTGTTTCAAAATCTTGGTCAATGATTGTTAACAGGTATGAGAATTAAGAGTTGCTGATTTATTTGCCACTTTCCTAAAGATGTGTTTCACCAGATCCTAATTGGATAGTTTATGGTTACTTCCCAGTGCCCAAAACAAGTGTCTCGTACATTACACATTGAATGAATTCAACATTTGTGGAATGTATAAATTACATGATTTTCTAAGAGTGGCTGGAAAGAATCCTCCTTTTGAAGATAATTACTCAATCATTTTAACTTCATTTGTACAAGATTTTCAAGACCAAGGTAGAATGTGAACGCTGGAACTGACCTAAAAGAGGCTCTTTTGAATCCACATAGATCATTTCACAGAAGAAACTGAAGCCAGAGAAGCAGCCTGAGTTGAGGCCACACAGATTCCCTAACCCAGAGACCCTGTTTCTTGACTTTTCCTGACTTGCTCTGCTGCCCTGCTGATCATCACCAAGGCCACTACAACTGGAGGTTCTGACATATTCCAAGGGCCTTGTCTCTCTTGAGGTGACTGTATCCCTGAAGACTTTGGAAGCATCCCAGAACATGAAGACATTCAATCGAGAATAAGGAAACATTTTGTTCAACATTAACTTGTCCTATAATCTTTCTAGCTTCAGACCTCCAGATGCTTTGTGTGAATCATCTCTTGTGCCTTAGGGTGCCAATCTGATTCCATTAGAGAAAAAGCCAGTTACCTCTTCAGAGGGTATTGATACTCTGGTTTAATTTTTTTCTCTGCTTTTTTCTACTTTTTTATGAAAGAAAGATATCATTTCCTCAAAGCACAGAAAAGGAACTGGAGGTTGTACTACCCAAGAATCAGATACAATGCAGGTCAGTAGGTTAAACTCAACTGATTTCTGAAATGACAATTATCTGAGTGTCCCAAGATCTAGAGGTCATTTCAGTCAGGATGTGGTTGATGATCTGTTTGATTAATGTGTCAAGGGGGACTTGGTAAAAATTCACAGAAACAGAGTTCCTTGGATATAATAAGATCCAGAAGCTGCACAAGGATATGCACACATGCCTGTAATGGTTTTAAAATAAATCTTCCAGGGGTGCCTGGGTGGCTCAGTGGGTTAAAGCCTCTGCCTTCGGCTCAGGTCATGATCTCAGGGTCCTGGGATCGAGCCCCATATCGGGCTCTCTGCTCAGCAGGGATTTATTTGCTCCCCCCCCACCTGCCTTTCTGCCTACTTGTGATCTTTCTCTCTGTCAAATAAATAAATAAATTTTTAAAAAAATAAAGTAAAATAAAAACGAACATTCCAAGGGCAATGTTTCTCAGATGTTATTGTGCTTATGAATCACCTGGAGATCTTGATAAGAGGCAGATTTCTATTCAAAAGGTCTGGAGTGGGGCCTGAGACTCTGCATTTCTAACTGGCACCCAGGTGATGCACTGGCTGCTGGTCCACGGACCACATTTCGTGTAGGAAGACTCTATACTACATTGTCCGATATTGTAGCCATCTGCCACATGTGGCTATTTTGATTAAATTAAATTAAACTTAACAATTTACTTCCTCAGTCCCATTAGTCACATTTCAAGTGCTTAATTACAGAAAGTTCTATCACATAGATACACTAAAGAAAGCACAACCTATTAAATAATTTCTATTCTGAGTGATCTCACCTCCTCTCTTTCCTAGATAGCTTCCAGCTTTTGGTTGAAGAATAGCAAGCATTCGTTGAATAAGCAGGTATAGGAGAGCCAGAGAGAAGGGTGCTTGAGGAATCCAAAGAATAAAGGTATTTCAAGAAAAGTGTGGTCAACAGGGCCAAATGTTGCCAAGAGGACAAATAAGCTAAGATTCGAAAACTATGCATTGACGATGAAGTTGCAGGGTGAGTAAGAAGGCAATGGTTGGTGGAATATAAGATCAGAAGAGGTTTTTTTTTTTTTTTTAAGATTTATTTATTTAGTTGAGAGAGTGAGCATGAGCAGGAGGGGCAGAGGAAGAGGGAGAGAGAGAGACTCTCCTGCAGATTCCACACTAAGCATGGAGCCTGATGCAGGGCTGGATCTCACAACTCTGAGATCATGACCTGAGCTGAACTCAAGAGTGGGATGCCTCACCCACTCAGCCACTTAGGCATCCCCAGATGACGGGTTTTAAAGATGAAAGCTCTGCTTACTTCAAATTGATAAAATTTGAAAATTCCAGTTTTGGGTCACAAAGGACTGGCCATGGAGATATATTGGTTTTGGATTTTCAAATCAAAATGGGTCCTATGTTGACCTGGTTCATGCTTTAACTATTCAAAGAACTCAAATAGATGCCATTAGCTATCAAAGATTTCAGAGTCTCCAAGTCTGAGGAGCACATCTTGAGCCTTCATCGAAATCTCACATTTCTTTCTGGCTAAGTAAAAAAAAGTGATTTTGTCTATTTTACCAGTGACTACAGAACCCATCACTCTTTTGCAGGTTATAGTTAAAATGAAGGGCAATTTCACAAATTGCTTTTTACTCAAAATTTCACCAGACCTTTATCAATAAACTCTCTTCAAGGAGAAGCCAAGCCCTAAGAGATTTTGCTGATCAAAATCTGACACCTTGTTCAGAGTGTGAAAAGCAGTTCTAATTAGGTGCCCATGCCAGCCTCTTTTTCAAGGAAAGAAAACTTCTTGATATTACAGTAATTACCCTTTTATTAGTAAATTTTAAAAAGATTACAAAAACTTATAGAAGTTGGTGATGGATAAAGTTGAGTCCATTTTGCCCAAGCTACAGGACAAAAGCCCATTTAAGAAGGCTAGGTTGTTATCACAACAGAGCGCAGACAAGGCTTAATTTCCCTGGGGCAGTGTAATACTTCCAATACTGCCTTCTGGATGGCTCCAAATTGCTAACAGACTGTGGTGTCACTGCATTATGTGGAGGCAAAGGGGAGCTGGCACAGTCCTTGAACTAGACACCTGGGGCAAGTTAGACAACTAGGATTTAGACTCAGATTGGCACCATGTGATTCTGGACAAGCAATAGAATCTTTGATTCTCTTTATTTTTAAAATAGGCAGCATATAATTTTTTCCCTTTCCTAGGAGGGTTTTTGTTTTTTGTTTTTTGTATTTTAAGAGGAGCACAATGCAAAACAGACCTCCATTAAAAACACTTTGAGTTCTGAAAATATACATGCACACTCCAAGATTCTCTAAGTTTATGGCTAGCATTTTTCTAATATTAAGGAATTAAAAAATGTCTTATGTTTCTTATGATTTCTTTTGATTTCTTATGATTAACCAGTGGATTTCAGTCATGTGGACATGGGCTCAATGAGGACTTAGGGATGTCATAATTAATGTTGGCTTAGTTATGGGCACTGGGGAGAAAGTCTGAGCCGGGAAAGGTGAAACGGAGGGAGTGTACTCCACCCAAGGGGGTTGCCTCATGGGGGCAGCTGGGCAGGCCAAGGGCATGCTCTAAGGAAGTGACCGATTCTGACAGGTTCAACCTGCTCTGAAGGACAAAGAGGCAGGAGGAATTCCAGGTGGTGGCTGTGACCCCAATCCAGACAGGTAGAGGCAGCGAACCTGATATCATGTTCATTCATGAATGTGCCCAGTGAGAAGAAGGCGGAGAGTAAGGCAAAGCTTTCAGCTTCAACCCACATCAGAGTCACTGGGGCAGCTTATTAACAGGGTATTTCCAGCTCCTGTGTGGGTGGGACGAAGCACCCACACTTCCAGCAAGCCACTGGGTTATCCTGGTGCAATCAGTTCAGAGGACAACCCCTAAGGATGGTGAAAGCAGGCCTTATCCTTTCAAGTGTTGGTAGCCCACAAAAGGGCTAGAGACTACCTCAGGGTCATATCCCTAGAAAGGAAGCTGATGTTCTCAAGAAGAAACTGCAGCTGGGTCACATTCTCAGGGAGTGACCACAGACTGGCAGGTAGGAAATGTCTAACTCAGGGGGTAGTCAAGCGTGTTCACCGCATACACGTTGACAAAATTTCCTGCCACACTTCCTGCCCTGATTATGGTCTGAGAGATATGATCTTAAAGGCAGGGCTTATCCAAGTCCAGGATGTGGGGACACATCACATCTAGACTAGCTTCACTATGTTTTGGTGCTCTGGCCCCCATGACCAGGTGCTGGACACAAATGTCTGATTAGAGTGCTGTGTCATGTACCTGGGCCCTGGCTGTCAGTGCTCAGGAGGGAGAGGGTCTGGCCACTAGTGGGAGGCTGGCCCAGCTTCCCATCAAAGGTCTATTATCAAGACATTCCATTACTTCTGAGTAATTTAAGTTAAATACAAAACCTAGAACACAGAGTTAAAGAACCATATCATAGGAATTAGTTGCTTCTCCTTCAAAGGCAACATGGTATTGTAGAAAGAGCATGAATTTAGGATAAACTTAGGTGTCAGACATCTCTCTCTCTCTCTCTCTCTGTCACACACACACACACACACACACACACACACACACACACTGTGGGGAGCAAGAGTTATTCATCTACAACTGGTCCTCCCTGATCTGATGAAATCTCAAGGATCAGTTAGAGGTAGAGAAAAGAAATTTAAAAAATCAATTAAATTTTCAAGATCTAAAGTAAAGTAAAAGGCACAGTATTTCTTTAGATGCTGAAATGATATCTTCCTTGTTTCTATGTAAATGGATTTATCTGGCCCCTAAAATCTCTTCTGGCCAGGAAATAATTAGCCATCTAGTTTCCCTTTCTTATCCTCATATTTTTCCCCCCCAAATACTTTTATTTTTTCAGTGTTACAAGATTAATTGTTCATGCACCACACCCAGTGCTCCGTGCAATACGTGCCCTCCTCAATACCCACCACCAGGCTCACCCAACCCCCCACCCACTCCTCTCCAAAACCCTCAGTTTGTTGCTCAGAGTCCACAGTCTCTCATGGTTCATTGCCCCCTCCGATTTCCCCCCATTTCCCCTTCCTTTCCTTCTCACAATGCCCTCATGTTTTTCCTTATGCTCCACAGGTAAGTGAAATCATATGATAATTGACTCTCTCCACTTGACTAATTTCACTCCACATAATCTCTTCCAGTCCCGTCCATGTTGATACAAAAGTTGGGTATTCATCCTTTCTGATGGAGGCATATTATTCCATCGTATACATGGACCATATCTTCTTTATCCTCAGATTCTACTCCAAACTGGAACTGTGGTGAGCTCAAAAGTTTTAGACACAAACTCAGATCCCCGTGCTTCTCTGGTTCCTGTTCCTACCCCTGCAGGGCCAAACACAGATGGGGTTGGAAATCACCTCCAACACAGAGGCATGGCTCAGCGTCCTCAGGATCCCCTCACTTGTCAAGGAGAGAGGGCGTACTAGGTCTGTGTTGCCTGGCCTACATCATACTGCAGACCAGTAAGATATCAACATTTTCTGCAGCCCTTAGTATACCCTTGGCTTCAGAATGATGGGATATTAACAACTAACTCTTCGGAGGTAGGGCAGATGTGGGTGGGGCCTTACTGCTAGCTGATAAGCACATAGGGCCTGTTCAGGAAATGATGTAAAACAAGACCCTGTTTAGGCAGAATGACTTACTTTACTCCCTAGAGAGATTGAAGAGGAGCTACTCCACCTTCCTTAGTTCTCTCAAAGAGAAGAAAGAGCCTTTGTCCTCAACTGTTGGGTTGGCACCATCACCACCCTTCTCCTTGGGGGACTTCTTCATACCATTGTCTTGCCCATTTACCCCCCAACGACCCACCAGAGTCTTTCCCTCTAGGATTCCTCCCTTTATTTCCCTTGAACATTGTCCTCTCTGTCAGACATGTGAGGTCTACCCAATTCTCCCCTAGATGGAACTGTGTGGTTGCAGGGGTGGCTGAAGGAAAGCAGGCCTGATTTCTCAATTCAGGGTCAAGCACCTTCAAGGCAATCAGACCATTTCACCTCTAAGAGTAACCATCTCTTAGCACAGCCTTTGTCTCTGTCCTGCACCTGGACCTGTGTCCCTATAGCTCTCCTTCTCTCATCCTGACTCAAGATCATCTGAGTCCTATCTGTCCTGCCACATCCCTTCCATGGCACCCACAGCACAAGGGAGAGGAAAACCTGGAAAGGCCCAAGTAGGGAACCAGGCAGGGAGAGAGGTCAAGGCAATAAAACTATGATTTGCCATGTGCCCCAGTACTTGGCAAAAGCAGACTAGAGCAGCATGTTGGCATCAGTGGTGTGGGGTCCACTCAGGCTAAAATGGGCTTAAAACTACATAAGAAGTAATGTATTATTGTAATGTATTAATTACATTATTAACACATAATGTATTAATTATGGGAGGTAAAGTACTCCAGATTGCAAGGATATGTGTGTGTGTGTGTGTGTGTGTGTGTGTGTATGTGTGTGTATAACCAGGCGTTCCCACCGCACAACTGAGGATTAAAAACCACTATCATATTGTTTTCAGCGTTCAGACTATGATGATAAAGCCCCACATACTCACATGGTTGGAAATACCAATTTTATTCTGAAGTCCCACCCCAGGTCATTTGAAGAATCTCAAGAGTGGCTTATACTTGTGTATTAGGTCCATCTCCTCGGTGCGTGCCTGCTGCTGCCCCTGTCCGCAGAGCACAGAACCAGCTGCCCGTCATGACTGACCTCTACCACTGCTGATTTCTGGAAGCTTGGACAGCTGCCTCGCTCGGCAGGTATGCTGTGCTGGCCGAGATCCAGCGCGTGATAAACCTCCAGGACCCGACAGCTCCAAGGCGGGGCTCCATGAGGCTGAGAATCACCATGGTAACCAAGGGCCGGGCTTCCTTGGAAACCAGGCGCCCTAGCAGTCGGTTTCCCGGTTTCCCGTGCTGTTACAGCTGCTGATCCTGTAGTGTTTCCCTTCACTCTCTAATATACGCCCCTCAGGATGCCACGCAGCAACAACCACAATAGAAGACACAACTGCCTCAGGCTTTTAGACACACCAGCTCTCTAATTTTGTACACAGTCATCATCTTCCTAAAGAAACAGTACAGTAAAAAAGAAACAGTAAAGAACTGGGATCTGCAGCAGGAGGGGCGTGCAGTCCCAACCTTGAATCATGCCTCGATTCAGCCCTCCTCAGAGAATCTCTCCGCTATGGTGTGACAGCCGAATCACCCAAATGGATTCCTCCCGGACAATGTGTTTTCTCTCCGGGGTCCCTGTTGGCCTTTTATGGTAGCTGGTTTCATTTGCGACCACTCCAAACCATCAAATGTGTTTTCTTTAATCACTTTAAACCTCAGAGATATTTGTGTTCCATTTACCTTCCTCCCTGAAGGGTCTTTGGCTGCTAGAAAAAAATATTTACATTGATGTTTGAGGGATGTCTTTTGCCTATCTTTACAGATCAGAATTTCTAAGTTCTAGGCCTTGGGTGAACTGCAGAAGTGTGACACATTTCTTTTGGAACAGTGAGTACTTGACCTACATCACTACAAGGGGTCATTGAGAGCACAAGTCTCTGTATCAGTAAGTACAGATGGCTACGGTCCTCCATCCTGCAAAAATCTGGTTCTCCCAAGCCCTAGGGAGAATGTGACTCTGGAAATGTGAGTTTTTCCGCATGTCACTCATTCTGTGTGCTCCCACAGACTCCCTCAAGCATCATGAGGGAGCAAAAGGCTAGTTAAGGACAAAACAGAAGCTGGCACCCTACACCTCCCCACGCCCCGCCCCCCAACATGTGTGACAGTCCTCAGGCCCTCCTGGCTGCCCTAAAGGAAGAACAGACGGTTAATAGAGATCACAGTCCTGCAGGACAGGAGTCTCCCTCAGTTTACAAATGTCCTGGTGATTTCCAATAGTCTAACTTCCAGAAGACCCCCAACTGTCTTCATGTTGGTACCTCATTAGGAAAAAACAAAACAAAACAAAACAAAACAAAACAAAACAAAACAAAACATAGCTTGGCTTGACAATAACTAGGCATCCAGTATCCTGAGAGTCTTCTTTATCAAATGTCAGCCCTTCTGAACACCCCCTTTGTTCTCACCTCCCCAGCTCCTGAGTATGGAATCAGCCAGTCCTCAGGATCATGGGGCAGCAGCTCTTTCTGCCCACAGGTCCTGTCTCCATGCTTAATAAATCACCATATTGCACCAAAGACATCTCAAAAATTCTTTCTTGGTCATCGGCTCCAGACCTCACTTATACTCTAGAACTTCATCAAACAGAAAAGTGTGAAGTTATAACTATAGCAAAGGAAATGTCCCCCAGCCTGCAGCTTCCCTGAGCTTTCCCAACACATTTTCCTGGCTCTCAACCATCTAGGACTTCTGTGTGCCAACTTTGGTTTCATTATTTGATACTATAGCTATGCCAGAACATAAATTTAAAAAATTAAATATATGGGTTTGATACTCTTCAGTGTGCTGGGCACCTAAAGATGGACAGAAATGTTGCCCTGTCACCTTCCTCCAGGAGGAAAAGGGAGAGGGACAGAATGGCCTGCCTGAGTCTCCATCTCCTGTCTGTGAAATAGACGGGAGGCATGTGGGATGGTCTGTCTGGACCCTTCTGGTTTCAAATCCCATGTCTCCATGGAAGAAAGTTATGTTGCACCAGGGGGAGAATGAGCCACTCACATGAACCCACAGAGAAACATGAGGAGTTGGACCAAGAACACAGATGCCCAGAGTCGGGAGAGGTCCTAGTCCCGGGTGCTGCCTCCCGTATCTGGATGGGCTTCACCTCTGGGTGTTCTGGGTCAAATAGGGAATCCTGCCTGGCACTTCAAAGTCTTGGTTAATGATTTAGGATTATAAACTGGTTTGGGAATTAGTAGGTGCAGATTTTGTTACCACTTTCCTAAGGATGTTTCACATTGGCAATTTAACAACTGTAGAATGCTAAGCGACTCCCATCCCATCTTTCCAGGAGCAGAGACTACCCATCGATGGCCTTCTCCAGTGACATCTTCCATGGAGGGGGAGAGTGGGTCAGATGGTGGCATCTTGAGCAGCTTCTGTTTCAGACCAGCTCCTGAGCAGGACAGATTGACTTTGTCTTCTGAAAACCAACTTAGGATAATCACCAAGGTTAATGCCTTACTCTAACAGTTTATTTGGAGGCAAAGAATTAGATCTGAAGAAGAATTTTAACTTTCTAGGATTTTAAAATGTACTTTTAAGGTTCATCCCCAAATAAGATTCTAGATATCTTAGAAAAGATTGATTTTGAAACCCTGGATTTTTAATGGGCCTCCCAGAAATGATCTCAAGTTCACCATTGTACAATGTGGGGTAGTGGACATGAAGGCTTGAAATGACATTGTGGCCATTACCTTATCTACTCCCCACTCGCCCTGCTGCCTGTGGTAACTTTTTAAGCTTTTTAAGGTAACTCTAGTGGTGGCTTCATCGGTTAATGAAGACAGCTATTTGTACTCTTCCAGACTTGGTGACTTCTAAGCTCTCTTATTAAGGTTTTGTTATTGGGGCGCCTGGGTGGCTCAGTGGGTTAAAGCCTCTGCCTTCAGCTCAGGTCATGATCTCAGGGTCCTGGGATCGAACCCCGCATTGGACTCTCTGCTCAGTAGGGATACTGCTTCCCCCTCTCTCTCTCTGCCTGCCTCTCTGCCTGCTTGTGATCTCTCTCTCTCTCTCTGTCAAATAAATAAATAAAATCTTTAAAAAAAAAGGTATTGTTATATTTTTTTGAAAATGTGGGCACTGTCCAAGAAAAAAGTTCTGAATCCTAGTTATAGTGGGAGAAAAATATGGAGTACACAGTGCTGAAAATACAATACACAAACATTTTAGTACCTTACAATCCTTACATCCTCAATGTGAACAATAAATTTGTGTGCTGGCTATAGTCCCAAGTTATACCTGAATTTATTTTTGCGTGTAACTCTTGGTCACACCTTCCTATTTCCCAGTTAGTCCTTCACAGACAAGGAACCCCTAAATATAGCATGGTTTCTATGGGAACACGCTTTATCTTGTGGATTATAGGAACACATTTTATCTGAAAAATGAGGTCTGCCAGATCAATCCAGGCTTACAAACTAGAATTTGTAATTTTGAATTAATTTGATTTAAGGAGAGACATTTAAAACTGGTTAAAATGTTCATTCCATGTGAAATTTTTCCAGATGATTTGAGTTGCTATAAATTTGCTTTTGACAATAAAAATTAGAAATCTCATCTTCTACTGAGAGTTTTTTTTTTTTAATAATTAAGCATATGGTTCCATTATCTTTAGATTCTTTTGTCTACTATCACTGGCCACAAGTGCTGTTGGATGACGGTGTAGCAAACAGCACAGGTGGAGACAATACTCACTTTTCCCAAGTCAGTGAGAATTTTATCAGTTACCGAAATGTAGGTGGAAAAGAACTTGCTATTCAGGTGATTGAGTTTTTATCCTTTTGAAATCCTGTAGCTGAACAGTTATGTGATTCAGGGCTGGGTTTGCCTGCCACTGGAAGGCATGTTGGACTCTTGCATCTTACATGCCCTAAACCCAGTGCTTCCTTAAAAATATGCTTTGAGGTCTTAGCACAGCTGAAGATGACTATGAAGGTAGAAAGTGAGGCTGATGTAAGGAAAGGTAAGACTCTTGGGAAAATGAGCCCTCTTGTGGAAATTATAGCACAGAGGTTTGGGCTTCAAAAGAACCACATCTCCAAATACGGTTGCTGAGAGAAGGAAGTCTTTGAAAGTTGAAATATGGAGCTATATTTTTTGAGCACACTATTGAGAATATAAAAGTCACTGAGGGAGTACTCCTCTAGGTCATTTTTTTTAAAAGATTTTATTTATTTATTTGAGAGAGAGAGAGAGAGAGACTGAGAGAGGGAACACAAGCAGGGGGAGTGGAGGGAGAAGCAGGCTTCCCTGCTTCTTCTTCCCACCTAGCAGGGAGCCTGATGCAGGGGCTCTATCCTAGGACCCTGGGATCATGACCTGAGCCCAAGGCAGACGCTCAATGACTGAGCCACTCAGTTGCCCCTCCTCTAGGTCATTCTTATATTCTGAATGTAAAACATGTGGGCTAAACACATACAAGTATCACACTCTTATCATAAGAGGCAGCTTTTGAAAAAAAGAAAACCCTGGAAGTTTTTCAGGTTAATGAGAAAAATTTCTGCAGATAAACCCACTGACAGTAAGAATGAAAGCCTTGACGTATAAGAATGCTCTTTCATCTGTTTAACCACGAGCTGTGGAAACAAATATCCGTTTGAGGCCCTCAGGAGGTTTATCTGTGTCCTCCATCTTGACTGTTCAACTTCAGAAGCCTTCAGTCTAAAGTGAGTTCGTCATTCATAGCCCATCCCAAAATTTCTCTTGATTCTTGTTGTTGCTGGAGTCTTGATTCTAGTAGCCACTTGTTCTTGTTGCCTGCTTTGATATAGATCACCCACAAATGAGCAGCGTGCACTGAGTCTTCCAGCAGAACCAAATCCTAAGAGGAAAAGAACACGTAAGTAGTCTGGAGGAGTCATTTGTTTCTGCATAGAAAATAAGCAAATAAATACTTAGAAATTACAGGCTATTGAAGGATAATGTTTTGGTGTAGAGGCGGGGGGCATAGCCTTAAGTCCTGAGGGTGGGGGAAAACACTGGAACATAGTCCCCATGCATTTATTTTTATTTTTTAAAGATTTTATTTATTATTTATTTGACAGAGAGAGAGATCACAACTAGGCAGAGAGGGGGAAGCAGTATCCCTACTGAGCAGAGAGCCCAATGCAAGGCTCGATCCCAGGACCCCTGAGATCATGACCTGAGCCGAAGGCAGACACCCAACCACTGAGCCACTCACGCACCCCAGCATTATATATTTTAAATATGTACTTTGCGAAAATGCATATTCCAGCACATAAAATTTAGGTTGTTATGTAAGTTATAATCATGTTTTTGAGTTGTAATAAAATCTTTTTTAAATATGCCAGGTCCAATATGATGTTTCACAAACAAGGGGCGCCTGGGTGTCTCAAATGGTTGGGCATCTGCCTTTGGCTCAGGTCATGGTCTTGGCATCGAGCCTTACATCAGGCTCCCAGCTGGCTCAGTGGGCAGTCTACTTTTCCCTCTCTCTATCCCTCTCCCCCTGCTTGTGTGCTCTGTCTCTGTCTCTCTCAAATGAATGAATAAATTCTTTAAAAACAAATGAACAAACAAAAAAATTAGTTATTTCCTCTGAGTAGATGCTGCAGTAGCAGAAGAAAAATTCTAAGATATCTTAGACATTCGCTGTAGAATAGCTTCTCCCTCAGATACAAATGCTCAAACTTTGTATCTCCCAAGTAGGTGGGAGATACATGAAGAAAAGGGGCACAGATCATTCCGGACAGGGAAGTCTGACTTGTTGATGCTTGACTCTCATACTGTCCAATCAAAGGTTTGAAAAGTTTTTTATTTTTTATTGTCAGATATTCATTAAATACTTACTGATGCCATAACAGTTTTATGTGACTAACTGTATATCTGCCTATGTATATAAAGAGGAAGCAGTAAATGTCTTTTTGTTTCTGTGGTTTCATGTTAGGTATCATAACTTGTACATGGCTTTTTTTGCTGTTGTTATCTAGCTATCTCAAGTACACTAGTTCATGTAACTTTCCAATAACTCTTTCACGTAGACATTAGGACCTCTTCCATTTCACGGCTCGAGCTCCATGGAACCAGGTGACACACACACTCCCACAACGACTCAGTGACAGATCTGGTGCTCCTTTGCAGGATGGCAGATTGCTATGTAGTCACCGCTCCTTACACATCCAGACCTGAAAAACTTATGTAAAACTTAAACAGGGGCACCTGGGGTGGCTCAGTCATTAAGCGTCTGCCTTCAGTCATGATCTCAGGGTCCGAAGATCTAGCCCTGCATTGGGCTCCCTGCTTAGCGGGGAGCCTGCTTCCTCTCCCACCCTCCTGCTTGTGTTTCCGGTCTTGCTGTGTCACTCTCTGTCAAGTAAATAAAAAAATCTTAAAAAATAAAACTAAACAGAACTCACTCATCAACACCAACTTTTTTCTGAGATGTAACACACTAGTCTAAGAACAGATTCAGGGTTGGCAAGGAGAGAAGAGTGCGGGAGTATGTATAGTGTGTGCTGCTCCCTTCTCAGAAGCTATTCATAGGAAATATTATAGAAATTGATTTATTTATTTAAAGTAGGCTCTATGCTCACCATGGGTCTTAAGCTCACATTGTTGAGGACAAGAGTCACATGCTCTATGGACTGAACCAACCAGGTGCCCCTAGCAGAAAATATTTTAAAATGCCTGATGCTTCTTTTTTTTTTTTTAAAGATTTTATTTATTTGACAGAGAGAAACACAGTGAGAGAGGGAACACAAGCAGAGGGAATGGTAGCGGGAGAAGCAGGCCTCCTGCAGAGCAGAGAGCCCGATGCAGGGCTCGATCCCAGGCCCCTGGGATCTGACCTGGGCCGAAGGCAGACGCTCAACGACTGAGCCACCCAGGCGCCCCGCCCGATGCTTCTTATAATAATTGCACACAATTTATATGATCTTCTCTATGTTATTCTAAATTGGATTTCTGACAATAGGAGGAATGACCTTTGTAGATCTTAGTGTGTACTGTGCCTATGCTGACTCTGCCTTTATTTAAAATTTTGTTATTTTTATTAATCATAAATTTTTTGCATTGATTTTGATTTTTTTTAAAAATTACATTAAAATACCATTGATTTTGATTACTGAGTTTTTAGTCCTTCCTTAAATTTTATGCCACAGGCTAATATGTCCCATACTAATCCCAGCCCTGGTATGTGAGCTTAGACCTATCTGTAAATAGAATGACTGGGTGTACAGTTATGAATTTTATACTCAAACAAATTTATTTTTGTGAGGTTGCTTCCCTCTGTCTCTTCAATATGTTTGGGTAATTAAGGAGAGTCCCTAATAATACTTATTGGGTCTACAGCTTGAGGTTTGTGAACAGTTGGCTGGGATTATAAAACTCAATACGATAAGTATATACTTATAGTATATAAGTGTATATTATATGTATTATATATATTATATAACATGAATATATGTATTATATATATAATATATATAAGTGTATATTATACTATAAGTGTAGTTGCTGTATAGTTTCCATATATCCATTATAATTTTGTGAAACTTCTGATTTAGGGGACTATGGTCTTCTAAGCATTTCATGGTGCTACATGGAGCCCAACAATACGACTACCTTGCCAGATGTCTCAAACACAGAACAAGGCCAGTGCAAGGGGCGCTGCAGGATGATTCTGATAACACTCTACAGCATGGTTTTGCTTGGAGGCACGACAGGGACGGTATTGATGTCACGTATGATGTGCAAAAGGAAAAGCCAATCCATGATTGCCATGATCGTTCTCAATATCATAGTGCTACACTCAGTCCTCCTGGTCAGCCTCCCGTTCCGCCTCAGCTATTATATCTTAGGGGTCTGGGAGTTCGGATCCTTTCCCTGCCGACTGGTCAGCAGCATAATATATGGTCATATGTACTTCACCTTTGTTTTCTATGTGGCCATTGTCATACTCCGATTGCTCATCTATTTTAAGAAACTCCAAATGCAACAGTTGCAAAAGTACCACATGGTAGTATTAAGCATTGTTATTTGGACTGTGGGCAGCCTCGTTTTTTGGCCAGTATTATTTCTGCAATATGGCATACATCCAGGCTACTCAGAAAAACGACGATGCTTTGAGTTCTACAAAGATCTCAACCACAGGGAACTCGTTATCTTGAACTACTCTATGATTGTCATTATGATCTCAACGGTTGTGATACTCTTTCTGATACAGATGGGCGTCATCGTTCAACTGATAAAAGCTTTCTGGCCTGACATGTGGGCACATCAAGACTATAGAGTTCAAATCAAGAGCTTCTTCTTCCTCCTTGTAATAGTAGTCTGTTTTATACCCCACCATGTATTCCGAGTACATTTTATTCAAAATTATTCAGAGATAGGCAATTCTGAGTTAATTCTTTATAATGAAATTTTTGTTGCTTTGACTACTGTCTGTTGCCTGGATATGGTGTGTTTCATAAGTGGGGTTATCCATTAAATACTCCTTGTCCCTCACTTTGTAATCCGTTTTTTTACCATTGTAACAAAACAGTTTCAAATGAATGGCTGCTACCATGATTTCAAAAGTTTTCAAATTCTCAGCTCTTGTCACTGGAATATTTCCATGAAAAGGTAATGAAGACCTATTATTCCCCTCTTCTTGGATGATCTGTTCTCTGTTAACTGTAGAATATGTTCACTTGCCATAGCTCTACCCAAGTGAACCCCAAACATCCCTTCCAGACTCAACTGCTACCGCTTTTTCATGCAGTACTTCACTCCTGCTGAGCACAAGTAAGGCCTTTCCTCTGCAACAACCCAGCGTGCTCTCTTTGCCTTTGCTCTTGCTGAGCTTTAATCTTAGAAAGTTCTTTCTCTCCCTTTCCAAACTACCTCTTCTTCAAGGTCCAGAGAATGTGAAGATATGGACTCTAGAGACTTAACTTATTCAACTTATGCTCAACCTGATAAATATGCCTCTTGAAAAGGACTGACAGTTAGTGAAGCTATGGCTGCTGGCTGAGGTATTTGGAAGAAAGGACTAGCTTTGATAGTCAATAGACTTGACTATTGGGAGGAAACGCTTCCAGGATTGCTGGAGCGTTAATATGGTTTGATTCAGGTTAAGACTTTGTAGGTACTCAGGAAAGAGAGAATGCCTCCCAGATTGACATTTCCAGATATAGATCCACAAAGCAGGAAAAGAAATTGGAAAAGGTGGAAACCAGCTGGTCTTAGTCAAAACATGCTATACTAGACTACATTAGACTATATTAGAGCCCAAACTTTTGAGAGTGTGGGATTGTTGTTAAGCTTATTCAAGGCACCCTATATGTCCAAGTATATTACATAATGAAAATCAACTCTGATATCAGTTAAACTCAATAAAAATAACCAAGACAAATAATTTGGACTGAGATAAGTAGAATCCAAGTTGGTTGTTTTAGTTATTTTTATTGTGTTAGCTGATACTTACCTGACATAGAAATTGACATGCCCTTATTCTTTGCTTAAAATAATGGTTCCTTTGATATTAAATTTAATGAATCAAATAACCAAACCCTTACTGGCTAACAAGGCAACATTGTTAATACAAAAGATTTTGAGAGTCATTAAAAGGTTTTTGGATTCAAAGGCTTTTGGTAACTATGGAATCATGGATGAAGTATTTGTAATCTCTGAACCCCAGTATCCTATGTTATAGGGTTTGGGTAAAGCTGAAATAAGATAGTTGCATGTATTAAGTAGTGTCATAGTGCCAGACATGTGATCCTCAGGATAACATTACTTATTTTCCAAATCCAGTGATACCTTTTTACATATAATTTTAAAATAGATTCAAAATGTTGATTCACGTAAAAATATACTTTAGGGGCTCAGATGTTATTTGTCAATGTCAATCTCATGCTTTATGTAATAAAGTAACTTGATGGATGCTTATTCTTATTTTTGCCTATAAGAACTTATTATTATTCTATAATTATTAGTAATACTTAAAATACTATAGAAGAACCATTTTATAAGCCTGCTGTCATAGAACAAGATAAATAGCCATGCACCTAAATTACATGTAATCACTTTTTAAGGGGATATATTATGTCCTGGGTAACTTCAAGATTGTTATTGATTCTATAACTTTAGGATATAGTGAGTACTCGACTTACCACTTTATTGGGTTCCATGAATTCCTTTTAATATTGTGGGCAGCAGAGCTAAGGAGGCCTATAATGAGGCCTGCCTAATATTCCTGCCCATGTGCAATCTTTCCTTTTACTATTGACTTCTTATGAATGAAATAGGGCAGAGCAATGAGATATCACCTCCAGTGTTAGGTTATAAAAGGACTGTGGCTCCCATCTTGGGCATCCGTTCTCTCATTTGTGCTGTCTCTCAGATTGCTTCACCCTGGAGGAAACCATCTGCCATGTCACAGAGCAGCACAAGTGGCAAAGAGTCAAGACCATGTGAGTGAGACTGGGAGTGGATCTCCTGAGACCTGCCTGTAGACATGCAGCAAGCTCAGAAGCAAATACCCTCCTACTTGAGTCTTGAGGTGATGGCACCTCTGGCTGACATTGAGTGCAGCCTCACTGGGAAACCCTGAGCCAGAACCACTCGGCTAATCTGCTTCTAGATTCCTGCCATGAAACTATGAGACAATGAGTGTTTGTTGTCTTAACCTAGTAAGTTTCAGAATAATGTATTATGCAGCAATAGGTAACAAATACAGTAAGCGAGTTATTTACACCCATGGAATGCTGCCACATAAGGCAATTGTGTCTGAGAATTTACAATCCATTTGTTATTTCCTGCCTGCTCCAGCTGTTTATGATAACAAGAAACATCATTGCCTGTTTTCTGAGTCAATAAGAACTGTGTCTGGTATTGTATAAGCTTTGCTTCTACCCCTGAAGAATAGAAGTAGTAATATATGATATTACATGGAAATACATGGGAGTGGTTTTAGGGTGAGGATTGCAAAGGGGACAGCTGGGGAGTGGGTAGGAATTGCTCTTTGTTAGTCATGCTGTATGGATTACTGTATGGATTACTGGTGCTCTGACTGTGGTTCCTAGATCTCCACCTGTAGGAGCAGTATCTGGGACCTTATTAAAAATGCGAATTCTTGAGCTCTACCTGAGACCTACTGATTCAGAAATTCTGGTTGTGGAACCCAATGATAATGTGTTTTAACAAACCCTCTAGGTGATTCTGATGTGAGCTAAAGTGTAAGAATTGCTGCCTTAGATTAACCTGATAGATTAAAAATGGACACAAATTCTTTGGCACGGCTCCCATTGTGAGATGGAATCTCTGTCTCTTCCCCTTCACTGAGAATGGAATTTGCAACTGCACCAACCATCAGAACAGAGAAGAAATGACACTGCTGGTTTCAGAAGTGGGACTTAAGAAACTGGAAACCTACATTTCCTGTCCCTTGGAACACTCACTCTTGGAGCCTGCAATTTTTCTGGGAGATGAGCTCAGAGGAGCCCAGCCTTCCAGCCAGAGCACCAGGCATGGAATGAAGCTGCTTGGGCTCGCCAGACCACCCCACCGCCAAGTGGGCACCACCAAGTGATCCCAGTCCACCTCTGCTGGTCCAGAGAAATTGCTCACTCAATCCTGCATGAATTCCTGATCCACACAATTGAGAGATATAATGATATGATTGTGTTAAGTCACTAGATTTGGGGGGCAACATGTTATGCAACTTGGAACAATTTGTATCTTACTACAAATGAAATTCTTTTTTTTTTTTAAAGATTTTATTTATTTATTTGACACACACACACACACAGAGAGAGAGAGAGAGAGAGAGAGAGATCACAAGTAGGCAGAGAGGCAGGCAGAGAGAGAGGGGGAAGCAGGGTCCCGCCAAGCAGAAAGCCCGATGTGGGGCTTGATCCCAGGACCCTGAGATCGTGACCTGAGCCGAAGGCAGAGGCTTTAACCCACTGAACCACCCAGGCACCCCTACAAATGAAATTCTAGATAAGTGCCACTCGATAGAAACAGAATGCAAGTCACAAAGGTGAGCCACATATGTAATTTAAAATTTTCTAGTTGCCATATTAAAAAAATTAAAAAGAAACAAGTGAAATTGAATTTAATATGCTTTATGTGATCCATTCTATCCAAAATATCATTTAAAGAAACAATCAATACAAAATTATTAATGATATTTTTTTGCATTCTTTTTTTTTTGCAATTTTTGCAATTTTTGCATTTTTTGCAGGAATTTATAAATTCCTGTTAAGCTTTTCAAAATCCGATGTGTATTTAAGGCTTGTAGCACATCCTAATTCTGTGTAGGTGCATTTCAGTGGCCAAACATGGTTCATGGTCAATATATTAGACAGCACAGGTCGGCATTACCCCGAGATCATCTAGAGATGTACCTGAGGATCCTTTTCTTAGAGGAGACTGGCCTTGTGTATGTCTGAAATTCACTTTCCTTCTATGTAAGTAGGAATAATAGAGCCTACTTCAGAGAGCTGTTATAAAAATTAAATGGTATTGTATGAGTGCAAATAGCAGTGCACAGCAAATACAATTCTCTGTCTGTCTCTATCCATGTATATATGGGTTCTTTTTCTGCAGAGAACCCTGACTAATGCATGTATGATGCAAGATATCCCAGCTGTCACTAGCTTTTGTTGATAGAAAAATGTCCTGTATGCTTGTATTAAGCTACTTGTAATTGCTCCAGCCCAGAGACCTAAGGGCCAGGAAGCCTTCCTCTTGCAAATCCACACACGGGACCATCAGCTGCAGCCACTACATGCCCTGTCCTTCCTCTCTTACTCATGCTCCTGGTTGGCAAAACCTTCTCCCCACAAAGTGGCCCAAGATCTCCAGGGTCCACGCCCCAGATTCTCTGATTCTTCCAGTGCTCACAGTCATTGAAACACAAAAGCTCTGCTGTTCTCCAAGGCCATGGCTGGACAGAATGAATGGTCCCCAGTTCTACCTAGGCCCAGAGTCTCTAAAACTGTCTTTCATACTTCTGTTAGCTCTAGCCTTCATTCCATATCTAGAATCTTTTAAGTCTCTAGATAAACATCCCTATCTGTCCCTGATCTTTTTCTAACCTTATATGTTGTTCCATTTGCTGTTCTCTTCCTTGCCCTGCTCTGAGCACCAGGAATCTGGCCCTGATGCATGATGCTTTGGGTTTTCTTGTTACTGGGCTCCTGGTTGGATTTGACCACTGGGAGTTACCAGCAGGAGAGTTGATCCAGAGAGAGGAGTGAGGATGAGGCACGGATTCTCTGCCCCTTGCCCACCTTGTCATCACACAGCTAGCATGGCCTGCAGCTCTTCTAGGCTTCAGCTCCTGCTTCATAGCCCTGATCTCTCTGCATTCCATGGAGAATTCCAAGGTCTTTTCTTCCCTTTGTCTCTTCAGGCCTGGACTTGGTGCTGGATTCTCTGTTTACATCAGTATCTCTTGTCGGCTCCCTCATTTCTGCTCACAGAAATGTACCTTCATTAATGCCTTTTCAGTTTTTCCATCTGAGTTGCATTCTGTTTCCTGCAAAGAGGCTGGTTGATATTCCTTAAGAACTCAAATCCATTCCTGAAGGCGGAGTGGAAAGGGAAACTCCCATTCTCTGCATTTTCTTGGGCTTCCCTGATTCAGATGTCCTCTTCCCCTTCTCATGAAAGAAAAGATAGCATGAATATCAACAGATTTGAACAAATAATGAGGTGAAGTGCAGAGACAGAGATGCTGACAGTGATATCATTAGGGTAAAAAGGTAAAGGTGGCCTTGGATGCATCCATAAAGAGGACTTGCCACCTCTTCCCCATTTCCCTGTGAGCAAGGTCAGAGGCTTGAGCTTCAGCCAAGACAACTTCACGCCACAGCATGGAAGAGTCCAGCAAGAGTTCTGATGCGACTCCATCGCCCTCCAACTCAGTCTGGATTTTGGAGAGAACTGAAAAAAATCCATTAATAATTTTATAAATGCGTATGTGTCTTGAAACTGTCATTTGAGTTTCTATTATTTCCACTTAATTTTCCACTGGGCCATTTCAGGTGGAAATATCAAATAGATTGCAGAAGAAAAAAATGGTACCCTCTTAAGAATAAATGATGCAGGGTCATATCACAAGGTCAATATCATACACCTGTGGCAGGGAGATGACTTTTTTTTTTTTTTTTTACTTTGGTGCATTTGCTTTAGGGCAGTAGTCTCCATTTCATTTAACAGTGATAGGGATTTTTGTGGAAAGGTACAGGTTTTAGATGATGCCTATACAGGAGTACTAATTGAAATATTTTAGAGTTATATCTCTGCATGACAATAGGTAACAATTATTGAATGCTCACTGTAAGCTAGAGACTGTCCTAAGCCGTACATCTACTTTAAATCATTGAATCCTCACGAAAGTGATTAAATAGGTTCTATTATCATCTTCAGTAAAGACACTAGACTACAAAGCGGATAAGAAACTTTCCTGAAGTCACAATGACCCCCATTACACAATACTGCCTCACAGGGATTTCACAAAAAATGTGTGTACTAGGGGGCAGTTAGAAAAGCCTTAATGTAATAAGTGTTATATATTCACAAATTACTGATCACACAGAGCAAGGTTGATCCTGCTATTATTACTCAAGGACTTTTGCTCTATTACTTTTTCCCTGGGAAGTCATTCATTCTGTGGATCTTAATAATCGTGATTTAACAGTCAATAGCGGTGGGACTCATTAGTGTTCTCCCACTTTGTCATCCTAGAATCTCTGACCTCATGATTTTCCTTCAAGTTCTAATACTTCTTTTTCCATCCTCATGTGAAAGGCATCATTCACTCAACCAAATCTGAAAATTCAGTTTTCTGTGGTTTCTCCTCCTTGCTCACCCCTGCAAAGTGCTACTTCCCAAGTTCTGTTGATACCAACTCCAAAATATCTCATCGGACTTTTTAGCCCTGGGGTCTGTGGTCTCTGCCTTTTTGTAGTTCCTAACCCCACCCTCTTGGACTGCTACAATAACTTATATCTTAATATCTTATTATCTTATTATCTCTCATTTCACTTCCCCAACCACATTTACTCCAATTGTCACACTGATGTCACAGCATGTTTTTCTTTTAAAGAATTGAAACCTTTTTATGTCATCCATCTGTTGTAAATCTTCCCATTTTAAACTTTGAGAAGTTTCGTACTGTTTTCCCATAAGCCCACATGCTTGATCAAGCTATGAGATCTTCTGCATGTTATGTAAATGAGGCTTGTGCTCCTCCAGGGGCGGAGATTTTGGCATTGTAATGAAGTAAAGGTAGTTCACAGGCATTCTATTGTCCTTCCTTGTTGGCCTGAGTCAGGAGTTCAGCTCAAACTGGACTGGGAGGGCTGGGCAGGCTGGAGGTCTTGTCAGGGCAGTCGTTAACTCTGGAAGGGATTTTGCTTTCCACTTTGCTGAGTTAAGAGCTGAACTGGAAAGAAGAGCTCAAGGAACAACGTGGGACAAAGGTCAGTGAGAGTAAGCAGGTGTGCAGTAAAGGTCCGGTCTTGGGAGCTCATCACAGATTGACTGGATAAAAAGACAGCTTATGAATATAGACTTTTGAATGCCAATAATTTTAAACCACAGGGAATCTCCAAGATACTTGTAATAACAATAATTAAAGTCAAAAAGCATAAGACATTTTAATAACTTTATAAAATAGAGGAGAACAGGATACAGAAACATGGTCATATTTCTTTTGCTCATGCTAGAAGGAGCCAGTCCTCTCATCGGAGCCTTGTTCCCCTCTGTGTCCTCCCATCTCTTCAAGAGCTCTAGTTCTTCAACCTTTGCTCTCCTGACTGAAAAATCACCGTTTCAATACAGTGTAGCCAACCTCTTCCACCTTATTGAAAAGGAAGTTAAAACCAGCCCAGTCTTTGGGCAAAGTTCCTTCTCTTCATCCTTAGGTTTCTGGAAAGAGATGTTGATTCTCTTTGCCTCTCTTTGCCTTTCTGACTTGACATTCTCTCTTCCAGTGACTTTCCCCAGAACACTCCACTGAAAACATCCAGTGACATCAACATTGACTTCTTTGTTGTTCAGTCGACATAAGCAACATTTAATTTGACCTTTGTTTTATTTGACCATTTTGCAGCATTTGGCAATATTGACAATTGTTGGCTTTACATCATTTCATCCTTTGATTTCTATGGCATTACCTGCTTGTGATTCTAATACCATTTTGGCTATTCCTTCTCAATTTCCTTCATTGGCTTCACTTTCTCTGTTCCTAAATGTTGATATTCCTAGTGTACTCTTTTGGGGCCACACTTTCTCAAATACCATACTTTCCTGGGCCGTTAACTCTACTCCTCTGTCCTTTAAATATGCCAGTTATCTGCAAATCTCTATCTCCTGCCCAGATATTTTGTGGATATCTTGATTTTCTATCTAGTGGTCCCAGTGTGTTATGTACACCTTCCATGAGGTGTGCAAAATAATCTGTAAGTTTCCAGAAAGAAAAAGTTAGATATTGTTAATTGTGTTTATTTTCTAATCTGAGAAATGAGAAGGATATTATGCTTTGTTATTATTTATATATTCATTATCAGCAGTGTTCTCAATGGCTTCTTTGTCTTCTCATTTCTGTGTTGCACAGTACATGCTTTGTCTCTAGGTTTCAACCACCCACCTATATGTAAAGGCACAGGGAAGCTCAAATTCTCTTAAGTGTTTCTTATAGGGAGCTGGTCACACATGGGCACCTCCCAGCTACGTGTGGCCATTGATGGCCCTCTCACCTTTCACTTTTAACTCCTGAGTTTCAACAAATCCTAAATCCAGTTATTATTCCCGAATGATGCTGACAGGCTCACACTTCTACTCTAAAACCAGTCATGGACCCATAGTTACAGAATATCATTTATCTTTACTTAATATATTCCATAGTGTTGGCCAAGAGTCACTATGGTGCTCCAAGTAGCTTGGGAAATAAGCATGTCATCAATCCATTCCAGCCGAGATTTCGCCATTCTATAAGTGTCAATTACACCCAAGCTGTTAATTTTATTAAAATAATAATGAAAGAATCATGATCATAAAATAGGAGAATCATTGCAATGCTTTTTGTGGCATAGAGAGTACCTATGAAAATATTTTTCCCACATAGACTTTCATTGGTTATCTCACGGGAAAGCTTTTTTTATTTTGCAAAAAGAAAGTGTTTCAAATTTGAGGACACGTTTTCATCAATATTTTGCTATCTAACATATATTTTAAAGCCTAATCAATGTTATCTGTTTGTTCAAGATTAGAGTGCTATTTTAGGACAGTGGGAAAATTACTACTTCTTGAAACAACTCATGGTAAGGAGATAAAGCTGTACGAAAACTGGTATATAGACATTTTTCTGTATTTAACATGATTTTAATGGTGAACGTGGCCAAGCATTTATTCATGTTTGGAATCTGGCAAGTTGTAAATGCATTGCAAATATAAATTGGCTATGAATGCTAGAGCTTGGCAAAAATCAGTGAAAACATTCTGTAAAAATCTATTGGCTATGTGGAATTTGCAACAGAATATTGTATGCTTTATAAGTGCTTGTTACTTGTTGCCACACATTGTTCTTATTTATGTCAGTAAAACTTATCATAATTTGTAATAATTTCCAAGGGAGCTAGTTGTTAACATTTACGGGCACACCACTGATGATGTCTCAGTTGTCACGAGCCCAGGAGAGCTGCGACCAAACCGGCAGGTGGCAAACGCGCCCTCAGCGGACCGGACTGAGCAGAGAGACAGGCAGGGGCTGTGGGCAGCGGTCTCAAAGGGTCTCATGGGAGTCTAATGGGGGGCGGCAGGCCCGGGGTTGGGGGTGAGCAGCAGGAACCGAGCTCTTCGAGGTCCTGGGCCTGCGCGCGTAGGGCCTGGGGAGCCTCGAGGCACTGCCCCCGCGGGGGAGGGCCAGGCCCGCGGTGCGCGAGGGGGCGGCCGCAGACGTTGGCCCCACCTCCTGAGATCAGTCCCAGGGTCCTTGTCGGTTTCTTCCCTGCGGACCAGCACTAGGAGACCCACAAACAGTTCGATGCTTACCTGCTCTGCGCCCAGGTACTCGGACCTGTTGGATCCGTGCTCACAAAGGCCACAGGCCTCGGGGGCTGGTTTGGATCCTTGGAGGCTGTTCCTTCTCGTTTTTGTAAACACCCGGTGTACCTTGTTCTGTGTAAGGCTTGTTGGAGAATCCAGCACCTTAGCTGGGATGGAGTTTCGTTAAACCGAGTAATTCCTCTGTTTTGTGCTAGGCCCGCTGTCCTGCACGCAGGCGCAGCCACACTGAGCGCCCCTGACCTCATGGAATGGACCGTTAGGGCCTCACTGACTTAACACTGGGGATAGTTCGGGATGTGCTCGAGAGAACACTCTAGGGTCTTGTTCTAAAAATTAGATCTCCGTGGAGAGGGACCTGAGATGGATCCATGAGCTGGTCACACAATTAGCATGTGTGCAAATGAAAATCGAACACTCCGTGAAACTTCAGGAAAAGAAAAATTTTAAGGAACTGTACCTTGTCACATTCTTACCTTGCCTCAGGGTTATTGGGAGAGTAAGATAACATGGCCGACCCGCTGAGGAATCCTTCCTCAGAAGGATTCTCCCAGAAAAGAGGAGAGTGTATATACCGATACCATCGAAGGAAAATTTCTATGGGGCATTAAGCTGCTTGAATGCGTAGGGAGTGACATTTAAATTTCCTCTTAAACATTTTGTATTTGTCTTCCTTTTTCCTGTGATAGTGGATAAATGGCAAGCAAAAAGCGAGAGATCCAGTTACAGGTGAGCTTGACCTTCCAACAGTCTTTACTTGGGGTGTTGGCATTTGAAGACCCCTTTACAGCGGCCTCCTTTTTGCAGGCAGTCGTCAATAGTCAAAGCCTGTGGGATGAGATGTTGCAGAACAAAGGCCTAACCGGTACTGGGGTTCTCCTGGTTGTCCAGCCATTTGGGAACCTCATGCCCCTCCCCCCCCGACCCCCAAAGAGTGCACGTCCCCACTAATCGTGTAAAAACTTGCTTCATCTGTGTGCCGGCCCCAGCGTTTGGATAAACTGCTATTCTAGATTCTTTTTGACTGTTTTTTATTAAATATCATCTTCTAGTGATCGATGTTTACCAAGCCTGGTGTGGACCTTGCAAAGCAATGCAAACTTTATTCAGAAAATTGAAAAATGAGCTGAACGAAGATGAACTTCTGCATTTTGTTGTAGTAAGGATTTCATTTCCAGTAAACGGTTATTTTCTCAATACTTTGAAGTGTTTAAATATTGTTTTTAAGGATTGTCTTATTTTAAACAACCTGCCAGCTCTTCAAAAATGGACAATATTTACTTGGCAGTTTTACTGTATGTCTAGTTCTACGGAATCTGAGAACCATCACAATTTTTATCCCGTTTCCCATTGTGTTGAGTTTGTTTACCATAATTGCGAACATCAGAAAGTATACGTATGGATGTCTGTCTGTTGATCTGTTTCTTTTCACCTGACTGCATGTTTAGTGTGTGTCTTTTAGAATCTGGGCTATAAATGCTGTTTACTGGATAGCATTGGGCAGGTCTCCGGGCACTTAACAACCCAGTTACCAATTTTCCAATGGTAGTGATTTTCACTTGTCAACCAGATGTGATGAGGGATTAAAATATTATGGCTAAACTTACTGGGCTTCATTGTATTGATTATTCAATTTGTCCACATCAGGTTACCACCTGCTTAGAGCTTTGTTGTCTGATATGATGGCCACTAGACACAAATGACTTTTGAGCCCTTGAAGTGGGGCCAGTGTGATTGAGGAACTGAATTTTTAACCTTAATTAATTAAAATTTAAATTAAAAAACTGATAATTCAGAAATTATGAAACTTTTTAAGTTGTTTGGGACAATTTGGGTATGTGCATCTACTTTTTTGGACTATACATTTTATGAAATCAAATTAAAAATCACTTATTTCTGATTCAATATAGCCCACAAATTGAGATGTACTCTAAATGTAAAATACACCCCAGATTTTGAAGATTTAGTATGGAAAAAGAAAATGAAATATCTCATTAATAATCTTTTACAGTGATTACTTGTTGAAATGACTATATTTTGGACTAAGTAAAATATATTTTTACATTATTCTCACTTGTTTCTTTTTAGTCTTTAACTGTTATTACTAGAACCACAGAATTTAAAAATATATGTGTAGCCCACATTCTATTTCTGTTGGGCAGAAGCAGGTCCAAACCAGCTAGACCTAAGAAGCAGAAGCAGATAACTGATTTCATATCTTTATTCTTTACACCTAAAATGCATAATCCATAATGCAACACAAAACCTCAACCCCTTGCATGTTTTCATGTATGGAATCTCTCTGTGACCCTTCCCAATGCAGACCTTGGGATGAGTTTGTTGGTTGACCTTAACTTGATTGTCCATCCCCTTCTGCAGTTACTTTATAGGACTTCTTTTTCTTAGTTCAGGGTTACAGTTAAGCAGCCTACGGCTTAGAAAACTCACTTCATTATTTTTTCTCTTCAAGAGAATAGGTGGCTATGTGCAGTTGTTAAATCTTTTTTTTTTTTTTTTTTTAAGATTTTATTTATTTGTCAGAGAGAGAGCACAGGCAGGAGAGTGGCAGGCAGAGGGAGAAGCAGTCTCCCTGTGGAGCAAGGAGCCTATGCAGGACTCCATCCCAGGGCTCTGGGATCATGACCTGAGATGAAGGCAGACAGTTAACCAACTGAGCCACTCAAGCATCCCTACAATTGTTAAATCTTTTTATCCAGAGGTTGACTTTGTCTTCTGAAGTAAGTGTTGCAGTTTTTGTAAGGGTGATAATCTGTAACAGCCTGCTTCATTCTGAGCCAACTGAGTGGATCTGGAATGTGATTTGAGACCTGATCCTTAGCAGGGAGGAAAAATGGAGTTCAGAGGACACAGAATGGGGCCTAATGGGGATGGCCATATACAGTAGACACAGGATTGTTAGAGAAGTTGAGAAACAATATCAGAAGCTCTAACAGTTGGCAAATGGATCATGGAGAATCAAGGGTTAGAAAATTCTTTTGAGTCCTGGCAGCTGGCATTAGGGAAGTTTGTCTGGAAATGGTGGGAGTGCAAGTTCATGGGCTGGGAATCATGGGAGAACATGGGAAAACTCCAGTATCTAAAAGGGAATTGAGGTCAGTGAGGAGATACCAGTAAAAGGACAGGTTCCCTGCACACATGTCAGGCTACTTGGAAGGGAACTTGGGCATAGGAAGGTAAGAGACCCTCTCTTGGCTTCCTTACAGTGGAAGGAATCTAGAAATTCTAGATTTTAGAAATCTAAAAATCTAGAATTTTAGAAATTTTAGAAATCTAAATTTTAGAAATCTAAAAATCTAGAAATCTCAGTTTGAAAACCATTGCCTTAGGTTGCAAAAATCATCTCTTAGAGAAGACTCTACTAAATAATCTCATTCTGATAGCTGGCCCAAAGGGTGCTATATTAATATTGAGGAATACACTATTATTAAGTATTTAATTGTTTATAACCACTGTAGGACAACTTGAAATTCTGCCCCCCCCCCAGTTCTTATTTAAATTTTAGTTAGTTGGGGCTCCAGGTTGGCACAATTAAGTGTCTGCCTTTGGCTCAGGTCATGATCTCAGGGTCCTAGGATCAAGCCCCGCATTGGACTCTCTCCTCAGCAGGGAATCTGCTTCTCCCTCTCCCTCTGTGCTCTCTCTCTCTCTCAAATAAATAAAATCTTAAAAAAAAGAAAGAAAATAAACTTTAGTTAACATATAATGTAATATATGATTTCAAGTGTAGGATTTAGTGATTCATCACTTACGTACAACACCTGGTGTTCACAAGTGCCCTCCTTAATACCCATCACTTATCTAGCCCATCCCCCCACCACCAACCCTCCAGCAACCCTCAGTTTGTTCTCTATAGTTATGAGCCGATTTTATGGTTTGCCTCTCTTTTCTCTTCCTGTGTTCATCTGTTTTGTTTCTTAAATTCCACATATGAGTGAAATCATATGGTATTTGTCTTTCTCTGACTGATTTCACTTAGCAAAGTACTCTCTCATTCTGGAGTGCATGGGTGGCTCAGTTTGCTAAGCATCTGACTTGATTTCAGCTCAGGTCATGATCTCAGGTTCGTAAGATCCAGCCAGAATGGGGCTCTGCTCTTAATGGGAGTCTACTTGAGATTCTCTCCTTTGGCCCCTCTCCCCCTCACTGCTCTCTCTCATTCTCTCTCTCAAATAAATAAATCTTTTTTTTTTTTAAAGATTTTATTTATTTGACAGAGAGAGAGATTACAAGCATGCAGAGAGGCAGGCAGAGGGAGAGGGAGAAGCAGGCTTCCTGCTAAGCAGAGAGCCCGACATGGGGCTCCATCCCAGTACCCTGAGATCATGACCCGAGCTGAAGGCAGACGCTTAACGACTGAGCCACCCAGGCGCCCCTGTGGTTTTGATTTTTATTTCCCTGATGATGAGTGATATTGAGCTTCTTTTCATATGTCTGTTGGCCCATTTGTATGCTTTCTTTGGAGAAATATGTGTTCATATCTTCTGCCCATGTCTTTACTGGATTGTATGTTTTTTGGATGTTAAGTTTGATAAGTTCTTTATAGATTTTGGATACTAGCCCTTTAACAGATATGTCATTTGCAGATATCTTCTCCCATTCCTTAGGTTACCTTTTAGTTTCGATGCTTGTTTCATTTACTATACAGAAGCTTTTTATCTTGATGAAGTTCCAATAGTTCATTGTTGCTTTTGTTTCTCTTGCCTCTGGAGATGTATAAGAAGATACTATAACCAATGTCAAAGAGGTTGCTGCCTGTGTTCTTCTCTATGATTTTGATGATTTCCTGTCTTTCATCCATTTTGAATTTATTTTTGTGTATGGTGTAAGAAAGTGGTCTAGTTTCATTCTTTTGCATGTTGCTGTCCAGTTTTCCCAACACCATTTGTTGAAGAGACCTTTTTTTCTATCAGATATTTTCTTCTGCTTTGTTGAAGATTAGTTGACCATAGAGTTGTTGGTCCATTTCTGGGTTTTCTGTTTTGTTCCACTGATCTTTGTCTGTGTTTGTGCCAGCACCACACTGTCTTGATCACTACAACTTTGCAATGTAATTGGAAGTCTGGAATTGTGATGCCTCCAGCTTTGCTATGCTTTTGAAGCTTGCTTTGGCTATTTGGGGTCTTTTGTTGTGGTTCCATACAAAGTTTAGGATTGTTTGTTTTAGCTCTGTGAAAAATGTTGGTGGTATTTTGATAGATCGCATTAAATGTATAGATTGCTTTGGATGGTAGAGACATTTTAACAATATTTGTTTTTCCGATCTATGAGCATAGAATGTTTTTCCATTTCTTTGTGTCACCTTTAATTTCTTTCATAAGTGTTCTACAGTTTTCAGAATACATATCTTTTACCGCTTTGGTTAGGTTTATTCCTAGGTATGTTATGGGTTTTAGTGCTATTGAAATAGGATCAATTCCTTGATTTCACTTTCTACTGTTTCATTGTTGGTGTATAGACATGCAAAATATAGATTTCTGTACATTGATTTTGTATTCTGTGACATTACTGAATTTTGTGCATCAGTTCTAGCAATTTTTTGGTCGTGTTTTTTTGGGTTTTTTACTAGAGTATCATGTCATCTGTGAATAGTGAAAGTTTGACTTCCTTCTTGCCAATTTGGATGACTTTTATTTCCTTTTGTTGTCTGATTGCTGAAGTTAGGACTTCCAATGCTATGTTAAATAACAGTGGTGAGAGTGGACATCCCTATCTTGTTCTTGACCATAGAGAAAAAACTCTCAGGTTTTCCCCATTGAGGATATCAGCTGTGGGTTTTTTTGTACATGGCCTTTATGATTTTTTAATAGATTTTAGTTTTTTATTTGAGAGAGAGTGAGAGAGCAAGAGAGAGCAGGAAGAAAGGGAGAAGCAGACTCCCTGCTGAGCAGGGAGCCCACTGCAAGGCTTGATCCCAGGACCCTGGGATCATGACCTGAGCAGAAGACAGAGGATTAACCAACTGAACCACCCAGGTGCCCTGGTCTTTATGATTTTTATAGGCCTATATCCCTACTTTGTTGAGAGTTTTTATCAAGAATCAAATGCTTTGTCAAATGCTTTTTCTGCATCTATCCAGTGATATTATTCTTATCCTTTCTTTTATTAATGTGTATCATGTTGATTGCTTTTATTAATGTGGTGTATCACGTTGATTGATTTGTGAATATTGAACCACCCTTGCAACCCAGGAATAAATCCAATTTGATCATAGTATTCTTTTAATGTACTGTTGGATTCAATTTGCTAGTATTTTGTTGAGAAATTTTGTATACATGTTCATCAGGGATATTCACTTGAGTTCTCTTTTTTAATGGCGTCTTTGTCTGGTTTTGGAATCAGGGTAATGCTGGCCTCATAGAATGATTTTGGAAGTTTTCCTTTCATTTCTGTTTTTTGGAATAGTTTGAGAAGAATAATATTAACTCTTCTTTAAATGTTTGGTAGAATCCCCTGTGAAGACATCTGGCCTTGGAATTTTGTTTGTTGGGAGATTTTTGATTACTGATTCAATTTCTTTGCTGGTTATGGGTCTGGTCTGTTCAAGTTTTCTATTTCTTCCTGTTTCAGTTTTGATATTTTGTATGTTTCTAGGAATTTATCCATTTCTTCCAGATTGCCTGATTTATTGGCATATAATTTTTCATAATCTCTTATGATTTTATTTCTATGGTGTTGGTTGTGATTTCTCCTCTTTCATTCATGATTTTATTTATTTGAGTCTTTTCTCTTTTCTTTTTGATGAATCTGGCTAGGGGTTTATCAATTTTATTAATTTTTTCAAAGAATTAGCTCCTGGTTTCATTGATCTGTTCTACTGGTTTTTGTTTGTTTGTTTCTATAATGTTTATTTCTGCTCTCTTCGTTATTATTTCTCTTCTTCTGCTGACTATAGACTTTATTTCTTGTTCTTTTTCTGGCTCCTTTAGGTATAAAGTTAGGTTGTGTATTTTAGATTTTTCTTGCTTCGTGAGGTAGTCTGTAAGTGCTATGAATTTCCTTTAAATGACCTCTTTTGCTACATCCCAAAGGTTTGGACCATCATGTTTTCAATTTCATTTGCTTCCATGTATTTTTTAATTTCTTCAGTTTTCTGGCTAAGCCATTCATTTTATAGTAGGATGATCTAAATCTTCATGTATTTGTCATCTTTTCAAATTTTTTCTGTGGCTTGACTTCAAGTTTCATAGTATTGTGGTCAGAAAATATGCATTGTATGATCTCAATCACTCTGTGTTTCCTGAGGCCTGATTTGTGACCTGCTATGTGATCTATTCTGGAGAATTTCCCATGTGCACATGAAAGGAATGTGTATTCTCCTGTTTTAGGATGAAATGTTTTGAATATATCTGTGAAGTCCATTCTGGTCCAGTGTGTCATTCAAAGCCCTTGTTTTCTTGATCTTCTGCTTAGATGATCTGTCCATTGCTGTGAGTGGGGTGTTAAAGTTTCCTACTGTTAATTGTATTATTATCAATGTGTTTCTTTACTTTGGTTATTAATTGGTTGGTAGAATTGACTGCTCCCAAATTAGGAGCATGAATATTTATAATTGTTACATCTTCTTGTTGGATAGACCCCTTTATTACGCTATAGTGTACTTCTTCATTTCTTATTACAGTCTTTGGTTTAAGATCTGGTTTGTCTGATAGAAGTATTGCTACTCTGGCTTTCTTTTGACTTCCATTAACATGATAGATGGTTCTCCATTTCCTCACTTTCTACCTACAGGTGTCTTTAGGTCTAATATGAGTCTCTTGTAAGCAACATATCAATGGGACTTGTTTTTTATCCATTCTGACACTCTATTGCTTTTGATTGGAGCATTTAGTTCATTTGCACTCAGAATAATTATTAATAGATATGAATTTAGTGCCATTTTATTATTTGTTTTGTCCTTGTTCCTGAAAATTTCGTTTTCCTTTGTCTCGTTGCTTTCTGTCTTTCTTCCTTACTCAAAGAGTCCCCTTTAATATTACTTGCAGGGCTGATTTAGTGGTCATGAACTCCTTTAGTTTTCATTTGTCTGGGAAACTCTATCTCTCCTTCTATACTGATTGATAATCTTGCTGGATAGTATATTCTTGGCTTCAGATTTTTCTCATGCAGCACATTGTGTATATCATCCCACTTTATTCTGGCCTGACAAATTTCTGTGGAGAGATCTGCTGCTAATTTTTTTGTGTGTGTGTGTCTTCCCATATAAGTTAGGGACTTCTTTTGTCTTGCTGCTTTTAGGACTTTTTTCTTTATATTTTGCAGATTGAACTATAATATGTCTTGGTGTTGGGTTACTTTCATTGATTTTGATGGGAGTTCTGTCTGCCTCCTGGATCTGTAAGTCTGTATCTATCCCCAGATTATGGATATTTTCAGCTATTATTCCTCAGATAAACCTTCTGCTCCTTCTCTCTTCTTCTGGGACTCCTTTGGTATGACTGGTATTATTTTTCATGGAGTCACTGAGTTCCCTAAGTCTACTTCCATGATCCAAGATTTTTCTTTTCCTCTTTTGATCAGCTTCATTGTTTTCCATAATTCTATCCTCTGTATCATTTATACATTCCTCTGCTTCTTTTGTCCTTGTGGTCATTACATCCAGTCAGTTTTGAATCTCAGTTCTTGAGTTTGTCATTTTGGGCCAATTGCTTTTAAGCTCTTTTATCTCTGTGGTAAGGGACTCCCTGATGTCTTTTATGCTTTTCTCAAGGCCAGCTAGTATCCTTATGATTGTTGCTTTAAATTGTGGGTCAGGCATATTGCTTACACCTGTTTCAATTAGATCTTTAGTTGTGACCTTTTCTTCGTCTTTCTCTTGGGATAAATTCCTCTGTCCTGACATTTTGTCTAGGTTTCTGTCTTCTGTGTGTTAGAAAAGCTCTTTTTGTTTCCTGCCCTTGGGAGTAATGGCTTTGTGAAGAAGAGGTCATACAGTGTTTAGGACTGGTGCCTCAGGAAGTGTCTCTGGTATATGCTGTGTACACTCAGCTGTTGTATTATCACTGCTCTTTCCCTCAGGTCAGCTGTCTGCAAAGGCTCTCTTAGCCTACAGTGGGAAGTATTTGGATCTTGGTCAGAGTGTGGTGAGTTTAAACAAGGTGTTCTCTGGTATGCTTGTTAAAAGAGACCTGAGGTTGTTTCCACTGGAGCTGAAGCTTTGCAGAACTCTGTGGTCAGTAGTGTAGGGGGGTTGTGCTGGTCTTCTGGGAGAGGGCCCAGCTGCTCTTGTTCTCAGGCACACTTGCTCAAGAAAGCAGTAGCAGCAGAGGGCAGGGTGGGGGCACTAGGTGTAAGCAATTTAGGCAGCCAGTGTTAGTGCTGTGCTGTTTACTAACGTTGGGTTATGCTGAGGGACAGGGAAACTAGCTAGCTCCTTTGTTCCTGTGGAGGGGAGTTTGTGCTCACTGCTGTCAGGGAAGCCCTCCCAGAAGAGCGATAATTTCCTGCTGTGTGTCCTGGGTGTTTTTCAAACCACTGCTTACACTGTGTTCGGGTTGCTTGCCTGCTTGGACCAGTGCAGTGCACTTTGGGTTCTATCTCAGCCAGGCTGGCTGAGTTTTAAAACTCCAAACTTTAGGGACATGGTATGGCGGGGTCCTGCACTGGTCTTCTGGGGGAGGGTCTTGCTGCACTGGGAGTTATGGTTTGACCCAGAAGGGCTCATGAGCTTGGGGCTTGGGACACAGAAGAGCCAGTGTCCAGGTTAGCTGCCCTCAGCAGGTGTCTCCACACCTATGCTGATGGGCAGGGGAGGGAAATGGTGCCTGCTGGTTCTCTTGTCCCGGAAGAGGCAATGCCACTTCTTCCAGATATGCTCCAAGAAGGGGGAATCTATCTCTCCCTGTGTCTCAGGTGATCCGCAGATCGTGCCGTGAGTCCCTGGGTTACCTGTGTGCCTTCAGGCTCTATCTCAGTCACAGCATGAGCCTCTAAAACTCCAGTCTTTGAGCCTTCTGGTTGTAAAACTTACAAAAATCAGCCTCTCTCATTTCCCAGTCAATGGCTTTGGGGAAATGTTCTCCCTGTGTGACTCCCTGTGTGCTCTTCTGTCTCTCTCTCTTCTCTCCAGGACCAGGGCTCCCTCCCCTCTGCAGCACCTATGGATCTTGGTCAGAGTTTTTATCCCAAATCACATCTCTGTACCTCCTACCTTCTGCAGTATGGCCTCCTCTCTCTCTCTCCCTAGTTGTGCAGTTTGTTCTGTCAGTCCTCAGCTAGATTTCTTGGGTATTCAGGATGATTTGATATTTAGCTAGCTGTGTTCACGGGATGAGGCAAACCTAGGGTCCGCCTACTATGCCATCTTAGCTCCCACCTGGACAACTTGAAATTTGTGAGAAAAATTTAAGAAAATTACAAATATTTAAAAAAAAAGACACTTTATTCAAGAAGCACTCAGTAAACTCTTTTTTTAATTTTGATTTTTTTTTCTTTGGAGCTTACTTTCTCTCAAATTTTTATATAAGTATGGCCCCATGACTGATGCAGAAGGAGGGTGACATGCAAAGGGGAGTATGAAACATCATAGATCTGATCACAAGAAGTGAGATGGGGGGCACCTTGCCTGGTGGCTCAGTTGGCTAAGTGTCCAAATCTTCATCTCAGCTCACATCTTGATCTCAGGGTTGTGCATTCCAACTCCATGTTGGGCTCCATGCTTTGTCATTTTGAGTTTGTCATTTTGGGCAAATGCTCAGCATGGAGCCCACTTCAAAAAAAAAAAAAAAAAAAAAGGGAAGTGAGATAGTCCCGTATGATGATGGTAGGATACTGAAAGGGACAATGGAGTCTCCAAGGGAAAGGCAGTAAAGTTCCATGTGGAGCAGGAGAGGATATACTGCAGGAGGGAGCAAGATAGTTCTTGGTGGAGAGACACTTGACCTGGGTTGGAAAAGGAAAGGCAAGAGCAGGTAAGGAGGGAGGAAAGTATGTGTTGTATAGGAAACCAGAAGTAGGTAAGTTTAATTGCAGATTGGGTACCACAAAGATGACCAGTGAGAAGTAAGGTTAAGGCCAGATGATGCATGGCCTGAATCGCCAGTGTATGCAATTGGATCCTTAGAACAACTATAACATACTCAGAAAATGCTGTAGTAAACATAAAAATAAAAATTTTGCATGATCTGCATTTTTTCAACATAGTGTATATAGCGACCTGGATATAGTTTCCTCTATTATTATATGAAATATTTATATTTTTTCAGGCAGAAGCTGACAACATTGTAACTTTGCAGCCATTTAGAGATAAATGTGAACCTGTTTTTCTCTTTAGTGTTGTAAGTATAATATTTATCACCTCAGATATTTTATCAGATTCTAATTTATGGTTAAATAGCAAGTAGCACTATAAAATTACCATGGGACTATTTTCTGATTGTAGTAATCATAGATTTCTTTTGCCTTATTTTTGCTTGTCTATTAATATATTTTATAACTTGACCTCTGGGAGCATGTTGAGGAGGCTAGACAACCATGCACTGGTTGATCAGAGAAAAGAAAAATAAGATGATATTTAGCTTTCCTGGGAAAGTAATCAGAGAATTTGTGTGATGAATTGTTATTTACAGGAGTGAAAAATTGGAAATTTCTTTGATACCCTGTAGCAGAGAATTGGTTCTAAGTATTCATGTATACTAATACAAAGACATATCAGTCTGATCACTATTTCGTAATATATGTTCCTTCTGTCTCTGCATATACAAATGTGTAGAAAGAAGACAGGAAGAGCAGTCCCCAGATTATCAGTAGTAGCTTTCTATATATGAGGGAAAGATGTAGTAGTTAAATTTTTTTCTTGATACTTTTTCTATATTTTCCCAAAATTCTATGATGAACATACAGCCTTCATAATCAGGAAGGCATAATAAGTGCTATTTTCCAGAAGGAGAGTATTTACAATTCAAAGCTATGTGACATTAAGTGTAGCTGCTACAGAGCTAGAGTGTCAGGTACAGTCAGGAAAGGCTTCCCAGAGAGGGCTTGGACTCTTCCTCTATGATCGGATACTTGGATTATTATTTTTTTGTATTAGAAATCATTATTTTTTATTTATTTTATTTTTTATTATTTTATTTTATTTTTTTATTCATGGTAGCTCTATGTTTAATTTTTCCCCAAATATTTTATTTTTTCAGTGTTACAAGATTAATTATTCATACACCACACCCAGTGCTCCATGCAATATGTACCCTCCTCAATACCCACCACCAGGCTCGCCCAATCCCCTACCTTTTCCCCTCCAAAACCCTCAGTTTGTTGCTGAGAATCCACAGAATCTCATGGTTCATCTCCCCCTCTGATTTCCCCCCATTCACCTTTCCTTTCCTTCTAACAATGCCCTCCATGTTTTTTCCTTATGCTCCACACGTAAGTGAGACCACAAGATAATTGACTCTCTCTGCTTGACTTATTTCACTCTGCATAATCTCTTCCAGTCCCATTTATATTGATACAAAAGTTGGGTATTCATCCTTTCTGATGGAGACAAATAAATATTCCATCGTATACATGGACCATGCCTTCTTTATCCATTCATCTATTGAAGGGCATCTTGGCTCTTTCCACAGTTTGGCAATTGTGGCCATTGCTGCTATGAACATTGGGGTATATGTGGCCCTTCTTTGTACTGCATCTGCTTCTTTGGGGTAAATACCCGGTAATGCAATTACAGGGTCATAGGGTAGCTCTATTTTTAATTTCCTGAGGAAACTCCACACTGTTTTCCAAAGTGGCTGCACCGACTTGCATTCCCACCAACAGTGTAAGAGGGTTCCCCTTTCTCCACATCCTCTCCAACAGTTGTTGTTTACTGTCTTGTTGATTTTGGCCATTCTAACTGGTGTAAGGTGGTATCTCAGTGTGGTTTTGATTGGAATGTCCCTGATGGCTAAAGATGATGAACATTTTTTCATGTGTCTGTTA
>CM053614.1:77542158-77591431 GCA_028646535.1 Procyon lotor
GGGAAATTCTCTACAATAATTTTCTCCAATATACCTTCCGCCCCTGTCTCTCTTTCTTCTTCTTCTGGGATCCCAATTATTCTGATATTGTTGCGTTTTATGGTATCACTTATCTCTCGAATCCTCCTCTCATGGTCCAGTAGTTGTTTGTCTCTTTTTTTCTCAGTTTTTTTATTCTCCATCATTTGGTCTTCTATATCGCTGATTCTTTCTTCAGTCTCATTTATTCTAGCAGTGAGAGCCTCTATTTTTAATTGTACCTCGTTAATAGCTTTTTTAACTTCAACTTGGTTAGATTTTATTTCTTTTATTTCTCCAGAGAGGGCTTTTATTTCTCCCAAAAGAGATTCTCTAATATCTTCTATGCTTTTTTCGAGCCATGCTATCATCTTGATAACTGTCATTTTGAACTCTATTTCCCGACATATTACTAATGTCCACATTGACTAGGTCTCTCGCCATAGGTACTGTCTCTTCTTTTTTTGCAGTGAGTTTTTCCGCCTCGTCATTTTGTCAAGGTAAGAGTAGATGGCTGAGAGGGAAAGATTCTCTGGAGTTCCGCAGTTTTCACTGATTGATTAACTAGGTCTTGGCTGGATATTCTCGCTGATCTTCTGGGGGAGGGGCCTGTTGCCATGGTTCTCATATGTCTTTGCCTGAGGCGGAATTGCACCACCCTTGCCAGGGGATGGGCCAAGCACTTTGCTCAGGTTTGCTTTGGGGAGTCTTCGTTCCCTGAGCGCTTTCTGTACCACGCTTGGGGCCAGGAATGAAAATGGTGGCCTCCCAGTCTCCGGCACAGAGCCAAGTGCTGGGTGCTGCAATCCTCCACAGGCCCTTAGAGGAGAGCCGTTATCACTCCCGTCTCCCTTGTCCATGGTCCGCGCTCTGTGCTCAGTTAGCCCATGGCGGAGCGCCTCTATCTGTGGTGTGCGGCCCCGTCTGGAGTCCCCAAACCAGCAGATTCCTGCTGTGCGCTCCTCTACCGCTCCTCCCGGAGGAGGAAGGAGGGGGTGTCTCCGCAGCTGCCTCCGTGGGGTCCCCGCTTGACGTACGGCAGCCCTATATGGACTATAAGTCTCAGTTCCTATAGTCCAAGGTAAGCTTATGTGGTGTTGCGGATCCTTCTCTGCCGCCGGCTTCCCTGCCCCAATACCTGGGAGCTCTGCCACACTTGGGCTCCCCTGGTCCCTCCGTGACCCCCCGGGTCCTGAAACCACACTGTTCCCGTGAGGGCTGAACCCCCGGTTAGCCTCCGGAGCGATGTCCCTCAGCAGAGCAGACTAGAAGTTCCGGATTTTGTGCTCTGTTGCTCTGCGGCTACTGGGACCCGGCCCCTCCCCCTGGGGTCTCTCTTCCCGTCGCTTTAAATTTACTTTTTCCACACGTCCTACCTCCTGAAAGTGGTCGATTTTCTGCTTCTAGAATTGCTGTTCTTATTCTCTTCTCTCTGCTGTTGTGTTTGCCAGCTTTTAGAGTAATTTCCTCCTCTTTAGCTGGACTTCTGATTCCCAGGGCTCTCTGTGCCTCCTACACCTCCGCCATCTTGCCTGTACCCAATTTATCCACTTTCTTGACAGAAACAGAAAACTCAGCTTAGTGACATATCTGTACATCACACCCAATCCACTCCAGACCTTGGACTTGTCAATTTTACCACCCAAGTCTTTTTCACATTCATCTGTGTCTTTCCATTCTTTCTATCTCCATCACTAGTGCCACAGACTGAGCAACTATCTCTCTCAACGTCATCTCTAGAATAGCCCCTAATTTGTATACAAACATCTTCTCTCTTCTCGCTTTTTCTAAACATGGTAGGTGAAATGATCATTATTTTTTAAAGATTTTTATTTATTTATTTGAGAAAGAGAAGGAGAGAGAGCATGAGAAGGGGGAGGGTCAGAGGGAGAAGCAGACTCCCCACCGAGCAGGGATCCTGACACAGCACTAGATCCTCAGGTTCCAGGATCATGACCTAAGCCAAAGGCAGCTGCTTAACTAACTGAGCCACCCAGGTGCCCTGAAGTGATCTTTAACATTTAACGGTTCAAATTGTGGTCACTGCCTCTGTTTAAACATGCCTAATGCTTCCCACTGCACTTAGGTTAAAAGCTGTGTGGTTCCAAGACCCACAAGCCTCTGCATGGTCTGGCTCCACCTCGCTGCTAGGCTTCATCTCATACCACGCATCCGCTCACTTTCTTGGCCAGTCTTCTCATTTGCCGTATTCCCTTCTGGCCTCAGGACGGTTGCATCTCTATTCCTTTTGCCTGGAATGCTCCTCCTTCTCCACTTTGCCTTGTTATCCCTTACCCGTCCTACACTTTTTAACTGAGGAATCCCTTCCTGATCTTGATAAGCAACTTTGCTGATCTTGACCAGGACAAATTCTTGTAGATGCTCTGGGTGCTTTGTGCTTGGTGGTACTTGTTGTATTACATATGTTTTCCTGTGGGTTTTTTTTCCCTCCTTTTTTTGTAATTTAATTAGGCCTCATACAGGATTGCTGGCCTCATACAGGCCTGAACAGGATTGCTGTTCCATACCATCATGCCTGGAACTGTGCCAGTAAACAGGTTTTTTGTAAATATATGTTGAAAGGTGGACAAAAGGGGGCATAGTGTCAAAAATAATTAGGGAAGGTAATATTGGGCAGCCTATATAGAACCATCGAATGTAATGCAGGGATGCTTTGCTTTTGGTTGTAGGAAAACAGACATTGTGGAGGGAGAAATCAAAAAGCTGGGTTTTTCAAATTAAGATGCACTTTCCCATCACTAATACTTTATTTTAAAATGGTTAATTATAATAGCTAGAAAGGATTGAGGGGGTGTGGGGCTGTGTGGGGTGACTTTGTCAAGTTGAATACCAGACTTTTCCTTCATGCTTTCTTTTCCCATATAGGATGGTAAAATTATTGCAAAGATCCATGGTGCAAATGCACCACTTGTTAATCAAAAAATTATTAACTTGGTCGATGAGGAGAAGAAAATTGCAGCAGGTGAAATGCTTCGCCCTCAGGTAATACTTTACTATTTTATTCTTAAAAAAAAAATGGATTACATATTTTTTGTTGAATTTTCCCAAGTTTTATAACCATCTAGGTGTCCAAATAATACAAACTTTCTGGGAGATATTTTGGAAATATAAACCAAAGGCCTTAAAAAACTCATGTATCCTTTGACTGAACACTCCAATAACTTTTCCAACAAAGATAATAAGACAAATATAGAAAAGAGCATTTATAGCAGAGTTGTCTGTTATTAAAAATTTGCTATCAATCTAAATGTTGAGCCACCCCTGGGTGCCTGGGTATCTCAGTTGGTTAAGTATCTGTCTTCAGTTTAGGTCATGATCTCAGAGTTTTGGACTCAGCCAGGAAGCCTGCTTTTCCCTCTCCCTTTGCCCTTCCCCCCTGCTCGTGTGCTCACTGTCTCTTGCTCTCTCAAATAAATCAATAAACATCTTGGGGCACCTGGGTGGCTCAGGCGTTGAGCGTCTGCCTTCGGCTCAGGTCATGATCCCAGGGTCCTGGGATCGAGCCCCGCATCGGGCTTCCTGCTGGGTGGGAAGCCTGCTTCTCCTGCTACCATTCTCTCTGCTTGTGTTCCCTCTCTCGCTCTGTTTCCCTCTGTCAAATAAATAAAATCTTAAAAAAAAATCAATAAACATCTTTAAATGTTGAGCATTGCTGAATAAGTTCCATAAAATGTCTAACAACTTTTGTCATAAATTATGCAAGTCCATACAGTGGAATATTATATAGTGTACTCTGGTTCTGTACTTACTGATAAGGAAAGAGGACCAAGATTGACAAATGAAAAGAAGACATCACTTTGCGAGAATACTTAGATTAAGATCCTGCATGTGAAGTGTATCATTTGTGTAATGAAAGATAAACTATTTAAAAATTAAGAAATCAAGTACAAAGCAGTTGGAGGTATGAACATGAGGGAGGTATGAGAAAGGGAGCTATAGAGGGAAGTAATCAGAAAAACAGGCAGATAAGGAAGAGCTACTGGTGTTATTGAGATGAACGCGCTTGAGCTCGCACATGTGCTCAATGTGCGTTCATCACACCCATTGGTTGTTCAGTAGCCTATTGAATCTTCACAGATTTGTGAATTTTCCAGTTTTCTTCTTATAGTTGGTTTCTAGTTTCCATACTGTTGTGGTGGAAAAAGATGCTTGTATGGCCTAACATGTGATCTATCCTGGAGAATGTTCCATGTGCACTTGAGAAGAATGTGTGTTCTGCTGCTTCTGGGTGGAATGTTTTGTAAATGTTAATTCCACCTGGTCTAACATATGATTTAAGTCCAGTGTTTTCTTACTGATTTTCTGTAGGGATGGTTTATCCAAACATAGCTGGTTATACTGAACCCAACAACCTCCCTTCTGATGGCCACCATAGTCAGGCTGTAGGGGATGTGTCCTTTGGGAGCAGCCACAAAAGCTGGCATGGGATGCCAGATGTGCACTCAGGCCATCTTCATGTGGACATCAGTCACCTGGAGCAGGGCAGAGGGAAGGTGCCAAGATGGCACCTGGCACCTGTCATCCTCCTTGGTTTCCAGACAGAACTGCAGTCAGCCCCTAGATCTATGTTCATCTAGGAGTTTGCCTCTTGGGCTACAGCTTTTAAGAGTTTCATATAGGCTTCTTTCAGAGAAAAACTGGGCATTTCAGTGAGCTGCCTCTGCACTGAGCCTTAGTGGGATAGCCACAGCCTGTCTTTACCAGCCTGTTAAGAACCATTTGTTAATCTAGCCTCTTTGGACTCATGGACACAAGCCTCAGTTGCTTTCAGAGCTAGGGATTTGGGGGACCTAACTCTCAAATGGAAGTCTTAAAATTTGGCACATTATAGGGTGAGTCTAGACCCTTCACTTCTCAGGGAGATGCCGATTGTTCCCTCTCAATTGTGCCTCATTGTGGTGAGAGTGAAGTTGACGGTCAAGTTGTGTCTGAAACGCTCCTATTCTCCTACCCATTTTCAATATGGGTTTTGTTTTGTTTTGTTTTTCCTCATTTGCCTGACATGTCGGAGTTGCTCAGCCTTTCTCTGGATTTCTTTCAGGGGAAATTATTTTGTATAGAGCTATAGATTTGGTGTGCTTATGGGAGGAAGTTAAGTTCAGCCTTTATGTTGCCATCTTGAAGGGAATCTCAAGAAATCTTATGAGATATGGGGCGCCTGGGTGGCTCAGTTGTTAAGCATATGCCTTTGGCTCAGATCACGATCCCAGGGTCCTGGGATCAAGCCCTGCATTGGGCTCCCTGCTCAGTGGGAAACCTGCTTCTCCCTCTCCCTCTCCCCCTGCTTGTGTTCCATCTCTTGTTGTGTCTCTCTCTGTCAAATAAATAAATAAATAAAATCTTAAAAAAAACAAATCTTATGAGATAGTTACAAATGATAAGACAGGGCTTTAAAACATTAAGTCATTTCCCCAAAAACAGACAGCTAGTAGGTGTTGAAACCAGAATATGAACTCAGGTGGAATGACTCCTAAACATATACTCCTACTTGCTATATTCTATGTACCTTTCTCTATGTGTACTCTTTTCTGTGGTTATGTTGTTGTTCTGATTGTTCTTACAGAATGATATCCTGTTTTAATTAATAACTGTGAATGTAAAAAATGTATTAACATATTTATTTTATATTATTCCATTTTGTTGAATGCTTCTGTTTTTTTTTTAAATACTATTTTTTTTAAAGATTTTATTTATTTATGTCAGAGAGAGAGAACACAAGCAGGCAAAGAGACAGGCAGAAGCAGAGGGAGAAACAGGCTCCCCACTGAGCAAGGAGCCCGATGTGGGACTCGATCCCAGGACCCCGGGGATCATGACTCGAGCTGAAGGCAGCTGCTTAACCAATTGAGCCACCCAGATGTCCCTGAATGCTTCTGTTGTTTAACTTTCTTATTTAATTGACTGGTCTAGCACATCCCTGTCTGATAGTAAAAAATGTACAAGTCCTGTTGTGAATCACATACATAATTTAAAATATTTTACTAACAACATTAAAAGCAACAAAGAAAAAAAGGGAAATTATTATTTTTCTTCTTTTCAATTATTTATTTAAATTCTAGTTAGTTAACATATAGCGTAATATTGGTTTCAGGAGTGGAATTCAGTGATTCATCATTTACATATAACACCCAGTGCTCATCACAAGTGCCCTCCTTAATGCCCATCACTCCCACCCACTTCCCTCCATCAACCCTCAGTTTGTTCTCTATTGTTAAGAGTCTCTTATGGCTTATTTTCCTCTCTCTCTCTTTTTTAGAAAAAAGTGAAATTAATTTTTTAACCCTATATATTAAAAAGATTCCCATGTAAATATGTACTCAGTATAAAAATAAGGTATTCTGCAATCATTTTTTTATACTAAATCTTTGTAATGTGCTGTGGAGCTATCCCTTATGGCATATCTGAATTTGGACTAAGTTCATTTTCAAGTGCTGAAATAGCCTTATGTGGTTAGTGGCTGCTCTATTGGCCAGCACATGTCCAGCAAATATAAAGTCAGATTGATTTGAAGTTATAGCTGGTATAATTATCTTATTCCAGATTATAATAAGAATGAAAGCTTCCAGTATAGTCATTTCCATACATTTTGGGATCTTTATTTCATCAAGACTCTGAAATTATGCATTAGATTGCCAAAAAATGTGTATATGTAAATATATAAACCTTTCAGATAGTTAAAACAGGATCACAGAAACATTTTAAGGGTTTCTCAAGAAATTAAGGGACTCCCATCCCTATCCTTCCTAGTTTTTTACTTTATAGTAGAAAACTGGTTATTGTTTTGAGCAAGGCAGTTTTTTTAAGTTAAGGAGGTATTTTTCTGTTTCTACTTTACTGAGGGTAATGGTCAGGATTGGATCTTGAAACTCATTGAATGCCCTTTTGATCTTTAACATGTTAATTATGTATCTATTGCTTTCTTTCTATTTATTTATTTGAGAGATAGAGAATGCACGCAGGGGAGGGGCAAAGGACAGGGAGAGAGAGAATCTCAAGCAGACTCCCTACTGAACACTGAGCCCAATGTAGGGCTTGATCCCACGACCCTGAGATCATGACCTGAGCCGATGCTCAACCAACTGAGCCACCCAGGTGCCCCTAATTTATTGCTTTGTTATTAATCTCTGCTTCTTTCTTATTTTATTCCTTGTGCTCTTTTTAAGTGTTAAGGTTTTTGGTTTTTAACCAGTTTTCATATGTATTATTTCTGATAGTTTTACCATCCTAGTCATTTTAAACATTCCTTTTTTTTTATTTCAGTGGAAAGATGGGGAAAAGTAGTGTTAGATATATGTAGGCACATTTCCACTTTACTCTCTATCCCTTGGATTATAAATATTTATTAGAACAAATTTCTAAAAACTCTTTTCCTATCATATTAAAATGTAACTTCTACTTGCATTTCTCTCCCACAGTATCATGAAATTACGTTTGTAGACTCAGATGAGGATGATAATGGGGAAGCACCCAGCGAAAGTGTTGGTAAGTAAATTTCCTTCAGGGTAACGGCAAGGGATTTGTGTTCAGTAGAGCATTAGTTACAGGACCAGAAAAGCTGGTGGTGACCTCAATGTTATTGATAAGGGGCTGGCCGGATAATACTAGACTCAGTCATTAACAAGGAAACCTTTTTGCTCCCCTCGCCTTCCCTTTGGTCTCTGTGCCTGCAGCCTTCAGAGGTTACCCAGGACCAGCAATTCCTGTCCCCTGTGACTGACTAGACAGTAGCTTCCTCTTATTTCATCCTTCATCATCTTCCCAAACCTTGTGAAGATAATTTCTTTCTCAATGACCCACATGCCAGTTTACTTTACAGTTAATAATTTTCCTCCTGGATTGTCTGTGTAGATATGTGAGTGTGCATTCATACTTTGGAGGGAGCAGAGACAAACAGTGTGCTCAGTGGGCTATCATGCACTAAAAGCTCATCATAAGAATGTGTAGATAAATGTAGATAAATCTCTAGGTGGTGAAACCCATCAGTCTGTTTGTTTGTGTCGAAACTCCACTCATCAGTGATACTAAGTTGGATGGATCGTGGGTGTGATTTTAATGCATGTGAATTGTATTAAGATAACTAACTCTTTTTTTTTTTGTTTTTTTTGCCTCTGGACCACCAATTTTTGTGAATGTTTCTCCTGCATGCAAATATAGGAACTGCACTTTGAGTGAGAGGAGAAACTCTTTGGTAGTTGGAATGCCGTAATGACAACAAAGCTGTCAATGACAACAAAGCTGTCAATGAACAAAAACTCACTGGACATTAATAATTTACACTTCTAGTTGCCAAATCCTTCATTATCTAGACTTTGTGCCAAGACAATGAAATTTTTCTATTTTTTTCCCTAGATCAACTCTACAATATTGCTATTATCAAACCTGATGCTGTGAATAGTAGAAAATCTGAAGAGATTAAGCAAAAAGTAAGTGATATTTCCCCACAATTCTCTAAATTAATTGCAACATGACAACCTCTGAACTGTCAATTTGGAGGCAAACTTACCATTTAGAGTGAAATGGAACATAACATTTCTGGTGCTGGGTACCTCCAAAGGCTTGGAATGTTTTGTCTTGACAAAAGTTAGACCTACTCAATCATCTTTATTTTTTTTAATCATCTTTATTTAAAGAACTCTGCTCTACTAGCATCCAATATAAATGATAAAAATTACAGTTCTTATATTGGATTATAACAAATGTTCTTCCTGCTTAGTAGTACTAACGATGGAAACTTATTACTAGCTCACATTGGCTTATTTTGTTTTCTGTATGTTGTCACAAACATATGGTCCTTTTTAGATACATGTTAGAGTAAGGAAGCATTTAATGTTTTGCTTTGCTTTAGAGCTAAAATAAATTTTTTTTTTTTAAATAAATTTTTGTAAGAGGAAAACTGCATTCTACTCCAAAGGTCAGCAGACTTTTCCTATAAAGGTCCAGAGAGTAACTATTTTCAGGTTTGTGAGGCATATGATCTCTGCCACCACTGCTGAGCTCTGCCAACACATTGTGAAAGCAGTGTAGGAAATTGGTAAACAAATGGGTGTGGCCCTTTTCCAATAAGCTTTATTTCCAAAGGCAGGTGGTGGACCAGATGTTGACTGCAAGCACTTTGCTGACTCCTTAACAATGACTTTGTGTTGATACAGCAACAGTAATTTGAAATTTGAAAGAATGTTGCCTGGGGAATAAAGGAGGTCACCTTGGGAGCTATCTGGAGGGGTTGGCCATTCCTTGATGAACTTCCATCATGCATTCTTTCTTTAGCTACAGCAGCATTATCACTGACTAACTTATGAGAAAGCTCTTCCATTTGTGCATTGATTTAATAATCTCTCTCTCTAGGGATAGCCTTTTTCTATCAGATTTTGGTGTGTATGTGGGAGGGCATCAAACTGTACCTCCACTCCCCATAGATTACTTATACTTTATAAAGTTTAAAAAAGTAGTGTCACATAGTAATGGTTTACTGTTCCTTTTTCGAGTTTGTTTTAATTAGTAGGATAGTAAAGCTTTTCAGAGTTATATAGTTCTTTCAGTTGGGGCAATTCTATTAAGCATAAGTTCATCTTAATTTTTTTGTTTTGACATAGAAAATAACATTTCAGACATGTAAAGTATGAATATCTCCTGAATATTTCCCCTCTCTGGAATACAGAAATGGGCTAATAGCCAACAGGACAAAAAACAAGAGAATGTTTTAAATGAAAAAAATGAAAATGCTACATATTTCAATTACAGTAAAGGAAAACCTAAAAGTTTAAATATTGACTGTTTGGATTTTACTTTCTGTTGTCAGACACTAAGTAATGTAAAAAGACAGAATTTGATTATTTAGAAATTATTCAAATTGGACCGTCAGTTAGGAGAAAATGCAGAAGGATGTATGTAGTGCTCTGCCATATTAAAGACCAATGGAAACCAGTACAGTGTTTACTTTCATCATAGAAGCAGAAGTTACCTGGTGCTGGACAGCCCGTCAAACTGTAATTACTGAGTTGCTTTGAACCCAGATTATACTTACATTACATTGCTTAGTACCTCAGTAGACTTGGCATATTTGCTTCAAACTTCTTTTTGTTACATTTTACTATACTTGAGTGACATGCAAACTGGATTTGTCTTTAAAGTAAGTTTTTTGTTTGTTTGTTTGTTTGTTTTAAAGACAGAGCATGACTAAATCTTAAATTCTAACTTTCCCCATAGCTTGGATGGTTTTTTTTTTTTTGCTATAAAATGTAAAATACACTAGATTATGAGTTACATCCTTAACAAAAGAAAGCCTTTTAAGAAATAATGTTAAACCAATTTTGAAGATAGATGGTTAAAAAGTGCTTATATATGTGTGTCTTTGTGAATGATTCAGAAAGTATGATATCTTCCCTTGGAATTTACTTAGTTTTTTCACGTTTTGAGGCAAGTCACTTAAATAATAGAAATACTGTAGAGCCTCTGGTTCGAGCCTTGAAAACTTACAGATCAGGAAGCATGATGAGGACCTTCTTTGTTTATGTAATTTTGAGTCTCTTCAGACCTAGTGCCCTATGGGTCATGCTGAGGTCTTTACCTGAAATGTGTTCAAATCTGGGTGGTTTGTTAAACACAGGCAAGAAATGTCCTTGACTTGTCTTACATGTGCTCCCCACTGCATCTGGACCCGACTCACTCTCTCTGTGAAGATAATCAAGGCTGGCTTTGTCATAGAAATCGAGGATAAGATAGTGCTCACTGAACATCAAGTAAGGGAATTCTATAGTCGGATAGCAGACCAGGTAAGGATGTAGACACAAACCTAAAGAAGCTGCTGTGTTTTCAAATGCAGTGGATTCCTGTAAATTTGGAACCCTCCTTTTGGAAAAGCAAATGGGTAAGTCTGACCAGCCAGATAAGTTCCCATTGTCCCTCTTGGCATTCAGATGATGGTAATGCCAAAGAAGGTGACGAAGGGGAAGTGTCCGGTAGAAAGGGCCCTGAGACCTGTAAGGGCAGATGGTCTGACTGTACTTTGTCGGAGTGAAGCCCTGTCTGGCTTACGGGCTCTCATTCTCTCTGATGCAGGGAATCAGCCTCAGGTAGGGAATATCCAGGCCTTTCCTGTAGATTTTTATCTCAGGCTGAGGCTCCTTCTCATAAACCTCACAGGGAAGCTTTAATCCTTTCATTACCTAAAGGCCCTTTTTCTCTTCTCCCTGGGGGAGCATAAGAAAGACAGTGCTGTGTATTGGAAAGGGCAGTGGCTTGAGGGTCAGAAGAAATAGCTTCTGGAAATCTCCTGCCCAGTCTGGTAGCCATCAACTACATGTGGCCATTTGATTTTGAATTCATTAAAATCAAATTGAGTAAAAAAATTCAGAGTTTCTGATTGCACTGGCCACATTTCAAGGGCTCAGTAGCTGTACATGGCTATGCGTGTTGGAGAGCCTAGAAGAGCATGTTTGTCTTCAGAGAAAGTTCTAGTGAACGGCACTGTGTCAGCTGGCTGTGACACTCAAACTGCCTCTCTTGGCCCCAGGAAAAGGTTGGACCCACTGCCTCAGCATCATGTGGGAACTTTTGAGACAATCCACTTTTCAGAGCGCGATCCTCAACCTTCTGAGTCTTGAACTCTGGGATTGGGTTTCCCAATTCTGTGTTTTAACAAGCCCGGCAGAGGATTTGGGAGCATCCTGAAGTTGGAGAATGGTTATTAGACCATCTTTAAGGTCAATCCCTGTGAGCTCTGAACTCCCATCTTTCAAACATGTTAACCAGGGGGGCTGATAGAGGCAACGCTGCCTTGCCTAGTGGTCGGGAAGGGGACAATGTTGCTTGAGTTGGGGAGTGGCTGCCTCTTTAGTCTATCTCAGAAGCCTGAAGTAAGCAGTTTATCATCTTATTTTGTAGCCTGACTTTGAAGATTTTGTCCTTTCTATGACCAGCGGCCTGAGCCATATTCTAGTTATATCTCAAGGAAATGAAGAACAAGACTCCCTGGAAGAAATTGAACCCAGTCCTGAGATGGAAGCTAAAGAAATAGATGAGGATCATGCAGTGGTGGCCATGACTCCAGTGATAAGGAAGAAGAGGGACAGGTAGCTCGAGACCAGGAAATCTAGCATTAGACGTTGGGTTAGTAGGTAATGAAGTGTAATATCCAAATGTCTCAAAATCTAAGAACTCACTTTTTAAAAGATTTTATTTACTTAAGAGAGAGAGAGATCACAGAAGGAGACGGAGGAGCAGCCTCCTAAATGAGCAGGGAGCTTGATGCGATACCCAATCCCAGGATGCTGGGATCATGACCTGAGCTGAAGGCAGCTGCTTAAGCGACTGAGCCCCCCAAAATACCCCCCCAAAACACACATTTTTATGTTGGATGCACAAGTGTTTCTTCCAGTTGATCTAAATCTATATATACAACAAAGCTGGGATTTCCCTGAAAGTTTATGTCAAGAGGATTAGAAAGGGAAAAATGTGAAAAGGTGTCCTATTTGTCTTTCTAAAGCTGGACACACCAGTTTGGCCTCCCAGCCTAGGGCCCCAGGGGCAGATTGGGACCCAGGAATGTGTCATTCCTGCTAGGTCTCTCTCCTCTCCCATCTCCCCACATCCACCTCCACCCGCCTTGCATCCTACTAAAGACAATGGATGTTCTCTCTCCCCTTTTTTACTTAAGGCAGGTTGTGGTTACAAATTGCTAAGAACCAAATGGTTGTATATTCTCACCAATGGGTTTTTAAATATTTGAAAATGAATATAAGTACTAGCAACAGTGCTGGTTTTATGCACTGCCATTTGTGTCTTTTATTCCTTGGAAGACTCAGAAAGTTCAGTTGACCACAAGAGTCATCAGGACTATGCCTGAAACAAAGATAGGTGAGCAGGAGCCTGCTGAGAGGAGCTGATCCTTGAGACTCTGTGATGTGTCTCTTCCTGATGGACAGCACATCTTCATTGTGTTTTCTGGCAGGGCATCTCCAGAACCTTCTTTGTGGTCTTATTAATGTGTGTAGTGGCTTTTCTTGAGTAGCTATATCTGCTGGTTCCTACTGGTGTCATATGTTTTAGGTAGCAGCATGGCATGGTCATTAGTTCCAAGTTTTAAGTGGGATCGAGGGGCTTATAGTTAAGTCAACTGCCAGCAAAGGGTTTTGTGAACAGTAGCACTTAATTTTACAGTTTTAAGGGTAGTCAGTGGTCAGTGGGAAGGTTTGGGTGGGGAGAATTGCACTCAAAAAGGTGCCAGACTTCATACCAGAACTTCTGAGTGTTAAAAAAATGTTCTGTGAAGCACTCGTCGAGGCAGCTTGCATAGAGAAGTTAACATTCCACTAGTGCTATCATTCTGGTGAGTCTGCGTCACATCCAGCTTTGAAAAGCAGTTGTCTCTGGTTGTGGAGTACCGACATGATAACATGAACAATTTAGGCCATTTGGCAGGGTGGGCATGGAATGAGATGTGTTAATCTTGCTTTGGAAGAGTCTGCAGTATTTTCTTTCCGAACTTAGAGACTCCATTTGCCTTTGGCCCATGTTTTTCCTAAGCAGTGACCACAGGCAGGCAGCATGGAGTGGTGGAAGTGTGTTTGTCTGAGAATCTGTTTTCCCAGCTCGTGTTCTGGAAGCAGAGCGTAACAGGAGCCAAGCACTCCTACTGTCATCTTTTAATTAAGCCTAGAACCCAAAGATCAAGAACAAAGACTCATGAGTCATTTACACGTCTGTTCACTTTCTTTCTTTATGGCTACCTCTCCCCTATCTCAGAGCGTCCTTACCTTCCTCTCTGGGTGGTGGTGGGGCTGGTGGGTGAGGAAGAAAGGAAATTAAAGGCAGGGCAATTAGACGGGGAGCAGTAGGTGGCTTCTTCTGTGAATAAGAGCAGAGCTCCCCTTCTTGGTCAAGGTAGTTGTCCCCAGAGAGAAAAACTCACATGTGAACCCACATGGTCTGAGAAAACTTTCTGCATGTCAGCAGTAGCCCACTGGACCCAGTGATTGGCTGGGCGGAGGAACCAGGAAAAGGACACAGGCAGCCATAGTTTTCATCCGGATCCCAAATTTGCTCATGATGACTTTTGATCACTGTTACTCATTTGCTTGTGTGTCTCCTTAATCAGCCTGCGTATTAAGAACTCAAAGGACAGAGTCATTTATTTTTGCTTTCTGGTCATTCTACAGAAGAGGAAGGTGTGATTCTATTAGCTACATTGTCCAGAGTCAGATAAGTAGTTACTGGCAATCTTCACTCACTCACTCACTCACTCACTCACTCACTCACTCACTCATTCATTCTTTACACATCCTTCTATTTATCCAGTATTTATTAAAGTCCTACTATGTGTCAAGTCCTGGGGATACAAAGATGGGAGGAAATGAAATGATCTCTAAGGTCCCTTTCAGCTCCAAATCTTTATGTCTGAGTGAAGATGTTAGTGCCTACCTCCTATAATATATTGTATTTCTCTCTCCATACAAAGTATATATTCTGTTCTTGGTAATCAATTTATCTCTTTACATATCATAACTGTAGAGAGCAAGTTTTTCTTTTATAAAACTCTCATTAAAATTGAAGATAGTAGATACAGTTCCTAAAATAGTCTTTAAAATATTTTTGGGATCAAAGCAGTCTGAATTCTGCACCTTTACTCTCTACTCCCATCTCCAGAACCTTTCTTGCCTCTCTAGAATCAAAGGGAACCTGTGCTCCTGGGCATTTGACCTGGATGTCTCTTGGTCCAGAACTAAGGAGAAGGGGAGGGCAGTGTGGTGCTTTCTCCACTGATAGCTTGGGGGGCTGCCTGAGTTCAGTCACGGGGGATAAAATGCGGGAACCTGGGGACAAGCACCAGTCTTGGGAAGAATAAACAGACTTGTCACTCCCCAGGGCCAGGTTGATACTGGACTTCACTGGGCTTCCTAAACCCCTTCCCCCCCGAAAGCCCAAGATGGAGCTGAGCAGAATTACCTTTGAGGACCAGCTCTGTAAGGGCTCTTACCATTTGTTCCCACAAGGGCATGACAGCCTGCTTGCTTGTAGCCTAGAGGCCATTTTTTGTCTTTCAGCTATAGGGTTTCCAACACCTCACATACCAAAACCCAGATGTAAGCCCCAATAAACCAACCGAGAAAAATGACTATCCACCTCAGGGAGGCTAGCAGCCAGAGAAAGGAAGAGCTACACAAAAATCAAAACGTCAACCCAGTGAAAAAGAACTGCTAGGGCTGGAAAAATATTTAAGTAAAATAATAGTACTACTACTAATAATATATAATGCTTGAGACTAATAATAATATGTAACTACTACTAATAATAGTGCTTGAGATTCAAGTGCTACACGTAAAAAGAGACTTTCAAACTTGAACCATAAAATAGTGATTTGAACTCTAAATTCAGTGGAGAATTAGTGTGATAATCATTTGAGACTTGAATTAATGACTTGGAAAATCAGGTGAAAGAAATAGCTTACAGTACAGAAATGAGACAGACATGAGAGCAAGAGAATAAGCAATGTGGAGAATATACTGGGCAAAACCAACGTGCTAGTAAGAGAAATTCCATACGGAGAAGAAAGAATAGATGAACAAGCTATAATTTGGCAAAGAATAGGGGGAAAAAATCCCCTGAAATGAAGAACTAAATGCATCTGCCAATTGAAAGAGCTTACAGTAGCCCAGCCTTGACTGATGCACAAAAACACAGACAGGGAAATATCCTGGGAAAAAGCACTGAATGCCATTTCCAGAGAGAAAGAACAGGAAGTGATGTGCTCAGTATGTTTGAAACCCCAAGCAGACAATTTTCTTAATACCCTTCTCCTCTATATGATAATATTATTTTTAGTACTAATTATTGAACAAAGCAAACAATGGCCAGGAAAAAAAATAGTGAAAATTGTCCTTCGTGAAATATATAAGCAAAAAAAAAATATATTCTAATGCCAAAAATGAAACAAATAATAGGCTAATACTGTTTAATTATATTAATGTGTTTTCTTAGAAAGGAAAAAAAAGCATTCATACTTGTATATATATTAGTCTATCACAGTAATAAGGTGCAAATTTTGTCTGTAAGCCTTAAATTTTGAAGATTTGCTAATGGCATTCTAAAAATTGATCTTTACTGTATATTCATGTTAAATAGAGATACATAAAATTCCTGTTTCACAATAAACTCCAGAAATTGCATTCTGCCAATAGCTTTGTTGTTTTGGTATCGATTCTTACATGCAGAATACAAGCCAGAGTACACTGTTTATTAAAGATAAGGAATGAAAATATGCCAGCTTGAAGCCTACAGATTTTTGTTAAAATTTAACACTAACCACAGGAATTAGACAAAAGATTTTTTTCAAGGAGGAGTAAATTTATTACTAACATTGTTTAAAATTGCTTGTGCATGATGATGCTAAAAAACAGCCCAACTTTTAGTTTAAAATTGGCTTAACATTTGTTAGAGGCAATGCATCACCCAGTGACTTGCACTTGGTCCCCTTCCACCAACTGCATGGTTGGCAGCAACTGAGAACAAGTTCCTCACAAAGAAAAATTCTTACACTGGCAAGGGACTTGTCATCAGACCACTGAGAGAAACAGCAGACCCCCTGCATCCTAATGAAGCTGGGATATCCTTTACCTGGAAAAGCAAAGGAAGATGCTCAAGGATATGCTCAGGAGTATATGACCTGAAAAATATTTGAGGGAAGACTTGATCTAACAAAAAATGAAGGGACGCTTCAGCATGAGGGGAAAGAGGGAAGGGAAATGGTTCTTCTCAGAGAGGAGAGAGGAAAGCTGAAATGAAGAAGTGACACAGTGTTTTAAAGTTCTTTTTTGAGTTTACAGAAGTGGGAATGGATGGGATTCTGGAGCTGAGAAACAGTGTGCAGGATGTTAAGAAATATTTGGAACATATGGTTTTGGTTACAGAAGCAGGTAAAAGATGGTGAATATCAGTGCTGTGGGTAAGTATAATAGAACCTCTACATTAACAAGGGGAAAACATGGAGTGGATAGCAACTGGCTCAGACCAGCAAGCTAAGGGAAAGAAAAGAAGAAGAAAATACAATTTAAAATAACTTGTATATATATATAAAGTAAGATGGAAGGAAGATAGTTAAGTATATGGCTATTACACTAAATAGGAAAAGGTAAGTTATCCTATTAAATACAGAGATCACAATTAAGGTTAACATAAAAAAGAAAAGGTACTTTAAAAACCATTATAGTGACAATGGATCATCAATGAGTACTAAGACCATCACGTGAAAAATATATACAGTTTCAAATAGTGTCCTCACAGATTTCTTTTTATTTACAAGGTGGACACTGTAGCTTTCCAGCAGAGAAAACGGGAAAATACCACTTTAATCACATTAATACCATCAACATTGGGAAAAACTTAAATTGTATTACTTACATCATATTGTGATGTATGAAGGATACAGCATCACTTATATAATATTCCTCCCAAAGAGTCATACCCTGATTGAAGCCATCCTAAATGAGGAATACTCCGCAAAACAGCTAACCTGGACTCTTACAAAATGTCAATATCATGAAAGATGAAAAGGCTGAGGCCTTATTAGAGATTAGAGGAGACTAGGGAGCTAGGACAATTACAGGCAACATATGGTCCAGGATTGGGAAAAATTACTATTGATGGAGCATACTGTAAGGTTGGTGAAATTTGAATATGAACTATTTAAGAGATAATAGTTTTATATCAATGTAAACTTTCCTAAAATATTTAGGAGGGTGAATGTTTAAAATATCTGCAGCCTGCTCTTAAATGGTTCAATCAACACACACACACACACACACACACACACACGAGAGGGGGTGCAGAGAGAGAAGAAATGTGGCAAAATGTTAACAGTTCGTGAATCTAGAGTTCATTATCCTTGTCTTGCAACTTTCCTATAAATTTAATTTTTTTCAAAATAAAAAGTTTAAAAAAACTGCACTCATTTATATTCTGTTCAAAAGAAACACACAAGAGAAATAAAACAAAAATAAAGGAATGGCAAAAAAAATATAACCAGGCAAAATAGAGTGTTAGAAATGAACATTAAAAGTACTAAACTGGGCTGCCTGGGTGGTGCAGTTGGTTGAGCATCTGACTCTTGGCTTCAGCTCAGGTAGTGATCTCAGGGTCATGGGCTCAGGGTCATGGGATTGAGCCCCATGTAGGGCTCCGTGCTCAGTCTGGAGTGTACTTGACACCCTCTTCCTCTGCGCCTCCCTCTGTGCTTTCTCAATCTCTCTCTCTGAAATAAATCTATTTTAAAAAAGTGCTAAACTTAATAAAGAAGGACATGATGTTAAAATCAATGTTTATGAAGAAGATCTAATAGTCTAAAAGTACCCTGATAGAATTATATATAAGTAAGTATATATGGCCTTAAAGCCCACAAACATTTTCTTTTTTACAAAGAAAGCCTTAATGCATTTTTTAAAATTAAGATTTCACCACATGAATTTACAGGTTATAATCCAATAAAATTGGAAATAAACAATAAAAAGATGACCAAAATGTCTTATGTATTTGAAAATGCATCATGTGCTCCTACATAAGCCTCGACTCAATGACAACCTTAAAAGGAAAAGTAAAAACTACTTGGAAGGCTTTACATAAAGGAAAGAAAAACTTGTGTTGTATATGTAAGTTGTATATATAGTGCTCATCACATCACGTGCCCTCCTTAACGTCCATCACCCAGTTACCCCATCCTCTTACCCCCTCCTCTCCAGCAACCCTCAGTTTTTCCTATGATTAAGAGTCTCTTGGGGCGCCTGGGTGGCTCAGTCGTTAAGCGTCTGCCTTCGGCTCAGGTCATGATCCCAGGGTCCTGGAATCGAGCCCCGCATGGGGCTCTTTGCTCAGCAGGAAGCTTGCTTCTCCCGCTACCTTTCCCTCTCTCGCTGTGTTTCTCTCTGTCAAAAAAAATAAAATCTTAAAAAAAAAAAAAGAGTCTCTTATGGTTTGTCTCCTTCTCTGATTTTGTCTTGTTTTATTTTTCCCTCATTTGCTGTGATCCTCTGTTTTGTTTCTTAAATGCCACATATGAATGAGATCAGATGTTCCTTTCTCTGATTGACTTATTTCATTTAGCATAATACTCTGTAGTTCTATCCAAGTCATTGCAAATGGCAAGATTTCTTTCTTTCTCTCTCTCTCTCTCTTTCTCTCTTTCTTTCTTTCTTTCTTTCTTTCTTTCTTTCTTTCTTTCTTTCTTTCTTTCTTTCTTTCTTTCTCTCTCTCTTTCTTTCTCTTTCTTTCTTTCTTTCTTTCTTTCTTTCTTTCTTTCTTTCTTTCTTTCTTTCTTTCTTTCTTTCTTTCTTCTTCTTTCTTCTTTCTTTCTTTCCTTTGATGTCTCAGTAGTATTTTGTTGTATATATATGCCATATCTTCTTTGCCATCTGTTGATGGACATTGGACATCTGGGTTCTTTCCATAGTTTGGCTATTGTGGACATTGCTGCTATAAACATTGGGGTACAGGTGCCCCTTTGGATTATTATATTTGTATCTTTGGGGTAAATATCCAGTAGTGCAATTGCTGGGTCATAGGTGAGGGGAGGGAGAGAATCTTAAGCAGGCTCCATGTCCAGCCGAGAGCCTGATGCAGGGCTCGAACTCACAACTCTGAGATCATGACCTGAACCAAAATCAAGAGTCAGGTGGTTAACCAACTGAGCCACCAAGGTGCTCCAAGAAAAACATTTTTAATCGTATTTTATGTTGGTCTTCTTTATCCTCCCATGAAGTCAAGCATACATGATTTCATGTAATTGATTTTTGGATTGGTTCAACAAAGAGTGGAATTAAATACATACTGTCTGATTTGACAGAAAAATGCAACTTATCTTTCTATGACATTCAGTTTTTATTTGTTTTATTAAACCACAAAATATTTGTGAACTTATTACCAGTTTTAATTTTCTGGCATGGTTATTAAGCTTTAGTTTATAATAATCTTATATTATATTTTGGATTTCCACAGCTTACAAGAATATTTGGAAAGACAACATATATCTCAGTATTGTGATGTTGAAGATACTGTAACTAATGTTAACCACTTTATCGATATGTTCTTCCCTGATTTTAAAAATATGAAGCATCTCAAATTAGAAAAGATCCTGGCATTACTTCGGCCAGCTCTCTTTCAAGAAAAGAAAGGTAAGAAATAAATATAAATACACCCTAATATAATTACATTAAAAGATACTATTTTAAAATTCAACGTTGAAGAAAAGCACCTGTTTATTCATGTATGAAATTCCAAAGATTAGAATGAGGGGTGCCGGGGCACCTGGGTGGCTCAGTGGGTTAAGCCTCTGCCTTCGGCTCAGGTCATGATCTCAGAGTCCTGGGATCGAGCCCCACATCATCAGGCTCTCTGCTCAGCAGGGAGCCTGCTTCCCCCTCTTTCTCTGCCTTCCTCTCTGCCTACTTGTGACTCTCTCTGTTAAATAAATAAATAAAATCTTTAAAAAAAAAAAAAAGAATGAGGGGTGCCTGGCTGACTTAGTCAGTGGAGCATGTGACTTGGTCTCAGGGTCACGAGTTTGAACCCCATTTTGGGAGTAGAGCTTACTTTAAAAAAATGAGAAAACATAAAGTGCCTGGCACTTAAAGGGGTGCTAATTATTTTTAACCTTTCCCCATATTCATATAGCAGAGAAACTATGACAGAGTAGGAATACAGACCATAATTTCACATTATAGCTGGTATATGGAAATACAATGGATATGTGTATATTGACCTTATATTCTTTAACTTGTTGAACTCATTTAGTTCTAGAAGTTTTGGTGTAGTTTCCTTGGAAATTTCTATGCAGCCCAAAGTTTCTCAACTTCAGACCTACTTACATGTGGGGCTAGATAATTCTTTGTTGAAACAGGTGGGGCACTTGGGTGGCTCAGTCAATTGAGTGACCAACTTTTCATTTCGGCTCAGGTCATGACCTCAGGGTTTTGAGATTGAGCCTTGCCTCAGGATCTGCGCTGAGCATGGAGCCTGCTTAAGGTTCTCTCTCTCTTTTCCCTCTGTCCCTCCCCCCTCTAAAAAAAAATAGGCAGTCTTGTGTGCATTGTAAAATGTTTATAACATCCTTGGCCTTGACTCACTAGATGCCAATAGCATCCTCCACATCCCCAGTGTGACGACCAAAAATATCTCCAGACATTGTTAGATGCACCCTTGCAGGGCAAAATGTCAGGCTGAGAGCTGGGGATATGAACAATAAATATCATCTGCAAATTGAGACAGTTTTACCTCTTTCTTTTGAATCGGTGTGCTTTTATTTCTTCTGCTTGCCTTATTGAACTGGCTAGAACGTCCTGTATGATGCTGACAAGGAGAGGTGACATGCTTGCTTTGTTTTTGACCTTATAGCAAAAGGATTCAATCTTTTACCGTTGAGTATAATAGTAGCTCTATAGACCTTTATTTAAATTTAAAAAAACAATATTTCTAGTTTGGGGAAGTTTTTTGTTTTTTTTTTTTAAATTATAAATAGGGATTGTATTTTCTCAATTTTTTTTCTGCATCTACTTATACGATTATGTTTTATTTCCTTGAGTTTGATAATATGGCAATTGCTTTGATTTTTGAATATTGGACCAGTCTTATATCCTCCAGATAAGCCACATTTGGTTGTATATTGTTCTTTTTACATATATCTGGGTTTGATTTTTTTACTATTTTGTTGCCTTGTGTGTCTATATTCATGAGAAGTATTTGTTCTTTTCTTTTCATGTCTTTATCTGATCTTGGTGTCAGAGTAATGTAGACATTATCAAATGAGATAAGAAGTAGGTACTCTTATTTCTCCGAAGAAATAGTGTATAACACATATTACATCTTTCTTAAATGTTTATTAGAATTTACCAGTGAAACTATCTGAGCTTAGGGTTTTCTTCTTTGGAATGTTTTAGTTTTGCCTTCTTAAATCTTTTAAATTATGGATATATTTTTTTAAATGAATAGACCATATTTTAGAATAGGTTTAGATTTACAGAAAAATTAAGGAAGACAGTAGTTTCCATATGGCTGTCCCTCCCTAACAGTTATTCCTATCAACATCTTATATTATGGTGATATATTTTTATAATTAATGAACCAATATTGAAATGTTATTAACTAAAGTTCATAGTTTATAATAATGTTTGCTCTTTGCTTTGTACATTTTATAGGTTTTCACAAATGCATAATGTTGTGTATCCCCTTTACGGTATCATATAGAATAGAATCACTAAACTAAAAATCCCCTGTATTTCATCCCTTGTTCATCCCTCTCTTCCTCCCTCCCAACTCTTGGCAATCACTGATCTTTTTGCTATCTCTATAGTTTGCTTTTTCTAGAATGTAATATAGTTGGAATCATAGAGTCTGTAGCTCTTCTTCTTTCATGTGACTTCTTTCACATGACAATATGCATTTGAGGTCTCTCCACATCTTTTGTTGATATTTTCTTGATAGTTCATTTTCCTTTATCATTGAATAATTTTCCCACTGTATGAATGTACTTAGGCTTATCCAGGTACCTATTGAAAGGCATCTTGATTGCTTACAGTTTTTAGCTACCATGAATAAAGATGCTATAGGCATTCATATGCAGTTTGTGTGTGTGTGGACATAAGTTTTCAACTCAATTAGCTAAATACCTAGGAGCATGATTACCAGATTTTATGGTTAAACTATGTTTAGCTTTGTAAGAAACTGTCAAAATGCCTTTCAAAGTGACTGTATCATTTCCCATTCCAAACAGCAATGAATGAAAATTCCTGTTGCTCCACATTCTTGTCAACATTTGGTATTTTAGATTTTTTTCCCTGTTCTAATAGGTATATAATGTTATCTCATTGTTGTTTTAATTTACAATTCCTTGATGACATGATGCTGAGCATTGTTTCATACGCTAACTTTCCATCTGTCTATCTTTTTTAGTGAGATGTGTCTTCAGTTTTTATAAAGTCCATTTCTTTTCTTTTCTTTTTTTAAGATTTTTTTATTTAGGGGCACCTGGGTGGCTCAGTGGGTTAAAGCTTCTGCCTTTGGTTCAGGTCATGATCTCTGGGTCCTGGGATCGAGCCCCGCATCAGGCTCTCTGCTTGGCAGGGAGCCTGTTTCCCCCTCTTACTCTGCCTGCCTCTATGCCTACTTGTGATCTCTCTCTGCCACATAAATAAATAAAATCTTAAAAAAAATTTTTTATTTATATATTTAACAAAGAACAAGAGAGCACAAGCAGGGGGAGCAGCAGGCAGAGGGAGAGGGAGAACCAGACTCCCTGCTGAGTAGAGAGCCTGACGTGGGGCTGGAACCCAGGACCCCAGAATCAAGACCTGAACTGAAGGCAGATCTTTAACCACCTGAGCCACCTGGGCGCCCCTTTCTGCCCATTTCTTAATTGAGTTGTTTGTCTATTTATTTTTGAGTTATAAGAGTTATGAGTTCTTTGTAAATTTTGAATATAATCCTTTCTATTAAATGTGGTTTGCAATTATTTTTCCCGGTTTGGGATCTGTGTTTGTTTTGTGTGTGTGTGTGTGTGTGTGTGTGTGTGTGTGTGTGTGTGTGTGTGTGTTTAAGCAGTCTTTTTCACAGAAAAGTTTTTATTTTTAATATAGTCCAACTTACAAGTTTTTATTTTGTATTCTTCTTTTAGTGTTGTATCTAAAAAATAATTTCCAAACCCAGGGTCACCTAGATTTTCTCCTTTGTTATCTTCTAGAAAGGTTATGATTTTGTATTTTAAAATTAGGCCCATAATCCAGTTGAGCTAATTTTTGTGAAAGATATAAGGTCTGTCTAGAGTAGTTTTTTTTTTTTTTTTTTGCATGGGGGTATGCCTCATTGCTCCAGTCCCATTTGTTGAAAAGATGGTCAGTGCTCCACTGCATTGCCCTTTCTTATCTGTCCTAGACCAGCTGAGTGTCTTTGTGTGGGTTTTTTTCTGGGTTCTATATTATGAAATATTATTTTCTAAATATATTCTAAAGATATATCTAAATATATTATATTATAATAATATATTATATTATTATATATTATAATATATAATTAATTTTATTAACATACTATATAACATAATTATATTTATATAATATATAATCATATATTATATTTAATATTAATAATATAATATATTATAATATATATCTAAATATATTCTAAAGAAATATCTATTATCTTTGTATCTGTTTTTCACCAGTTCCATGTTGTCTTGATTACTGTAGCTTTATATCATAAGGTAGTATCAATCCTCCAACATGGTTCTTCTCCTTCAATATTGAGTTGTTATTCTACGTCTTTTGCCTTTCTGTATAAACTTTAGAGTCAGTAGAGATGACATCTTAACAATATTGAGCCTTCCTATCCATGAATAATGAATAATGCCTATGTCTACATTTATTTAGATCTCTGATCCCTTTGACCAATTTTGTAGTTTTATCTATGTATCATCTATCGTTCTATCTATCTATCATCTATCTATTATCTATCTAGTTTCTATTCAAATTCCAGTTAACATACAGTGTAAATCAGTTTCAATTCAATACAATACAGTGTAATATCAGTTTCATACAATATAGTGAATCGACACTTTATACAACACCTGGTGCTCATCACAACAAGCTCACTCCTTAATCTCTGTCACCCATTAGACCCACCCTCCTATCCCCCACCCCTCTAGTAACCATCAGTCTGTTGGTTAATTGTAGAGACAATTAAGAGTTTGTTTCTTGGTTTGCCTCTCTTTTTTCCCCCTATGATCATTTGTTTTGTTTCTTAAATTCCATATATGAGTGTTTCTCTTTCTCATGTTTCAGTATTTCTCTTTCTCTGACTATTCCTTATTTAGACCCTATACAGATTTTGTTGGATTTCTATTGATGTAGTTCATTTTTTGAGTGCTTGTGTAAATGGTATTGTTTTAAATTTTAAATTCCAATGTTCATTCCTGGTATATAGGAAAGTAATTGACTTCTGTATATTAATGTTAACGTGCAACTTTGCTGTAGTGGTCTCTTATTGTTTCCAGGAGTTTTGTTGTTATTGTTTCTTTGGGATTTTCCACATAGACATTGATGTCACTAGACAACAAAGACAGTTTTATTTTCTCCATCCAAATCTATGTACTCTTTTATTTCCTTTTCTTGTGTTATTTCACTAACTATGTTTTTCAGGATATGTCAAATAGGAGTGGCAAGAGGGGATATCATTGCCTTCTTTCCAGTCTTACAGACAAAACATCCAGTTTCTCTCCATTAAGTATGATGTTAGCAAGAGGATTTTTGTACAGGTTCTTTAGTAAATTGAGGAACTCTTTATTCCTAGTTTGCTGAGAGTTTTAATCATGAATTGTTGTTGGAGAAGCACCTGGGTGGCTCAGTTGGTTAAGTGTCTGCGTTCTGTTCAGGTCATGATCCCAGGGTCCGGGGATTGAGCCCCATGGTGGGCTCCTTGCTGTTTCTGTTTCTCCCTCTTCCTCTTCTTCTCCCCCTGTTTGTGCTCTCTCTCTCTCTCTGTCAAATAAATAAATAAATAAAACCTAAAAAAAAAAAAAAAGAATGGTTGTTGGAGTTGTGTTTTGCTTTTTCTGTATCTATTAATAGGATCATATGATTTTTCTTCTTTAGCATAATAATCTTCATTGGTTTTCAAAAGTTGAACCAGCCTTATATGCCTGAAACAAATCCTGCTTTGCTATAGTGTATGCTTTTTTATACATTATTAGATTTGATAGATAATATTTTGTTGAGATTTTTTTCTGTAGTTCATGAGACTATCTTATGTGACAGCTGGTGCATGTTTCTACTCCCCAGCCTTTTCCAACACTCCTAAGAATACTTGAAATATGCAATAGACACATTCTGGCTAATTCATTTGCTAGCACTCTTACTACCAAGTCCCTAGAAAAGAACATCACACTGAAAAGAATTAACAAACATTAAATCCATAGATGACATATGAGAATTAAAACTGCCTGTCTTTAGTATGAGTTGGTAGCTGGCTGTTGCCTCATTCATGTTGGGTAAAGATGTCAGATGCATTGCATCTGGGGCCTGACTGGCCTCTATTGGATATTGTCTCAGGCAGTCTTCCTGGTTCTTTCATATGCCCTGAAGCCACAAGAGTGTATCACCTCCAAGCAACTCTGTTGTATAAGCCAAATCCTCAGACCAAAGTTTTCTGTGCAGCTTGGAAATCAGACCCTCACACCTTTTATTCATAATAGAAGAATAAGAGGTGAAAACATGATTCTTTTTCATTGTTTTCATCTCCTCTGGGACTGGTTTAGTCATCTTCTCCCCGTTTGCATCTAGCTTGTCAGAATCATTTCGATTATTGCTTAAAGTCTCTTTTCCAGTGAGCACAGAGTATCGTCTTTTCAAAAATCCATTCTGACAATCTTTATCTTCTAATTGCTATGTTTACACCAGTCACATTAAATGTCATTTTGGTACATTTTGGAATTGTCTATTCTGTTTTCTCTTTCCTGCTGTCTTTTGAAATTTAAATACTCTTTTAGTGTACTATTTTAATTTACCTATTGGCTTCTTAATTCTATGTATTTTGCCCATTTCTTTTAGTGGCTGTGCTTTGGATTAAAATATATGTGCATAACTTTAAAACTATTTAGAGTTAATATTTTGCCAATTCACCTTACAGGCCCATGTATCCTTTTCCCCTGTCCCCTACATGATGTACTCAGTGGTCTACTACATCTACATGTATTGAGTATTTCACCAAACTATAGTATAATTTTTTGCTTTTCAACAGTGAGGAATTTTTTTTAAAAACTTAAGAGGAGGAAATATCTCTTATTATATTCATCTAGATTACTGTTCATCCATATTTATTTACTGTTATCTTCTATTCCTTTCTGGAGTTCCAAGTTTCCCTCTGATATAATTTCCCTTCCATCCAAAGAACGTTTCTACTTTTTTAGAACAGGTCTGACAGCAACAAATTCAGTTGGTTTTCTTTCATCAAGAGATGTCTTTATTTTCATTCCTGAAGCTTATTTGTACTGATATAGAATTCTGGTTTGCCACTTTTTTCCCTTTAATACTTTAAAAATGTTGTGCCACTGCCTTCTGGCTTTATTGGTATCTAATGAAAAATCTAGCATCATTCAAAGCATTTTTTACTTTATATGTAATGTATATTTTTATTTGTTTATTTATTTGGGGGGTTGCTTTCAAGATATTTTCTTATCTTTGGTTTTTAGAAGATTTATTATTATGTGTATAAGTATACTTTAAAAAAAAAGATTTATTTATTTGTTTGAGAAAGAGCAAGAGAAAACATGAGTGGGAGGGGCCGAGGGAGAGGGAGTGAGAACCTCAAGCAGACTGCATGCTGAGTGTGGAGCCCAATGCAGGGCACAATCCCAGGATCTCAAGATCACAACCCGAGCAGAAACCAAGAGTTGAATGCTCAACCAATTGTGCCACTGATGTGTCCCTGAGTATGTTTTTCTTTTAGCTTATCTTTGACTTTGGGGTTTCTTAAACTTCTTGAATCTATAAATTACTCTTTCACCAAAATCAAGGGATTTCCCACTGTTATTTCTTTAAATTATTTTTTCTGTGCTCTTTCTCCACTCCATCTGGGATTCCAAAGATATAAGTATTAGATATTTGACATTGTCTCACAGGTTCCTGAGGCTTTAGTCATTCTTAAATTTTTTTTCTGTGTGTAGTTCTAATTGGATCATTTCAATTGTGTTAGTTTTAAAACTGAGTTCTGTGATTTCCTTGTTGGCATCCAGCCCATCCAGTGAATATTTTATTTCAGTTATAATGTTTTTTAGTTTTACACACCTTGTATGTGTTTGATTCCTATGTAATGAAAAGTTGGAAATAGCATCATAAGTCATAATTTGGTATGTTAAGAGTATTATTCACGTTAAAATCTAATAAGCTATCTTTGCAAATACATTCTGTATGGTATGCATAACCAATGACCTATTGATTTAACACTTGTTATATGACTTTTTATTTAGAGGATGTTTTGAAGATTATTGAAGGTGAAGGCTTTAAAATACTGATGCAAAGGCAAATTGTATTATCGGGAGAGGAAGCACAAACACTGTGTAAGGAATATGAAAATGAAGATTATTTTGGAAATATTATAGAAAAAATGACCAGGTAAAGTAGACTTCAGGTTTAGAAGGAACAGTCTGATTTAGTTTTGAATCATTTAGGTCTTCTTTTGACCCTGCCCTGGTCAAGTTGCCACACCTCTCAGTTCTGTAAACATGTGCTGAATCTACTTCTTTGCCAATCTCACTCTTATCTCAGTTCTCTGCTCAACTGTCCATCTTCTCTCATCCTCCTGGGATGATTACTGGAACAATGGAAAGGCCTGGGTGAAGTTACTGGAGTTCATTGAGTTGACTGCCAGAAATCCAAGGTGTGTAGCATTAAATCCAAGCAGAGAATATATTGACTCTCAAGGGTTTTGGTAATCCTGAAGATTACTAGTCCTAGGGGAAGAATGAGGTACTAGAAATCTGTGAGGTTTTAGAAGAATAAGTGACAGCTGTGACAGAAATCCAGCAAGGGCATATAAATCAGCAGAAATCTGGGAACAAAATAGGAACTGATCTATCAGAATAAAGGCCCTTCTCTTCCCTTCCTTAATTGGCATCCATCCTTTTGTAAGGTGTTCAGTATACTTAAGAGTATACCAATGGAGGGCGCCTGGGTGGCTCAGTGGGTTAAAGCATCTGCCTTCAACTCAGGTCATGATCTCAGGGTCCTGGGATCGAGCCCCGCATCGAGCCCCGCATCGAGCTCTCTGCTCGGCAGGGAACCTGCTTCCCCCTCTCTCTCTGCCTGCCTCTCTGCCTACTTGTGATCTCTCTCTCTCTGTCAAATAAATAAATGAAATCTTTTTTCTTTTAAAAAAGAGTATACCAATGGAAATTCATCTTAGACTTGATAAAAGGATTATCTTGACATGTTTTTGTCTATTTAACAAATTTACTCGTATTATCTATATGCAATTAGCTACTGAGCCATACTTTTTGTCTTTTTTTTCTAACAGTGGTCCGTCTCTAGCCCTTGTTTTAGTAAGAGACCATGGTTTAAAACACTGGAAAGAGTTAATTGGACCAAGTACTGTTGAAAAAGCCAAAGAATATCTTCCAAAGAGGTAGGATTCATATCATGGGTCCCAAACTTTTTTCATGGGAGACATTTTAATTTCTTTTTGGATGTGGGTACAGGATCCACAGCTCTAGTCCAAGGGAGGCTCTCAGGAAAACTTCTTTTCCTGATTATGACCAGAGGCCCAGCCCAGTGGCAGCTTGAGTAAAACGAAGGCTTTGCAGAAGAAGGTTGTGGGATGCTTGGTGTGAGGCTGGGAAGTAATTGGTGGGTACCCAGCCAAAAGGCCATCTCTTGGCCTTGGTGGGACTTGATTCAGGAGAAGAAAGGCCTTCTCTTCAAGTGAGCAAGAACGGAGATGCTTTATCAGATACAACAAGCTTGACATGCATGTTGATATAAAAAATAACAATACTGATGAAACATCACATATAAACTTTGAAATGTTTTCTTTTGGGTAGGGTATCTGGAATCTGATTTGTTCTGCATGGACAAATTTTACCCCTTATTTAGCCCTACAATTACCATAAAGGTTAATGGGGTTGGACAGTCTGTAAGTGGTATCAGCAGAGTGCCATAGAACCTCTTAATGAAATATAGCATAGAATGCAAGGCATGGCATCCAGTACAGGAATTCGTACCAACCCAAGGCTTATGCTTGTAACCATAGCATTCTAGAAATTATAGTTTCAAGTGTGGAGGTAGTGATCAGCACAGAGACATTTTCTCCAGGTGAAGGCACTCAATGACTGCTTCGCTCTACCTCACTTTTACAGTGAGGATTCCAACCAGAGCCCTTATGATCCTATGCTGCTACGAGTTCACAGCTAATCTTGACTGTTATTTTTTATTGGTTCCTTCTTCTTCAATTTCCTTGGCTCTACCTAGTTCTTTTGGGTTGCTTTTGAAATAACTCAGCAGAGCTCTGCCCTTCCCTGAACTTGGGTATCAAATTCTGCACTGCACTGCTTAATCTGAAATATGGTCACTTGCATAAAGGAGAAACACAGAAACCCCTCATTCTCATCACCTACTCACTCTATCCCATCCTTCCCCTTCACATGTACTTTTCCCCCAATAATCATGTCTAACAGCACCACAGAGGGGCAGCTTGTAGTTCTCTCCATTGAGCAAAGATACCTTCTGGTGATACCTTCACTGTGCAAATCCCCCAACCTTCGCAATTACAGGCTCCAGGGGGCGTGGGCTACAAGGGTCTTCAAGTCAGAGATCTGGGAACTATCAAGGGTCAAGTGGGAAGGTCAAATTGGATAAGGCACAAAGGAAATCTGGGAATGCATCAGCAAAAGCAATGAGGTAAGAAAGGGGTCTAAGGGGAGAAAGCCAAGTTACTAGTGAAGTCAGTTTATTAACAGAAAAGGACATTATTCACTGTGGCTGGATTTTGTGGGTGAGCAGTTCAGGACTATGTGTAAAGAGCAGAAAATGAAGGAAGCAGAGAGTATATCCTCTCCTGAAACATATGTAGATAAGGAGATGGAGGAAAAGGGCTACTGAAAAAAACATCAAAGAACAACAATTGATTTAGGAGATATATGTGTTCATCTGTTGTAGAGGAAGCAGAACCAGGATAAACTCTCTAAACCCGGGGCGCCTGGGTGTCTCAGTTGGTTAAGCGTCTGACTCTTGGTTTCTGCTCAGGTCCTGATCTCAGGGTCATGGGATGGAGCACCACGTAGGGCTCTGGCTCAGGGGGGAGTCTGCCTGAGATTCTCTGTCTGCTTCTCCCCCTGCCCCTCCCCCTACTTACACACTCTCTACATAAATAAAGTCTTAAAAAAAAAAGAACCTGTCTAGCCCAACATGTCCAGTATCATCAACCTCACTCCTGCCCCTTTACACGTAGCCATCCTATGTGCTCCTCTCTTATCACTGTACTTGCTCTGCTGGAGGCTCCATTGCAGTGTCTCCTGAACTCAGTGTTTGTAATTTGGGGTTTTTGGCATAGAGTCAGATGCCATCTCTAGTGCTTGATAATATTTTGTGATGAAGGAAGGGAAAGGAGTATTTACTGAGAGCTTAATATGCACCATATATTTCAAATGTATTGTCTGACTACGTCCTCAAAATCTCCTTCCAAAGCAATTTTATTATCTTTTTTTTTGCAGTTTTATTATCTTATTTATATCTGACACAACTAAAACACAGAGAAGTAATTGCCCAGTTCAATAAGCATCTACCGCATGTGCTTTTTCCATGCACCAGGGCACCATTTCTTCTTTCAGAGTTATCTGTCAATAGTCACATCATAATTATTTCAGTGTTCATGTTCTTTCTTCCTAATGGCTGTTAAACTTCCTTGTAAGGAAGGAGTATGCTCCAAGGCACTCTATTGTGCCTTTTGCACAATGTCTGGATCAGGAATGAGTTGTTTGATGACTTTTGGACAATTTATATAGTGTTCTGTTGTCTTAGTTCATACTACATTATGTTACACTCTAAGAATGCTTACCTTGACTTTTTCAAAGCTTATGTGCACGATTTGCAATGGATGATTTGCCCATCAACCAGTTGTATGGAAGTGATTCATTAGAAGCAGCCGAGAGGGAAATACAACATTTCTTTCCTCCTCAAAACACTTTAGCACTGCTTAAACCTCATGTAACACAGGAACAAAGAGGTAAATATTTAGAAATAAAAATTCCTTTCTGGAAGTCATCTCCGACCTTCCCAGAGAGTTAATAGTTTACTTGCCTGTGGTTCCGGGAGCCTTTTGCATTGTTCTTTATAATAATGACTATCTTCTCGGGCTGTGTTTCTAGGCCGGGCCCTCTGAGCGCACAAGATCTGGAAGATCTGGAAGCATTGGCTAATGTTCCATTTGTATTTGTTCCCACAGAGCCTCTCCTAAGGCAGATCTCTGCTGCCCCCTTTGTAGAAGTCCAGCCTTCTTCAGGTTTTCTATCAGTTATGCTCAGGGTTGACCTAGAGAGACCAGCCAGCAGCACAGCACTTCTAAGTGCTTTTGATCTGGACCAAAGAGAAGACTTTTACCAGAAAGCTTCTAATCCCTCATTTGATTCCCTAAGTAGCCTTTAATGTTTAGGTTGTTGGTGAGATTTTGACAAGATTTACTTTAATTCCCTCAAATAGTGCCTTGCTACTTCCAGGAGAAGTGTTCAGATGGCTTTTCCCCTTCAATCCATGTCTAGCAAGGACTTCCTTGACATTTGCTGTGTGGATGTGAAAACATGTCTTCACTTTCAACCCAGAAGCACACCCCTCCCAACCTCTTTATAGTCAATGAGATGTTTCCGGTGGGTTCTGGAAAGGTGCATCTCAGAGACTGATCATCTGCATTATTGTATTCACGTTGCTCTGAATGTTGATCTGATGTTTTTCATTTCAATTTAGTTTAGCATAGTTTTAGCTTTTTAAGTCACAGTATGCAAGTAAAATTATTACTTTCCTTAGTTATTTCAGTCTACTTGAATATGGAACAAAAGTGAAGGTACACTATAAGATTACCAAATATCTGTTTTCCCTAGAGGAGATTTTGAAACTTATTAGAGAGGCTGGGTTTGAAATAACACAGATGAAGGGAATGCTCCTAAATGAAGAAGAAGCAGAAAAAATTTATTCAAAAATAAAAGGAAAAGACTTTTATCAAGATGTATTACAAATGTTATCTGAGTAAGTTTCTGATCCTTAGTTCTTTATATTATAAAAGTAGCAAATAAATAGTAGCAAATAAAAGTAGAAACTGAAAAATACAAAAATATACAAAAATACAAAATGTAATTTAAAAAATTCTGTTCACTAAAAGACATCCTATTAATATTTGGGGTTCATTTCTTTCCTATTTCCTTCCTTTCTTACCTCCATCTTTCCTTCCGTCCTTTGTTTCCTTAGGTCTTCACATTAGATATAGAGGTGATCTGGGTTCTAATCTCTGCTTTTAAATGCCTGCTCTGTCAATATATTTGATCCGTGCCTCAGTTGTCTCATCTGTGAAATGGAGATAATAATAGTATCTATCTCTTTGTTTGTTGTGAGGGTTATATAATTGGTACATTAAAAATACTTGGAACAGTGCCTGGCATATATTTCTAGAATTAAACTACAGCAACCTGTTGGAAGGGGGAGAAATGGAAAAGCAAAAAGAAAGAACAAAATCACATTGATAAGAACAAAAAAGAAAGACAAAGCATGGCATTCTGTCCTTAGCTGTATATGCAATCTCTATATAGGTGTAAATAGCCCAGATCATCTGAAAGCATTCTTATTTGCAGGGGTCCATCTTTGGTCATGGTTCTGACTAAATGGAATGCTGTTGCAGACTGGAGACGATTGATGGGTCCCCTAGAACCAGATGAGGCAAAACTACTGTCCCCAGACTCTATCCGAGCCAAGTTTGGAATAAGTATTTTGAAAAATGCTGTCCATGGGGCATCTAATACCTTTGAAGCAATGGAGAGCATTAATAGAATGTTTGGAGAGTCTGTTCCTGAGAATCCTGAGGGAAACTAAAGTACAGTACCTCTTTAATTATTGTTTTCCTTTCTTTGCTTATTACTGTGACTGTGCCCAGGACAAGACTGTCCTAGAAAGACCAGAACTTTCCCCATATTCGTGAATCAAACTTTATTTCCTGCCAAAGCAAGAAGCAAAGCTGTTCCATAGCGGGCTTGAAGCTATATAATATGTATATGGATTGAGTTTACTTAGCTGTTGATAGAAAGTCTGGAAACTTTTCTGTCCTGGGCAGTGTGGGAAATAGCACAAGCTATATGGCTTTTCCCATTAAACCTACTTTCTTTCTTTATTTTCAAAGAGCAGGTTCACAAATGTATACCTGTGTGGTTCTGACAGCTGACAGGAATATGACTGAGGAGCCTCTTCCCTCATAGAAGGTTATCCCCACGCTGAGCCAAACTGAGAATCAGTACCCAGAGCATAATGAGAAAGTGATGCTAAATGGAGAAACCCCTCCACACCCATCCAGGTTCCTAGGGGAGAGGTTGCTCTGCTGGACGGCTATATTAAGGTTCCCTTAATATTGTCATTTAGGCTATGATTTCTGCCAGTATAAGAACATTGTAGCAAAATATCAAGTCATAAAATAAAAATAAATTTGGGTACTGTGCAGCTCATTCCCTAAGTCTCACTCAATTACAGGCAAAAGCATGAGTGCACACCCCTGTTGGGGGACTATGAATTGTGTGTCTGCTTGAGCTGCAAATTCTACAAAAATGGCTGAATGGAGGTTGTTGCCTTCAGAAAAGTGCAAATCGAATGTAGAGATAAAACTCAAAGAAACAACATCTAATTATAATCAACATAAGACAGTACATTATTAAACATGCCAGTGATACATGACTAGTGGGGAGGGAGGTGAGTGGAACTACATTCTGTTTCTAGCATCAGTTAGCAATATGGTGTAGATCTATGCTAACATCGCATAGTCTCCCTTTTCTGATAAGGGTAGCATTATGAATAATATGGGGGATTTCACATTAGTGTATAATTAAGTGCTGAATTGACAGGTGTATGTTTGATGGTTAGCTGAAGTAGGTAAGGAATTAAATCAATCTTGAAAAGTAGGGAGCATTTTCAAAATCAGAGGTAGGGAAGCAAGAAATAGAAGTTAGTTTAAAAGTTTTTAAACCATCATATGCATATATGCTTGATGCTTATATATAAAGACACATTGCTGGTTTCTATCCTACTATGTCTATTGTGCTATATCTACTATACTGTATCATATCACTTTAAAGTATTGTCAGTCTGTTTCAGACATTCAAGAATCATTTATTCAGCTTTTGCTATATGCTGAACATTGTTGCAAGACTGAACATACACAGTCCTTATCCTAAAACTCTAGAATTCTAAAAGTAGGAGATAGAAAATTAAGATGTGTTTTAGGGTTCTTAGGGGTAAGCACAGAGTGCTTTGAGCAGATGCATATAAGAGAAGGAAAATGAGATGCAAGCTATCCAGGCTGAAGACATTACCATGAAAGGAAAGATTACAGTACCCTTAACTAATAATAGAAATGGTGAGTTAGTGATAGGTGGAATGATGAGAGGATTCTTAGAAAGCTACCTTACAGTACTTGATGACTGACAACCAAATAAGTGGGAAAAGATAAACTTCCTGGCTTGAGTGACTGAGGACTTGAATGACTGAGGTAACCATTACCAGACAAGGATTCCCGAAGGGAGAAGTAGGTTGGAAGGAAATACTATGAATGTTATGAATTCCGTTCTGGTCATGTTAGAAAGAAGGCATCTGAATTGAGATCAAGTGAGTTTTATCTTAGAAATATCAGATAGTTCAACATATGAATATCAGGGAAGGTAATACCCACACTAATAGAATGAAGAAAAAAGATATTATCTCAACTGATATAGAAAAAGCGTCAGACAACCTCCAACACCCTTTCATGATAAAACCACTTGATAAGTTAGGAATATAAAGAGCTTCCTCATCATGATAAAGACCATATGTAAAACACCCATGGCTAATTTCATACTACAATGGTGAAAGGCTGAAAGCTTTTCCTCTAAGATCAGGATCTCTGCTTTTCCTACTTCTTTTTTTTTTATATATACTATTTTTTTTTTCGAGATTTTATTTATCTGACAGAGAGAGATCACAAGTAAGCAGAGAGAGGGAAGCAGGCTCCCTGCTGAGCAGAGAGCCTGATGCGGGGCTCAATCCCAGGACCCTGGGATCATGACCTGAGCCGAAGGCAGAGGCTTAACCCACTGAGCCACCCAGGCGCCCCCCCCTTTTCTTTTTTAAGATTTTATTTATTTATTGGACAGAGAGAGATCACAAACAGGCAGAGAGGCAGGCAGAGAGTGGGTGGGGGGGAGGCAGGCTCTCTGCCGAGCAGGGAGCCCGATACGGGGCTCCATCCCAGGACCCTGAGATCATGACTGGAGTCTAAGGCAGAGGCTTTAACCCACTGAACCACCCAGGTGCCCCTGCTTTTGCCACTTCTATTTAACATAGTTTTGGAAGGTCTAGCCAAAGCAATTAGGGAAGAAAAAGAAACAAAAACATCCAAAATGGAATATTATTAGCAGGTAGCATGATCTTATATTTAATAAATCCTGAGGAATCACATACACATACAAAAAAATTGTTGGAGCTAATTCTGTAAAGATACAGGATACAAAATTAACACACAAAAATCATTCATGTTTCTATACTCTAGCAATGAAAAATCCCAAAAGGAAATTAAGGAAACAATTAAATTTACCACAGCATCAAAAATAATAAAATACTTAAGGATAAATTTAGTCAGTGTACAAGTGCAAGAATTTTATACTGAAAGATCAAACAATGCTGAAAGAAACTAAAGAAGACAAATAAATGGAAAGACGCCCTGTGTTTATAACTTGGAAAAGTTAATATTGTGAAGATTATAATGCTACCCAAAGTGATCAACAGATTCATTGCAAGCCCTAAAAACAAAACAAAACAACAATAAAAAAACAAAACACTAGTGTTTTTTACCGAGATGGAAAGACCCATTCTAAAATTCATATGAAATTCCGAAGGACTCAGAAGAACCAAGACAATCTTGAAAAACAATGAAATTGGAGCTCTCCCACTTCCTTATTTCAAAGTTTATTACAAAGTGACAATAGTCCAAACAGTGTGGTTGTGGCATAAGGATAGACTGATGGAAAAGAATTGAGAACCTATAAGTAAACCTTCACATTTACGTTTAGTTGATGTTCAACTAGGGTGCCAAAATCATTTAGTAAAAAGAGATTGATGTCTTTAATAAATAGTACTGGAAAGTTCATCAATAGAAGGATGGATAAACAAAATATGGTGTATACCTACAAAGGAGATTATTTAGACATAAAAATGAGTGACATATTGATAACATGCTACAACGTGGGTGAACCTTGAGAACATTATGTTAAATGAAATAAGCCAGACACAAAAGGACAAATATCATATGATTCCACTTCTAAGAGATACCTTGGATAGGCAAGTTCGTAGAGACAGAAATTTAACTAGAACTTAATAGATATAGTTTTTAAAAAGTTTCCTTTTAGGGTGATGAAAATATTTGCAGATCATGTGAAAATATCTAAGACCACTGATTAATAGTGGGTCTTAGATATAAAAATATCTAAGACCACTGATTTGTACACTTGAAAATAGTTAAATGGTAAATTTTATATTATATATATTTTACCACAATAAAAATATTTTTAAAATAAAATAGAGAAGTATGTGCTGTTAAGTGCTGTGAAATGTGTAAGCCTGATGATTCACAGACATGTACCCTGGGGCAAATAATACATTATATGTTAATAAAAATTAATTAAAAAAAATAAAATAGAGAATAGTTCCTCAGGAAAGCACAAGGATCTCTCACAGTAGAGTTCTCCAGAACCCCTCCTAAAATTATACAAAATTAAGCTTATCTTACAATACATTTATTTTTATTTATTTTTTTTTAGAGATTGGGTATAGAGCATATACTTATTTTTTTTCTTTAAGCTTTTATTTAAATTCCAGTTCGTTAGCATATGGTGTGATATTGGTTTCAGGAGTAGAATTTAGTGATTCATCACTTACATACAACATCCAGTGCCCATCACAGCAAGTACCCTCCTTAATCCCCATCACCCATTCAGCCCATACCGCACCCCCCCAACCTCCTGCCTACCTCCCCTCTAGCAACTCTTGATTTGTTCTCTGTAGTTAAGAGTCTGTTTTATGGGGGTGCCTAGGTGGCTCAGTCATTGAGCATCTGCCTTCAGTTCAGGTCATGATCCCAAGTTCCTGGGATTGAGCCCTGCATTGGGTTCCCTGCTTGGCAGGAAGTCTACTTCTCCCTCTCCCACTCCACCTGCTTGTGTTCCCTCTCACTGTGTCTCTCTCTATCAAATAAATATATTAAAAAAAAATAAAAGCCTGTTTTATGGTTTGCCTCTCTCTCTTTTCCCCTCAAATTCCACATATGAGTGAAATCATATGGTATTTATTTTTCTCTGATTGACTTATTTTGATTAGCATAATACTTTCTAGCTCCATCCATGACATTGCAAATGGCAAGATTTCATTCTTTTTTATGGCTGAGTAATATTCCATCAAGTATGTATAACACGTCTTCTTTATCCATTCATCAGTTGATGGACATTTGGGCCCTTACCATAATTTGGCTTTTTTACAACACATTTCAAAAAAAGTGGATGCAATTCCAACATCAAAATTCTTAAATGAAAGTAAGCGTTTACTAAAGTTTCTTGAAGAGATACTAAATAAAGGAGTTTTTTTTTTTTTTTTCAAAGAAAATATAACACAACACCAAGGGATTCCTAAAACTCTTCATCGGGCACCTCTGTCCTCAGAGTCTCCCTGGACCCTGCAGCTCTTTCCCCAGACATTTCCCCCACACCTCTCCCTCTAGCCTCCATCATCTTCCATAAAGAACTGCACCGTCAGTCCTGTTGTCTTTCTCAGTTCCTTCCAATTCTATTCCCCACCTTTGGCTTAACTAGAAATTCTGAATCCTTGAGAGGATTGAGTAGGAAGCTGTGGTTACTTACAGTTAATATTTTTAACTGTGTCAAAAGAATTTGCTCATTAACTTAATTTGTTGTAAATCCTTGCTGATTGCTTACCTGCTGAATCAGGCAGTATTATCTGTAAAGAAAAGAGACCATCTCCCTAGCTTGATGATTCTACCACATGTCAGGGATTTGTGTGCAAAATGGAAACTCATAACTGCTTTAAAATTAGCTTTGTAATGTATCTTATCAACTATATTCTTTCTTTTCTTAGAACTTTGAGAAGATAATGTGTGTAAGTTCACACTGGCATATAACCATGTGGCACAGCTTCCCAGGAGGAATAAAAGGAAGATATTCTTTGGAGGAAAACTCAGTGTTACCTCAAGTTAAACACTCACCTCAAAGTGAAAAACATGGCTGTGCATAATAACAATAAAAAATGTGACCTTCAAACAAATCTTAATGTTTCTCTTAACCCTATCTTTCCGAGAGGATTTAGTGTGGCTTCTATAAATGCACACCAGATTGAACAAAATAACTGGGGAGGAACATGGAATATGCGGAGGAAGAGTGTAGGATAGACCCAGTGGAGCCAGGAGTAGAGTCATATACAAAATGCATAGAAAGCTGTAACGTATATTTAGAGGTTGGCCAAAATTTTGACTCTATTTCAGCAATCAACTCTGTCATGTTGATTTACAGAATTTGCAGTGTAACTACAGCACAAGTGCAGGCCATGTACCTCCTTTCCTGACACTAAGGCGATGCAAATCTCAGGGACGAAGTTGGTAATAAGCCAAAGTTTCCAGTGGCTTTGGCCTGTTCCCCTCTCAGGATGGAATCTGATGGTGTTTACTACAGTGATGCACTTCAGCTTTCAGCCAGAGGTCTGTGTAATTCCAAGCATGTTGGCTACGACACCCTCCTTTTCATCTCAAAAGAACATACTGGAATGCTTGCGAGTGAGAGTGATGTTCTTTAATAAACTTTTTTTTTTAAGATTTTATTTATTTGACAGCGAGAAGCACAGCGAGAGAGGGAACACAAGCAGAGGGAATGGTAGCGGGAGAAGCAGGCTTCCTGCCGAGCAAGGAGCCCGATGCGGGGCTCGATCCCAGGACCCTGGGATCATGACCTGAGCCGAAGGCAGCCGCTTGACTGAGCCACCCAGGCGCCCCGAGAATGATCTTGTATGATTAACTTTCCATCCTAATTTCTAAACTCTAATGTTAATGAAGGCGCTCACAAACTTTGATTATTTAGTATTCTTTCTATCTTGTGATATGAACACTGAACACCATGCTCTTTTAACAATTTTTCAGGGTGCAAGGCTTTATTGTTGACTCTAGACACAATGTTGTATAGCAGATCTCTAGAGTGTATTCATCTTACTTAACTGAAACTTTATGTCTATTGATGAATATTCAACTTCCCTCTCCTCCCAGCCCCTGGTAACCAGCATTCCTGTCTTTGATTTTATGAATACGAATATTTCCGATATCTCACAAAAGTGGAATCATGCAGTTCTTGTTTTCTGCATCTGGTTTATTTCACTCAACAGAATCTCCTCAAGGTCCATCCATGTTGTCACATTTTATAGAATTTCCTTCTTTTTTAAGGCTGAATTGTATTCTATTGTATGCATACAGCACATTTTCTTTATCCGTTCATGTCGATAGACATTTAGGTTGTTCCCATATGTTTATTATGATGATTAGTGCTGCAATGAATATGTGAATATTAATATTAAGATCCTGTTTTTAAATATTTTGGATATATACCCAGAAGCGGGGGTCCTGGATAATCTAGTAATTCTATATCTTTTGGTAGCTCTGTTTTTAAGTTTCTGAGGAGCCGTCCTACTGTTTTCCATAGCGGCTGCACCACTGTGCATTCCCACCAACTGAGTGCAAGGGCTCCAGTTTCTCCGCATCCTAACAAACACACACGTATACACCCTAACAGGTGCAAGGTGGCATCTCACTGTGGCTTTGATTAGCATTTCCCGGACGGTAGTGATGACAAACATTTCTTCATACACCTGTTGGCCCTTTGTTTGTCTTCTTTGGAGAAGAGTCAGTTCAAGTCTTTAGCCCATTTTTTAAGGGAGTTACTAGGTTTTCTTTGTTATTTGAGTTGTCTGAGATCCTTATGTATTTTGGAGATTAGCTTGCTATCAGATATATGGCAAATATTTTCTCCCATCCTACAGCTTGACTTTCTTCCTAAACATTTTTTTTGAAGATTATTTATTATTTTAGAGTGTGGGCCCACAATCAGAGGGAGGGACTGAGGGAGAGGGAGAGAGAGAATCCTCAAGCAGGCTCCCCATTGAGCACAGAGCCCGACACAGGGCTCCATCCCAGGACTCTGAGATCACCACCTGAGCTGAAATCAAGAGTCTTTCCCTTAACTGACTGAGCCACGCAGACGCCCCCTACAGCTTGACTTTGCACTCTGTTGCTTGCTTTCTTTACTGTGCAGCACCCTTTTAGTTTGATTTAGTCCTGCTTTTTTATTGTTTTTGTTGCCTGTGTCATTAGAGTCATATCTATGAAATCACTGCCAAGACCAATGTCATGAAGATTTTCCCATTTTGTTGTTGTTGTTACTGCTGCTGTTGTTATTTTGTTTTGCCTTCTTTTTTTTTTCTGGGAGTTTTACATGTTTGTGTCTTATGTTGAAGACTTTGTTTTCGAGTACGTTGGACCTGGGCAGGGTGTGGCTTGCAGGTACCCTCGCTGGTGCCTCACCCATCGTGCAGACATGGAGCTGGGGACCTGGGCTCCCTGGAAACTGGGAGTCACAGGGCACATGCTGTGCAGTTTGCTCCCCGACACCTTGTCTCAGGCACCCATGCCCTCTAGGCCTGTGTGGCCAGGGCCTACCCTCCCACACACACACCTGAGCATCTACATGGGGCAAGCGATTCCCCCCATCATACCCTTGATGTAGATGTTGGGTAGATTGTTAGGGCCAAACCCCATGAACTCCAGCTGCCTTTACCAGATGCTTCTCTCCAGACCTGGACTTGCTCATCTGCTTTCTCTGCACTGGGAAGAAGGGGAAGCTATACTTTCTGCCATTTCAAGCTGCCATGACCGTATTTTCTGGTTGTTAGGTTGTGGTTGACCCACCCAAGCTCTGAGACCCAGTTTCATCCTCTGGAATCCTTCTCAGGAAAATTGGGGCACCGGACATGCAAACCAACTCCTGGGAGAAGCCAAGAAGGGTTGGGGGGGTTCTTTTTTATTGTATAGTGCTGTGCTGGGGGCAGGGACTTGGGTCACAGCATGTCCCAAATCTCCCTACTGGCTTCACTGAGGCTGGCTTCATGGTCACCTAGAACGGGAGCTTTTAACTTAGTTTCCGGATTTCTTGCAAAGGAGTTTTGTCCATGAACTCTTGTTGAGTTGGTGAGTTTGCAGAGGGAGGGGTGGCTCAGGGCTTCCTACTCACCATCTTGCTGACATTACCTCTTGATTATTTAGTCTTTTTTTTTTTTTTTTTTAGAGATTTTATTTATTTATTTGACAGAGAGAGAGCACATGTAGGCAAAGAGGCAGGCAGAGACGGGGAAGCAGGCTCCCTGCTGAGCAGAGAGCCTGATGTGGGGCTCGATCCCAGGACCCTGAGATCATGACCTAAGCTGAAGGCAGAGGCTTTAACCCACTGAACCACCCAGGCGCCCCTTGATTATTTAGTCTTTTTTTTTTTTTAAGATTTTATTTATTTGACAGAGAGAAACACAGCAAGAGAGGGAACACAAGCAGAGGGAATGGTAGCGGGAGAAGCAGGCTTCCTGCCGAGCAGAGGGTTAGGGTTAGGGTTAACCCTAACCCTTTGCAACCCTAACCCCATTTTTTTTTTATAAGCCAAAAGACTTTTTATTGTAAAAAGTAAACTGAGGTTTATTTGAACATTTGTTCCTATATGTCTATATTTTTTTCATTTAATCAGCTTTATTAAAGTATAAATCACATATACAATAAAATTCCATGATTTTAAGTGCCAAGGTCAATGAGTTTTGATAGGTGTAAACAATCTGGTAACCACTGCCACAATCAATATATAGACTATTTCCATCCCCTCAAAATATTCTTTTATTCCCTTCCACAATCAATGCCCCAGTCCTAGCCCTAGCAACCACGGACTTGCTTGCTCTTATTTGAATTTTGGCTTTTCTACATTTTCATATAGCATAGTTATACAGGAAGTCCTCTTTTGTGTCTGGCTTCTTTCACTTGGCATAATGCCATTTTGCCATTCGCCCAAGTATTGTTCCTTTTCACTAATGCGTAGTATTTTCGTATACTGATATATCATCATCTGTTTATCCAGTCGTCTGTTAATGGGCATTTCTGTTGTTTCTAAGTTTAAGCTACTGTCCCTAAAGCTGCTATGGAAATCTGAGAGCAAAACTTACATTTTTTGTGGGTAAAATGCCTAGGAATGAGGCCTGGGCCGAAGGCAGATGCTTAACAACTGAGCCACCCAGGCGCCCCTAATTCTTTATTCTTAATAACACCTTGCTCACCTCAAAACTCTAGCGTTCCAGCATTATGTCTGAGAAGCACATGTAAATTGTCAGGAGGGATATTTCTCAATTTTTCTTCAGAATGCATTAAAAAAAAAAACTAGGGTAAATCAATTATAGTAATTAACTGGCTTTTTTTTATTTTGTGCAGAAGACTAAATAGAGTAGAAGTCTTTACCTTACTTTCTTTACATTCCCCACTCCTTCAGATCAAATACTATTTTCTGCCACTTTATATGCCTGATAGTATTTGGGTATTTGTAATAGAATTGTGTTAAATGGCACACTGTTATGTCCAGTGGCACTCTGGACCCCTCAGGAATGGTGCCGAATTTCAGAAGCATTCAAACTTTCTTGAAATTAATAACATATTTCACCAGCAGATGGCATGTTTCACTCAGTTGTCCAGATACGTGTACTTATCTGTATCAAGATTTTATAAGCGAGACTGGGGAAAAGCTATTTGTTTAGGATTATAGAATTAGTTTTGAGCTAAATAATGAGAAATCTGATAATCAATGTCCAAAGAGATATATTCAATTAAACCTTAATTTGTGTTGGCGTTGGTCTCAAGATTGGAGTTAGTGGGTGGAACTCAGAAGCATGAGGCAGGCACATGGGAGCCAGGGTTGGCAGGACCAGTGAATATCTTCTTGCCCCTGGGGAAGAAAAGTTACAGAAGAGGCTAGCACATTGTCAGGGCCTCAGCTAAGTGCACTGATCTTGAATCTCAGCTGGATTTGCGGCAGAAAACACACATCTTGAGCCGATGTGGCTGGAGCAATTGACACTACAAAATGGAATTATGAACCCTGTTACATAAAATAACCCCTTTCCTTTAGGGCTGGCTTACTCATGCACCTTGACCCTGAGGCTACAGGTTTTTTGTTTTTTTTTTTGATTGCCCCACTTAGTCCCTGAAGCCCCCCATCCAAGATGGGAGGCCTAAAGCATTCTTGGGTGGAGCCTAATATTTTCACCATCCCCCCCGCCCACCTCCGGATTCTGTTCTCTGTAAATAGATGACCTGCAGAAAATGAACAGATTTCCTGAAATGTGCTCTGCCCTGTTCTATGGCCCTCTTCCTGGACTCTCTTCTTGCCCTTTCTGCTCACTGGAGTGGGTGCCCCGACAGTGATTCTTGCCTGAATTGTGTTTGAACTTGCTCATCCCTTGGAAACTACTTTGGATGACCTCCAAAGTCAGTTTCTTAATGCTTTTAATAAAGGGAGAAAGTTGACTAAGCAATTGTCCATGTGATTTTCAGCTGCTGAAATATTCCAATGACATAATAAATATCTGACATTATTTGAAGACTAAAAATGTTAATGAGCTTTAAAATGCCTCACTTTGATTCAACAACAGCAATTGTATCTAAAACAACAATTTTAGATATCCCTCGATACATGATGGAATGTTATTCATAATACCATTTTTTGCTTTGTCCCAAAGTTCTTTACACCACATCATATTATTCCAACTTTGTTACACTTATAACCAGTCCTCTGGTTATGCGTCTTCCCCATTAGCTACATTTAATTGCTAATAAAGTATGCTCTTTTTCCCTTTCAAAGTACATCACTCATGTGATCCAAATTCACTATTATAAAGTGGTTCTCATCTAGATGTTGCAGCTACATATTTTAGAATTATCCATTCGTAAAACTGATCTCTTACAAATATTGAGCTAGATATGCCTATGCTTACACTATGTGGACCTATAAAGGCAAAATTACACATCATGGACTTGATTCCTGCCATGAATGGGTTCATTAATTACCTCATCATTGCCATTCCTTACACTCTAGTACAAAGAAACCTCCCTCGGGTAGAAGGGTAAATACGGGAAGACTGTAGTTGTGATCAGTGCATTTTTTCTTCAATAAATTTGAAATAAAACAGAGAAGACATCAGAAAGACATGAAGACGTAAACATTTTGGGGTTTTACAGATTCACATAGTTTAGAGATGACAATTGCAGAAGTTGACAGAACCATTTGCTGTTTGACACCAACCACAGGGACGGTGACTGACCAGGTCTCTAGACACCATGGTCTGAAATGCTTTGCGAATGTTGCACCAAGACCCAACTGCCATGGGCTACTCCCCTTCTGTGATTGAGTGTGGCAGGACACAAAGGCAGAGCTGGTTCTGGGAGTCGAAGGACCCCTTGATGTCTGACTTGTCTCAACACTTCCCCTACAGCCTTGCCCAATTCTCCTTAGGACCTGAAGGGAGTCTGAAGTGCTCCTCCCCAGCCTTCCTTCCCTCACATTGTCTGCCTGTCAGCCCTGTTTATCTCCCCTCAGTTCTCTCTCACAGGCATTTCCTCAAATGAAATCTTTCCATGGTTAACTCCATTTTGTGCTTGCTTATCAGTTAAGCCACGAAGTTGGTTTTTGGTTGGCCTGTCTGTCCCTGTGACATAATACATTTTTCAGGATAAAATGCTTTTCAAAAAAATATTTTCCCATTAGAAACTATGATCAATATTGGCATATACCATTCTATGACTAGAAGAACTAATTTGTTCTCTTTTTGCTCTTTCTGTGGTGATAACATGAGGCTCTCCTCTAACAGCTTGGCTTTATGTTACTGACAAACCAGAGCCCTTTGGTCTGTTAAGTCAAAATTGAGTTAATTTGGGACCCCAGATCTTTCTCTGACTACACATGAGGCATCAGTCTCTGGTGTAGCTTTCTCCTGCAGGCTAGAGTATGACTTCCAAGGTCCCATTCAACTTTTGCATTCCACAATTGCAAGGAACCACTTTAGCTTTTTGAATTGGTGATAACAGCAGGTAGAAACTTATGATTAAAAAAGTGCCCTTATTTTTTTAATTCAGGGGTGTTTCCACCAAATAGACATACCATCGAGCTAGCTCAAGAAAAAGGATTTTATTGTAAGTTTGCAATAGACAATCCTATAAGTATCCAAGGACAGAAACCAAAAGTGTGTTCACAATGCACTGGTTTCTTTTCCTTTCCTTTCCTTTCCTTTCCTTTCCTTTCCTTTCCTTTCCTTTCCTTTCCTTTCCTTTCCTTTCCTTTCCTTTTCTTTTTTCTTTTCTTTTCTTTTCTTTTCTTTTCTTTTCTTTTCTTTTCTTTTCTTTTTTCTTTTCTTCTTTTCTTTTCTCTCTTCTATTTTCTTCTCTTTTCCCCTTCCTTCCTTCCTTCCTTCCTTCCTTCCTTCCTTCCTTCCTTCCTTCCTTCCTTCCTTCCTTCTTTCCTTCCTCCCTCCCTCCCTCCCTCCCTCCCTCCCTCTTCCCTCCCTCCCTTCCTTCCTTCCTTCCCTTTTTCTTTCTTTCTTTCAGCAGGAGGGGGGGTAGAGGCAGAAGGAGAGGGAGAAGCAGACCTCCCTGAGCAGGGAGCCTGACATGGGGCTCAACGTGCAGCTTGATCCCAGGACCCTGAGATCATGACCTGAGCTGAAGGCAGATGCTTAACCAATTGAACCACCCAGGCACCCTATACTACATTGGTTTCCAACTGGAAAGGGAGAAACTAAGGTTAACCTGTTTATCTAAATTCTCATGTGTCTTAAAAAGAAGGCTGGACTGAGGGGAAATCTATTGGCATGTGTGCTACACCTTAATTCTTTGGTTTCTCCAGCTGACCAGTTATATTAGGAAATTTGATTCATCAAAAAAATTGAAGAGGTTGCACAGGCTTTCCCTGGAAGTCTCTATCTTATCTATCTATCTATCTATCTATCATCTGTCGACTATACCCCCTTTGTGGTGCTTCATCACTCATCCCCCAGCTTCTGAGTATTTGCAGTGTTGAGAGTGTTATCAGTGATGGCTCACAGTGGAAGAGCAGAGCTTTGCTCAAGGTGACATCCAGTTCCCAGCTAAAATTTATAAATTTATAAAGATGTATATTGATACGAAACAGTCTTAGCGAGGATTTGGAAAGTCAGCAATTTCATCTATCTATGGTTCAACCGCCTGGTGGATAATCAAGAACTTTCCTTGGTGGGCCTACCCCTTGGCCCAGCAATGCTATTTAAACTGACTTATCCTGAAGAACTAATTAAGGATGTGCACAGATATGAGGTATCAAGATATTGATTCAGTTATTCAGTATGTTTAGTTAAGAAACAACGTGAATCCCTAATAACATCAGGGTTTGTCGAGTAACATGTACCATGAGATACAACAGAGCCATTATAAATGGGGTGGCATCAGCTTTATTGACATGAGAACTAGTCTGAATAAGAGGCTCAGTGAAGAAGGAAGGTTAATCAGCAGTATGCGCAATAAGCTCTTAGGTTTTTTCCCTCTCAAATCATTATATAAGTGCATAGGAAACACCTGGAAAATTGTATACCAAAATACGAATGGTGATTACCTCTGCACAGCCATTCATAGAATTAGATAGGATTTTAATTCCACTATTTTTACTTAATGCATTTATTAAATACTTTATAGAAAATACATGTTTACCATCTGATTGAAAGACCAACACAATTATTGAAAAAAATAAATGCCTGCAGTCGTCTTTAATTATGAGATTTCCTGATCCAAATATAGCAAAATAAGTTATTTTTTTCTCACTAAATAAACCAACTCTCGAACAATTCTCGTTTCAATGTCTCAGCTTTCCTTTCCCTATATTTCTATTTAACTCTTCTCACATGTATTTCGATAGAGAAAATACTGAAGGGAGAGAAAGAAATTTTTGGCTCTCACATAAAGGCCACTGCTGTACTTGACACGTTACTCTCAATGTGGGCTGATGTTCCTTTTTTACTTTTTCAAAATAAATAAACCGAGTGGCCTGGTTCATCTTTTGTCAATAAGCAAACGGATATATGTGTGTGGTTACATATAGTCTAACGTATAAATGTGCTTAGTTAAGTATTGTATAACGTGTTGAAGTTCCTCATGGAGCATTACATTTCGTCTAATATTCAGTATGTGATTTCAGTTAAATATTTAAACAGTGTTTAAATGTGTAGTCCTCTCCAAACTCTTGTTCCCTTCAGTATTGTACTTAAAGTGTTGACTTTTTTTTTTTATATACATGTTTTGTCTCCACTTCCATGGAGAGTTCTATTTCCAATTCCCTTCCCCAGAGGAGGTAGGCTAGGCTGCCAATGCCTTGCAACAGCCTCGCATGGGTTTCGTTGGTGTGGTGCTACGCTGAACCCTTCTCCAGCTTTCCTTAAGGGCCAGAGAAAGTCAACCTTTAATGGAGCAGAAATATACACCAAGTATATTGTTGGTACCCTTGTATGGGTCCATCTACTGGACTTCTTTAACTCCACCACTCCGCAGTGATGACAGCAAAGAGGGGACCCATGCCTGCATTCTTATTAACTCCGTTTCTCCACTTTCCCTGGGTAATGCACATCTCTCTCTTCTGTGTCCCGTGGCTACAGAGATGAAAGGAGATTATGTGTCTAATGATCTTGTGTGAGCAGGACAGGTCACTTCAGACCTTCTCTGGGAAGCAGGGACATTGGGAAAGCCAAAGGAGATTTTATATGTCAACTTTCAGACTGTTCCTCTACCTCCTTGAATGGAGAAGTAACTGCAGTTGCCTTTCCAAGCACAGAGCTGGTGTGGCGGGGGGTACCAGCACCAGCTGAGAACTAGGGACTTTGGAGTCCTAGCCCCGCACCCCCTGCATTGGGCCCACGGCACCTTTGCAAGCACCAGCTATCTGCGGAGAGAAAGTTCTCTTGGGCTTGGCATCAAGGTACCTGGGGTGTCCTGGGAGATGACATGAGCTCCACATCCATGGGTGTGAAATTCTTGGGGGTTGAGTCACTGGTACATAAATCATAATAGGAGAAACGAACTCTGTTTCTGGTGCTTTTGGTTAACCTGTTTACGGTTTGGTTAACTCTGTTTCTGGTGCTTTTTTTTTTTTTTTTCCTTTGGCATAAACAGTACTTTCTATATTGTGAAGGGCAGAAGTTACAGAAACGGTCCCAAGAAATCGAACACCCAAATTTTCCTTTAACAGATGATGTCTTTTAAAAGGGCTGGTAATGCAGCTACATTTTAACAGAGAGGTCCAAACTACAGGTAAAAACTATGGTTTGTACTATGAAAAATGTGCAGCTTTTCAGTTATA
>CM053614.1:77591931-77647947 GCA_028646535.1 Procyon lotor
TGGCATAAACAGTACTTTCTATATTGTGAAGGGCAGAAGTTACAGAAACGGTCCCAAGAAATCGAACACCCAAATTTTCCTTTAACAGATGATGTCTTTTAAAAGGGCTGGTAATGCAGCTACATTTTAACAGAGAGGTCCAAACTACAGGTAAAAACTATGGTTTGTACTATGAAAAATGTGCAGCTTTTCAGTTATAAAACTAGTTGAACACTGGTTTACAAGAGAATGGGGAGAACAGAGAGTGTAGAAAAATATTCCAGCACTTGGGTTGTATGTGGCGGCAGCATCCGAGTCCAGTTTCTGGTGCATAGCCATTACTAATGAAAAGCATCATGAATGTGAATTCAGCACCTTTCCACCCACGGCATGGCAGCTAGGAAACAAGGATCCAGATGTGATGTGCCTGCCTTTCCTTTTAATTTACTTAGTTATTATTATTTTTTTAGTTTCCCAAGTTTCTGGCTAAAAACAAGCTGAAAAGTTTCTTTGTAAAATAAAAAAAAAATCATTACAATTTTCCATATCCTGCTTTTCTAGATTGTTCAAAAATTCCCTTTCATTACAATGAAATGAAATTCTTCTGCAAACAGCAAACACATAAGGATCTTTTAGACATTCATTCCTCCTGCTTTCTTCCTTAGAATCATTGTATTTCCAATCCCATCTTAAAATATCACAAACCGGGGCGCCTGGGTGGCTCAGTGGGTTAAAGCCTCTGCCTTCGGCTCGGGTCATGATCTCAGGGTCCTGGGATCGAGCCCCGCATAGGGCTCTCTGCTCAGCGGGGAGCCTGCTTCCTCCTCTCTCTTTGTCTGCCTCTCTGCCTACTTGTGCTCTCTCTCTCTCTCTGTCAAATAAATAAAAAAAAAATTAAAAGTATCACAAACCTTCTAACAACACAAATCAAACTGAAATAAAACATGTTGTAAAAAAAAACTACGATGGGTGTTTTGTTTGTAACATGGCATTTATTTTATAATGCACATATCAGGTCAAATGAAGAACCAAAGCATCTTTTCTCCACACAGAGATCTCCCAGAGTAGGCACTGCGAAGGCTACTCTGGATGCCGTGAGAAGCTTTGTCCACCAGCATTCAGCTTTCATACACCTTCCACACCAAAGGACATATCTACCACTACAGTTTGTGGTGGCTTAACAAGAAAAATGGAAGCAAATCATTAAGAAAAAGGCCGCAAGATGTGTCTATGGGGAGCACTGCAGCTGTTAAGGCAAGAGGAGTGGGCCCTTCCCCAGGCTGGCTGGGCGGTGCCTGGCCTCATCCTGGGAGGCTGTCTCCATTCCTAAAAGCAACTGGCTCACACTCTTTTTGGGTTTGTTCTCTTTTGGGCACTCCTAGCTTTAATGGTCTTCTTAGGGGTGGCTGGTTTGGGAGCAGGTGGCTTTCCCTTTGGTTTCGGGGTGTTGCTGCGACTGGTACGCCCGGCTGTTCGCTTCTTGTCCTGACCAGTCCTCCGCTGTTCCTGCAGCCTCTCTTCCCACTGCTGGGAGGCAACGTGCAAACATGACCGTCAGGTACACCTCACCATGTAATGCTGGTGGCCTGATGTCAGATTCGATACCACTGTTCTTCCCTGTAATAGCTGAGTCATGACTACTAGGAATGAAATCGCCATCCCGCCTTGTCGAGCACTTAGTGTACACCAGAGGATCTGAAAATCGCTCAGGATGGGATGAAGTGTTGACACCTATTCATTTCAAGGACATTCCCAACAGTCATGCTAGGTGGACACCACGGTCGTGACCAGGAAACAGGCATGCAGAGCTCCTTTGCAGCCGGCCACACAGTTGACAAATGTCAGAGCTGGGATTCAAATTTAAGCAAAGCCTTCTAAAGAGGCTCAGACATGGCTGACAGCAGAAGTCTATCCAGCCCCATGACAAAGGTCAGGGGCTCTCCTAGCACATTTATGGGTGGGCTCACCTAATTCTCTTCCGTCTAAAGGAAGACAGAAGCCCCCCTGACCTCCGGTAATCTACTCAAGTGTTAGTCACCCAGACCCAATGAGAAATGAGACTTTCTGGAAAGTTACTTCCTTGATAGAAAAGGACTTACTGCTTCTAAAGAAACACTATTCATTTAAACAGTAGCATGGAAGAAAAACCTAAAAAAATGAGTCCACTTGAATAGACATCGCCTTTTATTAGAACCTGTACGCCCCTGCTTTGTTAGAGTATATTTCATTCAGCGAAGAGTTTGAGTATGACCACAGGCCAGGCATCATCCGAGGCACTAGAAATACAGGAAAATGAGAGACATGGTCCTCACTCTCCCAGTCTAGTCTGTTCTGAAATAATAAGCTCATCACTTTTGCTGTCATAAGGTGCTAGCTTCAAATTCTCACTGAAGCATATTGGAATATTTGCTGCAAAAGTGAATGGCCCAAACAGCTATGATTCCTGAAAGCTTGCTTTCCTCTCAGGGTCTTATGGTGGACATGCTTTCTACAGTGATGCTTCTACTCTACTTTAGTCTTGGAAACTGGAGAACCCATCCTGCTAGAATTTTCTGTCAAGTAAGGCTAAGTGCTCTTCTGAGCAGCTCCTGAGTTTTTAGCTCAGATGTGACCATCGTGTTCTTCTGAAATTCATGGAGTAGGAAAGGCTGTGTACAAACTACCTTTTCCACAAGTCAGTATTAATATAGCCTTTTCCCTCGCAAACTGAGAGGGTATAGGCTGTAATAATACCTTTTGTGACCTGAAAACACAAATTCTCCTAGGTATGTCTAAAGGTACTTTCAGGAAGGGGTCGCTTTAACATTTCCAGCCAGTGACTTAGTTCTGGTGTGATCTCATATTTCTGGACAAAAAAATTATTCTAACTCTTTTAATTGAATTACCAATATTTCGATGATGTTACCATCATCCACTAAAATCATGGATTTGGCTACAAAATGATTATGGTTTGTAGATAATTGATTTTGACAAGAGTCAATATAAATATCTTAAATACAGGGAAATATTATGCTTTGTACAGAGACAGCATAAATTTTAGAATTGAGTATTAACACCCTTATGTGTCTATGTCTGTTTTAAGCCTCAGGATATTAATTATGCTCAAGTACCTGACTGATTTTGCTCAAATAGTTAAATGAAATACCATAAAGAAAATTAAAAAAAACCCTAATTTAATATGAAAATAACCAATCACTATAGAATGCAACCAAATCCCCTTTGAAGCTGAAGAGAGACTCATGCTACAACTTCCAAGTCAGAATAGCTGTGCTCTTAACTACTTATTCAGAAGACAAATGGTGCTGCTGTTGCAGGCTCCCCAGAGAGCCTGGAGAGAGAAGAGTGTGAAGAATCACCCAGCTCTAAAGAATTTCTTCACATGCCCTTAACTCCATATTCCTAGTGTTGCTAATTATACTTACTATGGATCGTTTACTGAGCTGATCTCTCCATTTTTCAACTAAACAGTTTTCAAGAAGCATCATCCTAAAAAAAAGAAATTGATCTTGAGCAATTTTGATTATGAAAGGAAAAAGTTGAAAAATACAAAAAACCAAAATTCTTTATAACTCTTAACTCTACAATCCACATATCCACATTCATATTTTACTAACATTTCCTTTTATTCTTCCTTGTACCTATACATATATTTGAATCACACTTTTTAGAGCACATTGTACATTTCTTTCCATCATTCTATTATATGCATTTTTTCATATAACTAGAATAATTAAAAAATACAACTTTAATAACCATAAAATATTTCAACAATGATATGCATAACACACTTGGGCTTTTCTCTGCTGTTGAACCTCCTTTTGCTAAGCAACTATTACCAGTATTGTGTTGAATGTCCTTGTATATATCTATATACTAGTGTGCACTGACTTATTGCCTTAGGCCAGATTTCTGAAAGAATTATTGGGTCAAAGAGTATGTCTTTTTTCAAAGTTTTCCATGCACAGTGCCAAATTGTTTTCAGAATGGTTGAACTTTGACTCCAATTATTTTTTAATTTGGATTGCAGAATTAAAGAGGTAAATTTATTTACTAATTGTATTTCTTCTGGAACTTGTCCATATAATCTAGGTACACATTATTTATATGTTGTAGTCATAAAATATTAATGTGTCAAATATGAACTCTTTATAGAGGAAAGTCACTATTCCTTTGTCATAACTATTAACTATTGCAAGTATTTTTCTCATTTTCTCCATGATATTATGCCATCAAAAGTATGTATTGACATTTTCCCCTTTAATTTCATGTTTGCAAAGTACTTTGCCATTCAGATTTCACATTTTATCCTCTATATTACATTTTAAAAATGTCTCTTTAATCCATTTGAAATTTATTTTATAGTACAGTATAAAGTGAAAATATGTACTAGTTTCCCAAATAAAAATATTAATAACATTTATTAAATAATGTATTCATGTCCAATTGATTTGCCATATTTCCTTCACAAGTTATTTCATGCATTAGAATCTGTTTCAAGACTGCTTCCTCTGTGTTATTTACCTATATGTGTACTCTTGCCCCACATGGCTTTAGAAAGTCTAGCTTTGTACCAGTTTTCTGTTTTTCCTAAGGCAGATCTCCTTTCAAATGGTATTTTCAAAACTTTACACCCCTTTGCCCATTTGTTCTTCCAAATGATCATCAGCATCATTTGTGAAGACATAACTCCCAGTCATTCAAAAATATTTTTACTGATATTTTCATCAGAATTACCTTAAGTCTACAAGCAAATAGAAAAGATAAGAGGAAAGCTATTATTTAATTCACTTATAATCCATTCATCTGTCCCAATAGGATTTAATGACTAGCAATCCAGAATGTTCCCAGAACAGCATCTTGTCCTCTAGCAGATACAAACATCTGGGCAAGAGATGAACCCAGAAACATTCAGCCAACATTCATTCATTCAGCTTCTTTAGAGGGACAAACTATAAAGCCAAGAACAGCTTTAAAGCCAAGAACACAGGTGGTATAGGTAAGTAGTCAAGTCAGAAACATCAAGTCAGAAATAGTCAAGTCAGAAATGCCTTTCAAAAGGCATTTTGGAGAAATAGTCCATAGCTGCATCCAGAAGACACAGATGAGCATTAATGGCAGGGAATCAAAGGGAAGACTGGTTATATAAAAAAGGAGTTACTTTGTTGGAGATATATCCTGTAGCAAGTTATGGGGTCCTTCCTGGAACCTGGTCTGGAGAGTTCAATTGGTACCATTTTTTTTTTTTTTTGGTTAATAAACCATCCTTGCTAAACGAGATTCACGTTTCTAGAAGCAGTGTGCAGTTGCTTCTGCCCCTCGGTGCCTACCTGGAGCGCCACTCGTAACACATGATGAGAACGTCTTGGTGGGGCAGGATGTGAGGACACTGGCAGGAAGAATTTGTGATGAGTGGGACCTGCGTTCGAGGGATGGGGGACGAGGACTTGAAGATCTCTTTCACGTCCACCACAGTGGTCACTTCGTTACAGCCACTCCTCTGCACAGCTTTTATTTTGGCGTGAATGACTACAATTTAAAGAAAGCAATAGATAGAAGCGTTGATGGCGTCTTTGGAGACAAAGAGGGATGGAGTATTCATGCCAACTTCTGAGCCTCTCTTAAAGAATCCCTCCTATAATTGTGGTCATGTCCAAGCTGCCCAGATGCAGGCAAGGAGCCCACACAATTGTACTGTCAGCATTGTCTTTCAAGTACTGGATCCTGTGGCAGGATGCAAGAGCGCAGGGACAAGCAGGTTCTGTCTGGGCTCTGCCTCTGGCTGGGTGACTATTCCGCATCGGGCTGCAGCTAGGAAGTGAATAGAGAGTCTCCTGCATTGTTCCCCACCTTAAAATCCTACAATTAGTCTCGTTTGTTTGTATGTTTGTTTGCCCCAATCATACCCAAAAAATTCATGTCAGGAACGTCAATAAAAATCTCATAGAAATGAGTATTTGTTGATCCTCTGCCTTGTAAGGATCTGAGGTGAGGATCAGATGTTCTTGAGTTCAGAAGCCACTTTTTAAAAGATGTATTACTTGAGGAGAGAAAGGGGGGCAGGGGAGGGACAGAGGGAGAGGAGAGAGAATCTCAGACAGACTCCTCGCTGAGCCCAAGGTCATAAGATTATGACCGGAGCCCAAATCAAGAGTCGGACATTTAACAATCAACCGACTGAGCCACCCAGGCGCCCCTCAGAAGCCACTTGAAAGTTTGTTTGGTCCAACCATCCGTCTGATGCTTGAACTTCTTCTCTTCCAAAGGAAGTTATTAAAGTCATAACATTTTTTAACTGGAAGGAGTCTCTGAAGATCACTGCTCTCAATCCTTTAATTGTACCAACTGTCAAAGCCAGGTCTGTGGTGAGCAGAAGTATAACTGTTATTACAGATGGCTGTTAACATCGCTGTGTCTAATCAAACTTTAAATTCTGGCCCTTTCGCTTCCTTGCTATTCCTGCCTTCCATGGAAATGTAATCAGCCCAGCACAGATCTGTCTTGGATTCCATCCTAGAAAACTGGTTTATGAGAAGCCAGAGGACTTAAATAGAAAATGGTTTCATCATCAAAGTAGTTATGGAGAACAGCAAGACAGTGAAACTCGGGTTAGTAAGGAGGGCTGGATAGTGTCAGATGAGGGACAAAGTAGATTAGATTAAGACCATATCTACAAAGAACAGTTTTAAACAACAATAATGAAAGCTACTGGAAAAGATAGTTGCTTTTTTTTTGTTTGTTTGTCTGTTTGGTTGAGTTACCTACATTGGCTGTGTATAATCTCAAATCTTACAATTCAAATAAGAGGTTATTTTTTTCAAACTTCTATATGGCCATGCTCTTCCTACTTTCACATGTGATATATCACATAAAATTCATGATTTGAAATTTCAGTCTGAATTATGGAAAACAAAGTTAACAAATAAAATGACCATTTTGCCTAAACAGTTCCTATTATTTCAGCAGAAGTAATTTAAGAGATGCAAAGGAACATAAAGGAGCTCAAACAGATATTTTAAAAGAACCTACTTTTGGGGCACCTGGGTAGCTCAGTTGTTAAGCGTTTGCCTTCAGCTCAGGTCATGATCCCAGGGTCCTGGGATTGAGTCCCACAACAGGCTCCCTGCTCGGTGGGAGGCCTGGTCTCCCTCCCCCACTCCCCCTGATTCCCTTTTTAGCTCTCTCTCTCTCTTTCTGTCAAATAAATAAATAAAATCTTAAAAAAAGAACCTATTTTTAATTAAATTTCCTTTCAAATGATAATAGAATTAAGTTTACTTAAAAAAATTAAAAATAGCCTGATTCATTGAACAACGTACTGACTGTTCTTTCCAGTAAGAGAAGAGGACATTTAAACTATGTCAATACTTGTACATATTTACCCACAATTCCTTTAAGGTGTTAAATATTTATAGGTGTTTATAAGTAAAAAGAAACACGGAGGGGGGGGGCTTAGTTCCTGGGCCCCTGGGCCTCAGATTATCCAACCCAAGGATCACACACCCATCCTTCAGGAAGAAACCTCAGGAAGAGAACAGGTCAGATGGGCTGGCCTGGCTGAATGGCCCATCTCCCCAAGGCAAGTAGGACCCTGATGCCAAATTTGCATTCTGATCCACATCACTGTTCTCACTGGGTCAGCTACTTTGGTTTTCCTTAATTTACCCAGAAGAGCAAGGCATTTGACAGTTGTCTTTGTGCCATTGAGAACCCATGGAAGTAACCACTTTGTCATCAGCTTTGTGGCTGGCTTTGTAACATGCCAAGTCCTCAAGTGAACGGTTGCATCTGATGACTTACCGTAGCTGTAGTTTTTGCTCAGATATGTCGCCAGAGTGGGCTTCACCTTTTTGCACTTGCAACGGTCTGAGGGAGATGAAAAGAGACAAGAAATTGGAAAGAGTGTCCCGAAAACCACTCGGGGGAGGAGACAAAGAGGGAACCTCAAGGAGAAAGAACTCACCAGGGCTCAGGCGTTTACAGTCCACATCAAGAGGCCTTTCTTGAACCATCATGTCTGGCGTGATGTCTATCCACTTAACATCTGAAACACACAAGGAGCCTCATGGGTGTGGTCAGGGACTTAGCCTGTTCACCTAGCTGGAATAAAGAACCATCTGGAGACACACACTAGTATAGTATCACAAAAGAATAATACTACATTGTAAAGTGGTATGTGAATGTCGACTATCTCTTTCATACAGACTTTCCTGGGCTTAGGAAAGGAGACTTTTGAGTGAGATTTTGCCCAATGAGCAAAAACTGCACGTCCATTTGACTTGGCCGATATACAGCTAACTTCCCTTCCAAATCCATTTTAAAATGTTGGTTTTTCCAAGGTGACAGTTGACACTAATCAAAATATCCAGCATATTTCCAAATCACCACCTCTCCTTCTGCAGTGCAGAAACAATCCACAGCTAAATATAAGCCCCCCAAAGCATAATGCAAGCAGTAAATTCTTTTTTAATATAATTTATATAATGCAAGCAGTAAATACTTTTTTATATAATTTATATAATGCAAGCAGTAAATACTTTTTTTCTAAAGCTTTGAATTAGAGAGGAGTTCTGATTTTCCCTTCACTTTACTTCTCCTTCATGTGTTGGGCAATGCTGAGATAGAACCTCAGAAATACCCTAAGGCAACACCATAATCTCTAAATGTGCAGGAACCTGGGTCAGGGATAAAGGCATGAGAAATGGATTTAAACTTGCTCCTTTATCCTAGAAAAGCAACAAAATGACCAAAAAAAAAAAAAAAAAAAGCAAAAGTTGATAACCAGTTAACTAGGAGGCCACAGAAGTTGACCATGAAACAGACATCACAATTTTCCAGAGTGACTAAATTTACAAAGGGCACTCCTGGTGGGGAGTGATGACCAGTACTGCCTTTTTTGGCAAGAGTTTTCAAGAGCTAACACTAACTGGAGAATCCTCGTGGGACTGTGCAGGATTCAAGGGTACACGTAAAGTGCTTAATGCCAGCCCAGACCCATCCTATGCCCCACCTATATGCGTGTTTGCTGCTGTTGTTTTTTCACTGTCAATGACAATGCCCCCTATGGCTCTCTTTATAAGCACCCCCTCACCCCGCACACACATATTCTATGGGACGTGGTGTTCTTCAGCTCGCGAAATTCCTGCAGGGAAACCACTTTTCCTCAAGCCAGATCACCATCCCCTCCCATCTCCTCCAACCCTCGGAAGTGGGACGAGGGGGCTGGCCGCCTGGTTCACAGGTGGCAGCAGCCGCCAAGAACGGCCCTTGTCCCCTCGGTCTTTTCCCTCAGCCTCACCCTCCGGGAGGTCGGTGACGATGGCCTCCGGCGAGATGCACACGCCGCGGTCATAGACGGGAAGCTCGTCGCAGGCCAGGCTCTCGGGCCAGCTATGGTTGTACATCTTCATGAGGGGCTCGCAGTCGTCGCGCGCGCGCTGACACACCGACTTGCACGGCTTGATGGGGTCGTGCAGGAACTCCAGCGTGCAGATGGGCGCGTACATGGCGCAGAGGAAGAAGCGCAGCACCGAGCTGCAGTTCACGTCCACCAGCTCCTCGTACTGCTCGATGGCCAGGATGGCGTTCTCCTGCGTGCTGTGGTGCAGATGGTTGGGCATCCGCGTGATGTTCCAGGGCATGTGCCGGCACATAGGGATGCGCACCGCCTCGCAGGGTGCGCCGCGCACGCCTAGCGCCAGGCGCAGCCCCAGGCACAGCGCCGCCAGGACGGAGAGCAGCATGGCACTGCCTTAGCGCGCCGCCGCCCCGACAGGCACAAGGGGCCCCTGGCTTGCTGCCCCCCTAGTTTGTCGTTCTCCCTTCCCCGGGGAGGAAGTCCTTCGGGGATACCGTAGAGGCTCTCAGCCCGCGCTGCCTTCTGCAATGGTGCGGGGCCGCGGGGGCCGGCCGGGGGTATCCGGCGTCCGGCGCACGGAGCTCGAGCAGCGCCAGCCCTCAGCCTGCGGGGCGCGGACCCGCCCGGGCAGCTCCAGTCCCGGACCCGGCAGCTCTGAGCGCAGCCGGCCTCGGCCATTGCGGGACCCTATTTATTCCGACGCGTCCCCTGACGTCGGCCCGGAACGCTCCTTTGGCAGCGGAGGGCGCGGGGCTGACTCCCCCTCTGCCGCCCCACCCCCTAGCCCTCGCTTGCCGGAGCGGTGACATCATCTCCTCCGGGCCACAGCCCCGGGCTGGAATCCTGCATTTCCCCAAAGTCCCTCCTTTTTAGTCTGGCCAGTCCTTTTTCTTCGCACCAAGAGACAGAGTCTCTGGCAATCATTTTGGACACCGGATCCAGGAGGGTACAGGGTAGGATTTCAGGAGAGGAGAAGACACTATTTGGGTCAAAGTTGGACTTTGCACCCGCTCTGCCTGATAGGTTCCCCAAGTATAGAGTTGGAGGGAAATGGGAACTTCTTGGGTCCTTTAATTCTGAAGCATGCTTGCTTTCTCCAGTAGGGGGCATGAGACGCGCGGAGCGGCGAGACTACAGTGCGGCACCGGTTGGACGCGTTATATAAACAAATCCCTCCCCCCACACCTCCCCAGTTGCACGGAGTCGGGTTTTGTTGTTTTTGTTGTGACTAGAAGACATGAGTTTGGGCTCAGGTTTTTCCAGAATGGCATTTGGTCTGTACCTGTTCCAGGAACAGAACTGCCCAAAGGTGCAATAATAGCATCTTCTAGTTGAGGAATGTTTTCCATCCGCCAACTTTCCCCTTCTTTTTTCTCACTCCCTATTCCTCTCCCCAACGTGAATGAAACCCAGGAGAAAACACGGAGCACCAGACAGCACAATCTGAAATACTTTTTTTCCCCTTTTCATGGCAAGCGATTTCTAACCCAGCAGCTTAGAATCTTGATTTTTGATGTGCTTGAAACTACTTAAATCGAGTAAGAAGTTGTGTACCATGGAAAGCAAGTGTGTATGATTTGTTTTCTCTTTTCTCTTATTTTTATTATAAAGAGGTAATAAACCCAAGTGCTGGCTCAGGTCTCCACAGAAAATGGAGGCTTTATTGTTGCAAATAAACATACATAAGTCTTCAGGCAGTAAGATTTCTGGTATATGATATTTTCTTTGGGCATTAGAATATGAAAACGTGGTCTCTGAATGTTAAATCTTTACAAACATAGTTCAGAGGCTCTTGGGTGGTTGAGTGAGTTAAGCGTCTGCCTTGGTTTGGGTCATGATCTGGGGGTGACAGGATGGAACCCTGTATCTGGCTCCTTGTTCAGCGGAGAGCCTCCTTTTCCCTCTGCTGCTCCCCCTGCTTGTGCTCTCTCTCTCTTTCAAATAGACAAATAAAATCTTTTTAAAAGTCATAAAAACATAGTTCAATTAGAAATCTGAACATATGGCAAATAGATGTTTTTTCGTGTTTTTTTTTTTTTTTTTTGCCTCCAAAGCTTAGACTCACAATGTTAGTTTAGTTTTGACTCTGACCAGAACTAAGAATTAAAATAGTCCAAGGAACAAAAAAATACAGCTGGCATTTTATTAAGCATTTACAATGGGCTGGTCGTGGTGCTAAGCTCTTTAAATGCACTATCTTATTTTTTTAGGAAACATGAATTAAACATGGTAAGCATTTTTTTTTTTAATATGAGACGCTTCACAAATTTGCGTGTCACCTTTATGCAGGGGCCATGCTAATCTTCTCTGTAGCATTCCAATTTTAGTATATGTGCTGCCGAACCGAGCACTAAAGATGTTAAACTGAGAGGACAAATGACACAAATAAATTTCAGGATTCATCCAAGGAGTCGGGTTCTATTTAGGGGAAGCCTAGCATCCAAACGCAACCACGCCAACCTAGAGAGATATTTCCAGTTTCAGATAGGTCTCGAGCTCCCAGGAAGACAAACCAGGCCAATGAAATATCACGCAAAGGGGATAACCCAGATGACATCCTCAGTCATTTCCAGCAGTCAAATCCAATGAGTCTAACCCCCCTGGCTTAGTGGAAAATATTTGCAGCCCCAATTCCTACATGGGAAGAAAATACAGTTTTGAGAAACAGCGGAACTCCAGCTCCTTTTCCTGGGAGTTGGTTGAAGAGGCGAACTTGGAAAGGGCTGTCCCTGGTGCAGCCAGCTGGAACCTCCTGCGTCTGGTCTGTCGGAGCAAGTACCAAGTCACGACGCTGCAGGCATTGCCCTGAAGTTCCCCAGGGCATGTCCTTTAAGAAGGAGTGAGGAGAAGGTAAGAGGCCCTCTCTATGAAGCTCTTTGGCCCCCTCCAAGAGGGCCACTGGCAGCCAGTCTTTAGTGGTTCTACTTGGGGTGGGGCAGCAGTGGAGGAATCATCAGCAGGTTCTATCAATTGGCCTCTGTCTTCAGGCCCTGCCTTAGCACTCAATCCATTACCCTGTACTTGATATTGATTTGCCTCTCCAGGTTTCTCAGCCTCAGCACTCCTGACACTGGGGCCAATTCATAATTGGCTCCTGTGCACTATCAGGAGAGAGAGCACAAGCAGCATCGCAGCATAGTAGCATCGCTGGCCTCCTACTAGATGCCACTGGTGGCTTAGTCCCCACCCCGTTATGACAATCAAAAATGTCTCCAGATATTGCCAAGGGTCTCCTCTCCTGTTCTCCCCTTTGGCTTCAGTTACCACCTAGATGCCGATGGCTTCCCAAACCAGCCCTCTAGCCCTGCTGCTTTCTGGAAGTGCTATCCAATTCTCCCTGGGCTATTTCCACCTGCATATCCCACAGGCATCTCAGGGTCAACCAATCCTAAACTGATTTTTCTTTTCTCATTCAGGACTGAACTCCTAGTGGTCCAAACCAGAAAGCTCTTCCTCCTTCTGTCTAGTCCCCATCTCTTCTCCACCTGCTGCCTTCATCTCAGTTCAGATGTCACTGTCCCTCATCTGGATAATAACAGCATCTCCCTCCTCCTTCTCCCTGTTTATTCTCCACACTCACACCTTGCCAAGCTTCCTAAGGCTTATGCCTGATGGTGCCCCTTCCTGGCTTTCAAGGCCCTGAGCGGGTTGGCTCCAAATTACTCTCCTTAAAAGTGCTACATCCATTTTCCCTTGTCCCCTTGTCCTTTAAAGATGTCCTGAAAAGATGTTACACATTTGGAAAGCAAGAGTCTTTTTTTTTTTTTTTAAAGTAGCTTCTTTTTTCTTGATTCCATATGGTACATTCTAATATTACAAAACATAAACCATAAACCCAATTAATTTATGTACCTCTAGGGTTGTGGTGTCAGGTGACCAGTGAGGGTTAGCACTCCCACTGCAAGTGTGGCCTCCAGGCATTGTCCCTGGCTGAGTCCTATGCCCAAGGGCAAGGGCTTGTCCTCTAGTCCTTTGTCTCTATATTAAGATTGAGGGCTTGAAAAGGGTCATGATGAATGACTGATATCATTTCTTCAGGAAGGGACCCTTCTTTCCATTTCTAATTTGGAGGAAGAAGGTGTCAATTTTGACAAACAGGCAAGCTGTGTGGGGGCACAGTAAGTGCAGTAGCATGGCCTTCCCGACTTTGAGCTTGAATTGGTCTCCTAGCATGTGGTCACCTGCTGCACGCTTCACTTAGTGGAGAAAGACATTCCTTCTCACCACCCCGCTACCCCGTCCCGTCTCCCCCCCCCCTTAAAACGCGGATGCCCTTCAGGATGCTAGTGGCACCACTGCCACTGCATTTCCTGTTGGCAGCAGAGAGCAAGTGAAAACAGAAGCCGCAGCGGGCAGCGGCCCAGGCAGAAATAGCTCCCGCGATTCACCGGAGCCTTCCCAGGCCGGGGTCCCGGTTCCCGCACCTCGCGCACCCTGACCCCAACCGCTGCGGAGGCCGCGGCGGAAGGTAGCCAGCTCCCGGAGACCACACTCGCGCACCCGGCGGAAAACTGCACCGCGCCCGCGCCTTTCAGCGCCCCCTGCGGCTCGTGCGGGCTCTCGGCGGAGCGGCGGGCGCTGAGGTCGGGGATGTCAGGGCGCGCTCCGCTCGGTGTGGTCCGGGAGGCCCTGGGCGTCTGGCTGCTGGGCGGCCTCTGCTTCTGGGCGCTGGGCGGCCTCTGCGGCCTGGGGGCGGCGGCGCCGTGGATGGGGGCCGGGGGCGCCCCGGGGACCCCGCGCCCGTGCCAGGCGCCGCAGCAGTGGGAAGGCCGCCAAGTTCTATACCGGCAGAGCAGCGGGCGCAACAGCCGCGCCCTGCTCTCCTACGACGGGCTCAACCAGCGCGTGCGGGTGCTGGACGAGCGGAAGGCGCTGATCCCTTGCAAGAGGTACGGGGGCCGCAGGATTGGCTGCCAGGCCGCGCAGGCCCGGCGGGCGAGAGGTCGCAGGCCCGGCGGGCGAGAGGTCGCGGCACGGGCCGCCCGCCAGTGCAGCCGCGCCTCCGCGTTACCGAGGAGAAACGTCGCAGGGAGGGTGGCCGGGGGCAGCCGGGTCGGGGGCTGGGTGGAGGGCTGGGCCCACTGCAGTCGGAGATCCTCAGCGGGGGGTGGCCAGTGAAGAAGGAACCGGGCAGGGGCGGGATCGCATCCCGGGGGCCTGGTGCCCAGGTTCGCCCGGGTCTGTACGCCGCTGAGTCAGGCCCTCGGCTCTGGGAGCCCCCTTCAGCCTCGGGCTCTCATCTACACCATCTCATCTCTTCCAGGAGCCATCTGCGAGGAAGCACACAGAATGTATATATTTTAAAAATTCTTGTTGCATTTTTAAAGGAATAGGACAACACTGCGAAAGGTGTGGGGAATCAAGGAAAATATCGCCCACAAACTGTTCACCCTGTTAGAACTATTGACATTTTGGTCTACTTCCTTAAATTTTTTAAAGCAAGTGTGACATACTGTGATCAAAAAACATCATCTTTGTTTATGTATCCCATCTCTTACGCGGTCTTAATCGCCATTTTATTGGTTGGCCCCCGACCTATTTTTAATAGCTGCACGATATTCCATAGTGGAGCAATGCCATTTTCTTAATTCACCTTTCCACATCTGCTGCGAGAAAGGATGACCTCTTTCTGAGACCTGATTTCTATTTTGGGATCACCACCTGTTAGCTCCACTACTTTCCTGTGGAAATTCCTATGTGTGCTCTTCTGGGGGTTATGCCTGCCCCTCTGGGTGGCATTTGTGTGATTGAGACGTGCCCTGTGATGTCCATGATTTAAGGGTCCGGTGAGCAGTAAGATCAGGGACAAATTTTGATGTCATTTCATTTAAAAGCATTTGTTGGAGTGTTAGGCATCTTGAAGAAAGTACTGAAAGGACAGAACCTTTCAGAGCAGTATATTCGAGAATGGAAGCTAATGCATTTGGAAGGGTAAAACGTGAATGCTGAGGAGGGCTGGAGCAGCCAAGTCATCATGGGGACCTGGGAGGATCTCCAAAGAACATTGTGGTTCGGCCTCAAAGGACAGAGTAACAACGGCAAACAACAACCAGTGTTTGAGCACTTAGTATATACTGGGCATAGTGCTGAGGAATTTCGACATCTACATGAAAATCTCCCAACAGAATGACAGTGGAGGTTTTATGATCTCTGTTTTATAGACAGAGAATCTGAAGTCTGGGGAGATTCAACATTGTTTTTTCCAGACCACACAGCTGGGACTTGAAGCTGGGTGGCTTCTGACACCTGTGCAGTTAACCTTGTTCTTACATGTTCATCATGCATTTTTTTTTTCATGGCAAGCACTTTGTATAAACAGAGTGGGTCCTGGGCCGCAGGGAGGTCACAGTCTGTGGGTGGAGTCACATGAAGGAAAATTCCCACCCAGTGAGATGAAGGGTATGCTGAGTGTGACAAGAATACTTCAGATGGGCAGCTAACCCAGGCTTCCTGGAGATGCTGAAGCATGAGCGAGTCCCTAGGCCTTGCACTGGTGATGGGAGGAGGGAAGACTGCTCTGAGGGGATGTGGGCAGGACACGCAGACAGGGCTGGGTGTATTCCAAGACCTGCAGACCAGTTGCTGTTAGGACTGAAGCACAGAGGACATGGAGAGGTTGGGCTCCACTGAAGGATTTTCAAACCTGGTGTCTTACATAACCTTTCAAAGGTTATGACTGGATTACGGAATGGTCACTGGGTGGGTGTATGGTTGCAAATAAAGGAGAGCAAGAGACATGACCTGGGAGACTTGTGTTGAGGTCCAGGAGAAGGATGGGTAGTGACCATGGTCATGGTGAGAGTGGACTTCTTAAGGAAGTATCGAAGAGCTTTATTGACAGTGGAGGTGAGGGGAAGGACGGGTCAAGGAGAGGCCCCCATTTTTGGCTTCTCATGGCATGGAATAGATAGTGGTGTGGTTCACTGAGATAGAGTTGGCTTTGTGCACTTGTGATTGTGGGTAACCTGCTAACCTTTCTGTGCACTGATGTGAAGGCTGGTCCAATAGGGGTGTATTGATGACCAGTCATGTTGCAGACAGACTGGAATGGCTCCAAGCTCTCTGCTGAAGCAGAGGAGTGTGGCCAGGAGAAGGACAAGGGTCCATCCCCCCAGAGGTCATATTTTCACAACGTAAGAGATAAAGTGTTAGAGTTGGGCAAATCCGAATCTGAGTGTAGAATCTTAGTCTCAGTCTTTGGGTAAATTGCTGAAGCTTTCTGAGCCTTAGTTTCCTCATTTACAACATGAAAATGCTAATAGTGTCTAATGGATTGGATGGCAGTGGGGATTCAAAGAGTTCAGGTCTGTAAAGCACGTAGTGTGGGGTCTGACACCTTGAACGTGCTCAGTACATGGCTGCAGTTGTTCCTATCATCACCGTCCTCACCATCCTGGTGAATTTACTGTGGCCCAGAGACCCGCTGCCAGCCAGTCTGTGGGCTCAGAAACTAGGACAGGGCACTCAGGGGCCCTTCCTCTGGGAGCTGACTTCGAGGAAACAGGCTTCACAACTAAAATGTGTATTTCAGTGAGTGCTGGGGCTGACATGGCGGCCAGGATTCTCAGATCCACAAGACCGGATCATCCTCTCCCTGTCGGCTGAACTATGTGGGAGCCAAATTATAATCAGGAGGTGGTGAGCAAAGAGTTGGAGCAAAGTCACTGAATCTAATGATTGCTTGCTTGAGGCCAGGCTGTATGCTCAAAGTTGAGCTTTCCATCATGAGTAAGACAGGCCAGCCCGGGGAATGGGGCTGAGATTCAGTGATGTGCTCATTTTTCACCAGAAAGATGCCCTGTCAATGGTTCTATGCTATCCCAACCCCATGGGTACAGGCTCCTCCACTCTGCATGGAGGCTTGGTGAGTACTTGTTCAAGCTGTCTTAGCAACCCTTCTTCATCTATGACTCTGCGATCGATTCATAGAGTCTTTATATGTGTGCATTATGTTGTTGGTGGGGTCACAGCCAAAGCTTGCTGGCCTAGAACTTTTTTGTCCCCATGTGGTTGGTGATTTCTCATTTCTTTGTCCTGACCTATCAAGTGTTGATTTCGCAGTTCAGATTTTAGAAGGCATTTTTATTCCCCTTCTTTCCAGTTTCTTGGCAAGATGCTTTCTCACAGTCCCATCTCTGGCCCTCAGTCAGAGGTAGAAAAGAATGTTTAGTGCATAAATGCATTTTTAAGCTCTTTAAATGTAGATTCGCTGGAACTAACACAGAAACTTTTTCAGGTACTAGCAGTCTGGCCAAAAGACCAGATGTTATTAGAAGAAAGTATGGATGAGTTGTCTCTTCATATTTATTAGTAAGTTGAGAAGTAAGTTTTAGAATTGGATCAACTTCTTAAGATTTTTATTTTGCATCCAGACTGTTATGGAAAATCCCACTGATCGTTACTGTGGAATGACTAGGACTTTCCAGCTCTCTTTTCCCTGAGATGATGGAAAAGATTAAACAACTTTACAAGCTTCAGATAAGACAGCCTTAGCAGAGAATGGGTAATATTAGTAATTGATACTATTTTGTTTTCTGGTTCCAACTATCTTTCCTGACTCCTTGACTAAACTCACAAGTATTACATTTGGAAGGCTGAGGAAAAGCAAGAAGATTATTTTCACATTCCCGCGACCATGTTGAACTTTGTGGGAGAAGCAATACTGAATGAATTTTGTGAGGCCACCAGTAACTGATTGCTCCCACTTATAAAATGGTGGCTTGGGGGTTGGAGTTAATGGCACTACTGACATAGAGAATATGCATGGGGATGATAGGGATAATATCTTAGAAGACTGATCAACTCCCAATCCTACATGTTCGGGGATTTTGGGGGGTAAAAGGTGAAAAGAAAAAATAGGTCTTAAATGGCGTGGCAGGTGGTTTTTCAATTCAAATTCTGCCAGATCATGTCTGTCTCAGTTTTTCCTGGGCATTCTATTTCTTAGAGAACAGAATATCATTTATTTTCTATATTTTTGGAGAAAGCCACCTCTCACCTGTATCGGAGAGAGCACAGACATCCAGTGAGCAAGTCATGGGACGACACACATGGCTTCTAGTCCCCGCCTCACCACAGCAAGAGCTTAACTTCTCAGCCTATCTGTTTTTCATCTTTGGATTTAATTTTAATGATCTGCAGTGTTTATACTAAATAGCATTTAGGCCGTCTTCCTTAAAGATGAAATGATACGATGGATGCACTCATTGTTTCTCCCATTTCTATCATGAGGTAATGAACTTAACACGGATTCTACATTTTTTCCCTCAGCATGTCCCTTTGTGTAGATAAAATCAAAATGCTTTTTCTTCCTTCTCCTTTTCACCCATACTTCTGTTCCTGGGCAGAGAAACAAGGGGCCACCCTTAATTCTCTGGCTGCAGACTCAGAAGGCTCCACTCTGTGCTGGGCTGGGGTGAGGGGGCATGGATAGTATTGCTTACAGAGTTCCCCCACCTATCTGCTGTCGAAGATTAATTCCAACGGCTGTTATCATACTAAGTAACATCAACGATCATTGTGTTTTAACAGGATAAGCATGTTTTCCCTTCCAAATGTACAGTTTTATTTTATTTCGAAACTATCGCACTCCTACAGAAAGTCAGGACCCAGCCATTCCCCCCCTGAATCATTGAAGAGTGAGTTGCCAACTTGATATCCCCGTGGCCCCCAGATACATGGATGTGCATTTCTTGCAAACAGGGCTATTCCCTGGCATGAATGCAACAGGGCCATAGAACCCGGGAAATTAACAACATGGGTTCATTTCTACAATCTGAAACTTGAGTCTCATTCAAGTTCTGCCAGTTGTTCATTTATATTCTCTATAGTGAAAGGACCCAGTTTATATTCAAGCACTGCATTTAGGTGTCCTGTCTTTTTCATGTTTTTCTGGCTGGAACGGTTCCTCAGTCTTCCTTGCATTTTGATACTTTGGAAGATTACAAACCAGTGATTTGGTAGAATGTGCCTTGATCTGGGTTTGTTTACGTCTCCTTATGATGAGATTCTAGTTATTCAGCCATGGTAGGAATACCATGGGGGTAGTACTCTGTTCCTGCGGCATTGTGATGTTCACCGGGATCACTTGGGTAACTAACTGATAGCTGTAAGGTGTCTTTGGTGTGAAGTGACACTTTTTAACTCTTTTTAACTCTGTAATGAATAAGTATTTTGTAGGGAGTTGTTTTTTGTTTGTTTGTTTGTTTGTTTTCTCCTTAGAGAGAGAGAGAGAGAGAGAGAGAGAGAATCTTAAGCAGACTCCATGGCTAATGGGGAGCCTGACCTAGGGCTCAACCCCAGGACCCTGAGATCATGACCTGAGCTGAAATCAAGAGTCAGGTGCTCAACTCAACCAACTGAGCCACCCAGGCACCCCTATAGGGGATAATTTATTTTTTATTATTTTTTGAAGATTTTACTTTTTTGTTTGACAGAGAGCAATAGAGAAAGTGAGAGAAAGCACAAGCACGGGGAGCAGCAGAGGGAGAGAGGGAGAAGCGGACTTTTCACTGAGCAGGGAAAGGGAGCCTGATACGGGACTCGATCCCAGGACCCCAAGTTCATGACTTGAGCTGAAGGCAAACACTTAACCGACTGAGCCACCCAGGCTCCCTGGTAGAGAGATATTTTAAAACCATGTACACATCCCACTTTTCATGAACTCAATTTATTCATTTATTTGTATCAGCAAGGACTCAAGGATTCTCGCTGTATGGCATTTGTTCTCACTGTTTGTTTTGATGTTTGTATTGTCCCAGATCTGGCTAGTGGAACCTCTTAAAGTTGGCTTTTATGTTCTTTAAACATGCATCTCTTATTCTTTGAGCACTTCTTTGCTTTTTGCCACAATAAGATGTTCCAAAATCATCTGTATTCTCTCTGCTAGAGTCTTGGAATAAACCATTTCTGAACCCAGAGCTCTGGTTACTTTTACTGGAGAATAATATTTGGAAGCCAAGATCTCTACTCTAGTTGTGCTCATAGCTATTAGGTGGTGTGGCTCCCAGACCCTCTCAGTGGACAAAGCAAGGGGATGATATAGGTTTGAACACACACACACACACACACACAGTCACTTACTCCTACACGTATACACAAATTTACGTGTGCATACATTGCTAAGCTTCTAATTTTGATCCATACACATATTTATACCAGAACCTCCAATTCCACTCCACATACACATGGCTTATTTTTGGAGGTTTCTTCTCAGAGAAAACTGGCTCCCATTATTGGTTGCAGTAGATAACCAACTGTGTGTTGCTGTGATGAGCCCTCCTTACATGGGTGGCCCCTCTCCCCACTTGGGCTCTGCAATTTGGGCTAGATCATGCAGATGCCTACCTTGTCTGGCCCTACCTAGTGATTTTAGATTACATTTTTGAGTGAGAGGAAAGGGAGTATCAGGTTATGTTTTTTTGTATGTTTGTTTTCTTTAGGATTTCTCAGGGTTATATTGTTATAAATCCTCAGAATCCATCTATGTGCCTGGAGGAGGTAAATTAATATGAACTGCTCAACAAACTGACCGATTGTTTATTTATTTATTTATAAAGATTTTATCTATTTATTTGAGAGATAGAGAGAGTGTGTGTGCGTGAGAGAGATCACAGGCAAGGGGAAGGGGCAGAGGTAGAGGGAAAAGCAGACTCTCCCTGAGCAGGGAGCCCCATGTAGCACTTGATCCCAGGACCCAGAATTCATGACCTGAGCTAAAGGCAGACGCTTAACCCACTGAGCCACCCAGGCATCCCTCCACAAATTTATTTAATCACAACCCTGTTTTGCATGGACTGGTCTTCCATTTTAAGAAATCACAACTTTCAGAATTTTGAGAGAATGTGTCTTTTTGCCTTTACTCCCTCCCCTTGATCTCTGATGGCTGGAGCCAGCATTTTCTTTTATTATTAGCTCAGGAAGTCTGACTGCTTGTGGCCTTTTGATCCTCGAAAATGAATCATGCTGATTTGCAAAATTGAGTTTTTCTTCAAGAAAGAGATTTTCTTGGAAGCCCATTAAGTTTGCTTTGAGTCTTAATTCAGTGGGTCTGTTGACCCTGGATTCCACAGGGTTGATACTGGGATGCCGAGGAGAAGCAGGCAGTGAGGCGGCTTAGCGCCAAGGAAGACAAGCCCCGTGGAGTAACAGGACTGGTGGGGTGTAAGACTAACTTATAACTAGAAGCCATAGGTGGTCGCCAAACTGCTCTGAAAACATCCTTACTTCTCTCTGTCAACCTTGAGCTGTTTCTTCCTGATTCTGCCCTCGAAGATGGCGGTCAGGGGCAGAGTGCCCAAAGATCTGAAAATATTCCACCAATTAGTGGTTTGTTTTTCCTGGAGTAAATGTGATAGTGTTATATTTCTCCGATTCCAGTAAAAATCTTCTATTTTCCCCTTCATAATTTCTCTTATTTTACCCATCTTTAAAGAAAAATTCCTCTCTTGATCCCACCAGCTGAAACCCCATTCTTCCCGTTTACTTAAAGCAAATCTCATGCTAAGTTCAGTCTTTGACCCGCATGCTCTCTCGAACCCTCTCCAGTCATACGTTGAGCTTCACAACTCTGCTGGGCCTGCTCTGCTCAAGAATAAGATGCTTCCTGTTGTTAACCGTATGATCCTTTATCACTGCTCATTTTACTGTGCTCATTTCCTCCATCTTGGTACCTTCACAGACCATATTCTTCTGGTGTCCCTCCTTCCGTCTCATTTCCTTTGCTTCTCAGTTCCCTTTGCTCTTCGCCCTCTTCTTGTGACCTTCCATGGGAGAATGACCCAGGGCTCAGGCTTGCCGTGCCTTTACTGTTCTGTCTACACCCCTCTCTTGGTGCTCTCAGCTCAGTCATGGCTTTACCCAAAACTAATGCCTTCCCTGTAAACACATGAACAAACCAACAAATGTTATTCTTAATGCAGGTTTCTTAAGCTCAGCTATTAACAACTCCAGTTGGTCAGGATCTAGCCTTAGAGTCATCCTTGAGTTCTTGTCCCACTTGCCACAAGTAGTCCATAAGCCATTCCTGTCGACTCTAATTTTGATTAGAATCAGAATCTGACCCCATGTTCACTATCATCGTGAAGACCCAGACCCTCATCACTTTTGCCTGGGCCTTTTGCACTAACCTCCTAAGGGGTCCTCCTCCTTCCATCCTTGCCCGCTTTGATCTGTTCTCAACATAACAGCTTGAATGATTCCGCTAGAAATATTGTATCATGTCACCTATCCACTCAAAACCCTCCAATGCCTTTCTGTCAGAGTGACTCTCCTTAAAAGGGCCCAGCTGCCCTGAGATCTGCCGGCCCCCCACCCCTGTATCTTTTTTCTGAGCATGAGTCCACCCCTTGTCGCTGGCCCCCTCCAGTCCCCAGCTTAGCAAGCTTCCCTCTGTTGGCACTTGGGTTGTTGTTTTCCATGCATAGAAAGCCTTCTTCCTAAAAAGCTGCATCATGGCCCCCTCCCAAATTAGACTGTCTATCCAGCCAATATTCTCATACACCACACTCCACTGCTTTACGTGTTCAAGACACTGACCACTATCTGACATAGTAGTTAGTGCTTTTTAAACCCGTCCCCTCATCTCCTCCACCTCCCCTTGCCTGAAGCAAGATTCCACAGTTAGGAATTTTTATCTGGTTGTTGCTGTTATCTCCAACACCACAGAATTAGATTTTTTTTTTGAATAATTGAAATGAGTAATAATGGTGACCTCTATTCATTGTAGAAGGTTACCCAAAGTGCAGGTATGCACAGAGAAAGTAAAAATTATCTGTAACTGCTCCACCAATATGACTACTGGGAATGTCTTCTGAATATCCTAGGTGATTTTAAATTTTATCTATTTATTTATTTATATTTTTAAAAAGATTTTATTTATTTATTTGACAGAGAGAGAGATAGAGAGAGATCACAAGGAGCCAGAGAGGCAGACAGAGAGAGAGGGGAGAAGCAGGATTCCCGCTGAGCAGAGAGCCCGATGCGGGGCTCGATCCCAGGACCCTGAGATCATGACCTGAGTGGAAGGCAGAGGCTTTAACCCACTAAGCCACCCAGGTGCCCCAGGTGATTTTTTAAAAGATTTATTTATTCATCTGAGGAAGAGAGAGAGAGAGAGACAGTGAGGTGGGGAGGGGCAGAGGGGCAGGGAGAGGACAAGCAGACTCCACTGAGCATGGAGCCTGACACAGAGCTCTATCCCACGGCCCTGAGAACATGACCTGAAACCAAGGGTCGGATGCTCAACCTCTGCTCCACACAGGCACCTCTATCCTACGTGATTCTGAGGTGTACAGCATGAATACTGAAGGACACAGTATTTTGCAATGGGCTTTTTTTTACTTAACAATATACCGAGTAAGCTTATCCATACTAACTAGTCCACTATTATCACCTTCGAACTCCTGGCTTCTCCTCATTCAAGTCTCAAGTCTCAGCTTACTGTCCCCTCAGAGGGACCTTCTATGACCCTCCCTACCAGCCACTCCCCACCACATTTTGTTCTGTTTTCCTCCGGACATGTTACGCCCTGGGTAACATCGTCTGGTCAGTTAATTTTTCTGGTGTTTATTGTCTGTCTCGCCTCCATGAGTGAGAGAATATTATCAGTTTGATTTATCACCAAAACCCCAGCACCTAGAAGTGCTTGGTACGTCGTAAGACTCAATAAATATGTGCTGAGTGAATAAATACCATTTTCATGGCTTTTGGACTACTAGCATTTCCTCCATGTTCATGGAGGAAAATCTAAATAACATAGAAGAGTAACATAGAGTAAGGATGGCTCATTGTCCTGCTATATAGGACTAAGAACCCTGATGTATGTGCTTCTGGATTTCTTTTCCTATTGCTGTGTATGTGATTTTAAAATTAAAATGGAAACATGCTCTGCATTTTTTTATTAAACAAAATATTGTGCACATTTCTCATGCCACTAAGTAACCATTAACAGAACCATTTCTAATGACTGCTCTAGCTAATAGGTAGAACATAGCTTCTTTAAGCAGTCCCTTATTATGAGATGGTCATATTTGTTTCCCGTCTATTTTCCACTAGTATAGACTACTACACCTATAGCCTTGTATTTGTGTGCAATTAGATGCGTACCACTTTTTAATGTATTTTGGATACATTGCTGGATAAGAAAATGATAGAAGAGGGATTTGCACATTTTTAGGTTGTGACAACTTTGCCCTTCGGGAAGCTTGCTCCAATGCCAGATGTTTCAGCTGGGCAGAGTGTGATTGTTTGTGTTTCCCATACTCACACCTGTATGGAGTCTAATGATTTTTGGTCATTTCTAATATGATAAAGAAATAACAGAAGGGCAAAATGGCATGCCCGTGGTGATGTCACACTCCCTTGTGATTCTCACTCTGCTGTGACTGTCTCTAATCTTTCCCAGGTAAGTCCCCTATGGGCTGTTGGTTTAACAAAGATACTCCACTAAGTTCAATATTTTTCTGATCTATTTTATAGAATTTATTCTAGGGGTGCCTGGGTGGCTCAGTGGGTTAAATAAAGAATTTATTCTAATCAGGATGGATATTAAACTTCACCAGCCTAGTGATTTGTACTAGTAGATTGCTTTACACTAAACCATCTTTGCTGTCCTAAAATAAATTCTCATTTAGTCTGCTTAATTGGACTCGATAACATTTTATTTAAGATTTGTTTTTAATCCATAGTCACAATTTAGCTTGTTCTTTAGTTTTTACTTTTCTGCCTCTATATTTTAATGTAGAAAAAGCTTTGTAAAATTATAAAAGAATTGGCAAGCCTTCAATATATCTCTATGCTCTCCAGCCTTGAGATTGGAAGAAATTAATTCCTGAAACCATTAGGACCTAACTCCTTTTGAAGAAGAAACTCTTTGATCTCTTTTTAAGGTCAAAGATCTAAGGTCTCACTAGGCTACTGTAAGGATATTTCTTCTGGCAATTGATCCACTTGACCTTTTGCCTCATTCTGCATTAGTTTGGATTATTTATATTTTCCTAGAAAGTCTTCCATTTCATCAAGATTATATTTATCATCATCATAAGTTTGTACATGATATTCTCTGAACTCCAAAACAACTTCAGACCTTATCTACTGATATCCTTTTTTATTTCCCAATTTTCTTTTTCCTTATGATTACATTTTTAACAATCAATCTGTGCATTTATGGAATGGCTTTATGGTTTATTAAGTATATTCTACATCATGTATCTTCTTTGTCAAGAATGGCTTCTGATATGAAATGGCACTGCCTACCCATATTTTAAAAAGTTTTTAGGCAGGCTTATAGTGGTGATCCCCTAAGAAGGCATACCACGGCCTCCAGAAATGGATCCCCCAAGTTCCTTTCATCCACAAGCTACTCCCCTGCTCTTCCTTCATCAAACACTATCTTCAATGTTTCTGTTGCTCCTCAGTCCCAATTTTAGAAAATTTCCCCCAATATGGCACTGGAAGTTTCCTGACCACCAGTTTTTCCTTCAGAAGCAGTGGCTCTTTGAACAGAGAGGCTGTGTGAAGAATCAGACCCCCAGCAGGGTGCCTCAGCGGCCCTCAGATCCTCCAAAGATTAGAGAAGCACTTGGATAGATGGCCCCTGAACAGAAGGCAGCCGCCCCTGGACAAAAAGGCTGCAATGCTCCTTCACCGAAGGCTGCTTTAGTTGTAGCTAAAGTTAGATGGACTGGGAAAGTTCTAGAGTATGAGTTGCACCAATGAGAGCCATCAGCTTGCCCTTGTAGAGGCACCAAGTAACCCCTCCAAGCTCCCCCCACAGTCTGTTTAGTCTGTTGGAACAAATACCAGAGACTGAGTAGCTAGTAAGCAACAGTTCATTGCTCACAGCTCTGGAAGCTGAAAGTCTGAAATCAGGATGCCAGCATGGTTGGGAAGGGCTCTCTTCTGGTCACAGACTTCTCATGTATCTTCACATGGTGGAAGAGGCCTGCTAGCTCTATGGGGCCTCTTATATAAGGGCATTAATCCCATTCATGAAGGCTCTACCCTCATGACCTAATCACCTCCCAGAGACCCCATTTGTAATGCCATCACCTTGGGCATTAGGTTTGCAACACATGAATTTGGTAAGGTTGGGGGAGGGACGCAGTCCCTCAGATCATAGCTCCCGGAGACCCTGCTGCTCTGGAACATCTCAGAAATCACCAAAGAAGGTGTTGTCAGATGAGTAAATGGTGGCACACGGCCAAGGGGTTCCTTAGTTTCTTGGTCTGATACAGCATTATCAGCTGCAGGTGAGCTATAACTTAGGAGGAATGGATGAGGCACCATGAACCACCAGACTAGTTGGTGTGGCATCCAGGTTCATCCATGATGAATTCAAGGCCTTCTGAGTTTGCTTGAAAATGCTTGGAGGGAGGACTATGGTAAGCTGGACCATCTACACTGATTCCAAAGCTTCTAAAACAACACCTGCCTCTATTCACCACATCCCTTACTGAGGAACAGCTTATATTCTCTGGAATTGTGAGTCCTCCTTCCCAGAACGTGTCATCAAGAAACTGATGATCCAGTATGTCAAGCTGAGAAAGGTAGTTCATTCCTCTGAGGAAGATGCTCGGGCCACCATGGAGTTACTGAGTTGGCTGAAATAAAGAGGGAACAGTGTCTCCTCAGGAATTCCAGGGACAACTTTTGGCAGAGGGGCCCTGGTGGACGTGGGGAGGCAGTGACAGCAAATGTAGAGAAAGCACAAGATGATGGAGCTCTCATTCCAGAAGGAACAGGGGAGTGGGCAGTTTCCCCAGCTCTCCCTCTGGGGAGCAGAGGTGCTGGGGAGAGAATGGACTCCAGATTTAATATCCACTGAAATGTCACGTCACGTGCTGTGTTCTGATGTGATTTATGTGTTTCCTCTGAATGTGGGAGTCCCCTCTCACTCTGAATTGAGCCCTCTCCACATCCCCTTTGTCACACACTGTATTTTGGATGCCCCCCCGCCCCCCCCCCGTCCATCTCCAGTTATTGTCTAGGTTGTCCTTGAGACCCCTGGAGAGCCTTCCTCATGATGTCTCAGTTGTCCTAAGGAGTGAGGGGATGAAGCTTGGGAATCCGCTTTCCTGTAACCAAAACACAGTTTCTTCTGGAAAAGGACAAGTATTTATTTAGGTCCTACTCAGTATGTTGAAAAGAATTTAAGTGCTTGGGTGATTTCTTCTGTTTCTTCTTTTACCATGCTGAGGGAAGCCTCTGTAAGGTCATCTGCTTCACTTGTTAAACACAGAGGAAGTTCTGTTGTGTGAGTGACTGCACAAACTTCTTAGTAGCATTACCACAAAAGAAACATAAATGATTTTACCCCTTTTACTGTTCGCAGCAATATCTTTCATGCTGATATGCTTATCTACCTGAATCCTCTATTTTGATTCATGTCTCAGCTAGAAAATGTGTTCAATTAATTTTCTGGAGAGAGGGTATGGCTGTGGTGGTATACTTCCAGAGACTTTGATAAAGATTTTATTTACTTATTTATGAGAGAGAGAGAGAGAGAGAGAGAATGAATGCATGAGCACGAGCAGCAGGAGAGGCAGAGCCAGAGGGAGACCAGCAGACTCCCCGCTGAGCAGAGAGCCTGATGCAGTGCTCAATCCCAGGACCCTGAGATCATGACCTGAGCTGAAGGCAGATGCTTAACCCACTGAGCCACCCATCTGCCTCTAGAGTTACCTAGAGTTCTGGAATCGTACCTTTTAATCTACTGCTTCTGTTTCTTGTTTGTTTTATATTTGTTTCCCATAGCGAGAGCATTCGTGCTACTTCTGCTGCATTTTCTACTTTGATAATCATGTTTGATTATCTTTGATAATCAAAGATAGAGAGCTATCTTTGTTGTCATGCATTATTCTTTGTTTCCTAAATTCAGTATCCTCTCAAATCCCAGTGAAAGTAAAAAATAAGATTTCTATTTTAGACTCATTAACTGTTAGCTGTAAGGGGGTCTGTGTTTATATTTACACACAGTGGCAACTGATAAGTTTCTCCTGAGAAGCATAGTACTGGCTGGATGAACCTGACTATCCTTGTACCCTCCCCGCCTCCTCAACACCCCGTGATGTGTAGCTCTAGAAATCACTGCGTCCCAGGGCAACATGGGTACCCTGGTACTAACGAAGCTCTTCCTTTCAGTGATGAGAAGACAGCTTCAACTATTGTCTCATGAGATATTTTTTATTATCCTCCATCAGATGAAAGAGTATCTGGCTGCACTTTGCCAGTTTTCATCCTGAAACATTCTTGGAAAAAAGAAACCTCTTCAGTTTCTTGAGCAGACTTTTCCTCTTTTGAACTAGAATCCAAGTGGTGGAAGCCCATCACCTTACAGCTCCTTAAATTGCACACATAATTACTCTTTGATTTTACTTTTCCTAGGGCTGTGTTCTCAAGTAACTTAATTTTCCTTTTGTTATATGTGGTTGGTGTCAGCCTGCACAATGAGTGTCTGTCTGACACAACAATTTTGAAAGTGTTTTGCTTTTAAGCCTCATAATTACTGTCGGGTGTAACTCAATCTTGGTTTAGGCTAGAATGGCAAGTGGCTACCGCTCGGTTCTTCCTGCTAAGAGTCAGAGAGCTGGCTTGCATTCCTGATCTGTTATATCGCATATTAAACAAATCCAAAGTTTGTCCAATTTCTTCCCTAAAAGCCAGAGTCCTTTTTGTGATCATGATATTATATTTGCTCACTCCCTTTTCTGCAATTTAAGATGTTCTTGGATGGCCAAGCAGTTATAGGTGGATGGGAAGAATCACTCCTTCCCCCTGTGGAAGGATGGGAAGGAGCATGGTGTTAGTGAATTAGAGCGAGTCTGGGAGGAGATCCGACCTGGAGTCCAGTCCTGGCACATTATTTATGACTTAGTTATGTTCTCAGCCTCAAAGTTTCTCCTCTGTTTAAAAAAGAAAGAAAGCTAATAATGTGTCAGGCAGTGGAATTTGCCAGTCTATAACCTCTGTCTCAGACTGTTTCTTTTTTTGCCCCTTGACTGCTCTGATTCAAAACAGAAAAACAGTTGCCTCTCGGCTACACAGGCTGTAGCTGTTCGGGTTCATCTATGCCCAGGCCAGGCTCTGATATTGTGGGTTCTGGGCTTAGCCAAGTCCTTGGGCCCTGCTCATTCTGGAACGAAGGGCTCTCAGAGAGTTGTTTAAAAGCCTCTGATAGATGAGAACGGTAAAGCAGTGGATTTTCCTTATTTAGGGAGCTTTCAGCTGCGTGTGTCAGAAAATCTGACTAACAGAGGCTGAAACTGTAAGGATATTTGTAGTTTGCCTCAGAATGCTGGTGATGCATGTTCCTAGGTCTGACTCAACAGTATCATCGAGGCCCCTGGTCCTTCTCCATCATCTCCTCTGCCATTCTCAGAGAAAGTTGGCTCATGGTTGCAAGACAGCAAGCTGATTTGTTGCCTCATGGCCTTAAAGTGGCTGTCCCCATTCCAAGCATTATTTGTGTTCAAAGAGAGGAAATGGAGGATAGAGAGCAGGACAGGGAGTCTGTTTTTTTGAAGAGAAGAGAAATCTCCAACAGATCTCCTCTTCCAACAGACTTCCTTTTAGATCTCCAAGGTCAGAACCAGCTATACCCCCAGCATCCAGGGAAATGGAGGACATGATCAATGAGAATACTTCCTCAGCCTGTGTATTGAGAGGCAGGCAATAAAGAAAGGGTGTGTTGCCTGTGGGTCTTCTACAGAGGGGTCACTTTAGCACCCAGGACTGTTCTCCCCTTCATCCTTCCGTCCTGCCCGCATGAACCAGCCCTTCTTGGTTATACCACCGATCAAGTCTTCTGTGCACAAGTGAAACGAGTGATTTCCTCATCAGACATTAACTGGTGATCATAAACGTAACCACTGGCAGGCTTGCCTACAAAGCTGCAATCCTTTACATTTATATAACAACTTTATATCTTCTGTCTCAAATCATCTTCATAATAATGCTTCGAGCTTCAAAATTCTGGTTTCTCTTTACATATGAGAAATAAGGAGATGCTTAACTGGCTGAGCCACCCAGGTACACTGGATTCTGATTTAAAAAAAAACTTTAAAATTCATTTTGGGGGGACAATTGAACATGGACCAGATTTTAGCTGACATTAGGGAATGAATTTTCATTTCTTAGGTGTGATAATGGTAGTGTGGTGGAGAGGCAGAAAGTCTTTTTTTTTCAGCAAATATTTAGAAAATAGATAAAGCAAATATAGCAAAATGTCAACATTATTCAATTTAAGTCGTAGATCCAAAGGTGATCATTGGACTAGTCCTTTAATTTCTGCATTTTAAAAATATTTCATAGCAAATTAAGTAAAACTGATTCCATAAATCTGTATTTTTTGACCTGGAAGGATGCCAAAGACAAATTGTTGAATTTAAAACAATAGATTAGAAAATATAATTCACTCATTTTTGTAAAACGTGTCTAGTACACATAATGAAAAAGCAATACGATATTTGCACAGCATGTTCATAGCAGCATTACTCACAATAGTCAAAAGGTGGTGGAAACAACCCAGCGTCTATACACAGATAAGCAAAATGTGGTCTATACATTCAGTAGAATATTAGCCTTACAAAGGAAGGGAATTCTCACATACGCTGCAGCAAGGATGACCGTTGAGATCATGATACTGAGTGAAATAAGCCAGTAGGACAACTACCGTATGATTCCCCTTATATAAGTTACCTAGAGAGTCAAGTTCACAGCAACAGAAAGTAGAGCGGTCTTTGCCAGGAGCTCCCTGCCACGGCAGGGAGAAATGAGGAGTTGCTTAACGGGCACAGAGTTTTAGTTTTGCACAATGAAAAGAATTCTGGAGATTGGTTGCACAACAATACAAATGTACTTAGTGCTATTGAACTACACACTTATACATGGTTAAGATGGTAAATCTTACATTATGTGTATTTTGCCACAATTTAAAGAAATTTAAATAAAAACAGCCGTATGTGTTTAGACACAGATGTATGGAATTGTTACTTCCGTAAGTGTGAGTTTCTGGGCAATTTTTTATTCATGTCCATCTCTGTACTGCTGGAATTTTTTTTTTTCCTTTGAACATGAATCAGTTGTACCTAACTCAGGAGATATAAAACTTCTCCAGGTTTTCAGTGTTTGGGAAAACATGACGGTGGTAGAACCTAAATTTCAGGACAATGGATTTTCAGGAACAAGAGATTGTCAGTGCAGCCTGAGCATTTTGTCAAAAGCAACGGGAATCCTTGGTCCTGGGAGGGGAGAGGCAAAATGGGGGCACTGGACATGTCTTCTGCACGGAGGCTGGTGTGGAGAGCTCAGTCTGCTGACCCCTTGGTGGGGCCTGGCCAGCCTGACCGGCCTGACCTCGCTCACAGCTGAGGCCTGGCAGGGCCCTCCCGGGAACTGTGCTTTGCTTGGGGTCTGGCCAGCGAGGAGGAGTTTGCCGGCTGTTGTTGACCCGGGCCTGACCTGCCCGCTTTGTCCTCCAGGCCCTTTTTCCAGCACCTCACCTGGCTTGCACCTCGGGGGTGTGATTTGTGACTCCTGTCCTCCCAGCTTCCTCCACTTGGGAGCCAGGCTTTGATCTTGTTTCCCCAGATCGAGTTTCGGTTGAAGACGGTCAGTCCGGTCCTTTGGGTCTACGGGTTATTACCGCACAGCGTCCCAGGCAGATGATTCATTTCAACCCTGGCTGATCTTTGCATTTTGACCTAATGGCTCTATCAGGCTCCAGAGCCTGTGTCCTCTTGGCAATGGAGAAGCTTACCTCTTAACTAGGAATTATGTTCACATCAATGCCCAAGCCACAACAGCATCATCAAAAGCTTCTCTGTTTCAGAACTCTGTACGGAGAGGCACAAGCATTGATGTCCATGCGGGATTTCGAAAAACAACCAAACAGTTATACGGTTGTATCTGGTTTTCCATTAAATGGATATTTTCTGTTTTACTTAAGGCACTGTCAACATAACCTCAATATCACATGATGGCCTCTTGCAAAAAAATTAAATATTTTGAAAACAGTCAAGTACTGAGTATACAAGAACAAACACCTGTGTTCAGACCACCCAGAATGGATAAATGGTAACAGTTTTTGATGATTCTTTCAAGTCTAGCATTCTCACTTTAAAATTAAACTTACCCTCTGTGGATGGGCAGAGCTGACCCCTGGCCGGCAGTGAAGCTGGCGGCATTCCTCTCCTGCCGCCCGTTCCTCTTCCCGGCTGGGCTGACCCGGCAGCCGTGGCCCCGGGATCTGCGCAGGGCCACACAGCGTCTCTCCCGGGACAGCTGTGCCGGCGGCTGTCCTCTGTGGCTGTAGGTGGAAAAGTGGAGTCCTCCAGTTAGAAACGAGCCCTGCTTTTGAGTCACACAAAAAGTTCCAGGTGGAAAAAAGGAGAGTTTATTACAACAAAGGAAACATCATAACTCTACAGGGAGATCTCCAGACACTGGGCCTCGGAGAAGAAATGTGTCCAGCAAATGCTCTGCTGTTGGAGTCTCAGCTTGCCAATGCTTCTCCTCCTGGCTTCCTTCTTTACTCTCGCTCGGTTCATGTGTCAGGAACAGCCTTTCCTGGCCTCTGAGTTTACAGGGGACATGTCCAGCCTCATGAAGAGACTGCCTCGAAGACACCTGGGGCTCGAAGGCACAAGAGGATGGTGCTGATGGTGAGAATAAAAAAGAGAGCCCCCCTGAGGATATATGGTGCAGGTGTTTTGTGGGGCCCGCTGTCCCTGAAAGACTCGTGGAAATGGATTTGTGTACAGAGTCCTGTATTTATGAATGGACAGTCCTCTAACATTGAGAGTAGTATGTCTGTACTCTGTACATGAATGCTTAGACTGTTAGGTGAGGGACTTCACCAGGCATGAGACAACAGTGACAGTCCAACCCCAGCTCCTGCAAAGGGCTCATGGTTCAGTGGGAACCCTGTGTGCATATTTTTGTAAGAGGTTTTCTCCACTCTCCAGTGAGTGCTATCTCAGCAAATGAACACTTCCTCTTTCTGCAATCACTCCCACTTCTAACAGGCGTGGGTTGGACCCTCCTAACCCATTTCAAGCGTTTGCTGGAATGAAGCAGGATAGATTTATCTAAATATATAAAATAAGATCACCTTCACATTTCCATACTGGCTGGTAGAAAACGGGAGCATAACCCTAATAGTGGTACTATTTTGGCCATGTAGACAGTGATCTCTTGTAATAGTTTTTCTGAAGAAAATACTTTTTAAGCTCAGACTTGGGATGGTGAACATTTGCCCTGGAGGCAGATGGAGGCTGTGGGGTGGAGAGAGTCTCACCTTGTTTGCTGGGGAGAAGCCCCTTCCTCGGCTCTTTCACCCTCAAGGGCTGTGAATTTCACTGTGTGAGGTCAGGGCTACAACCTCACTCTGCTGGACCAGCAGCTGTAGCCTGAGTTTTGGATTGAAGCCCAACTTGTTTGCCTCCCCCAACACCAAGATGGCTTAGTTTTAAAATCCACACAGGACTGGGGACAATGTTGTGTGCAGGGGGAGGAGTCTGCAGACTCCCCGCCCGGCATGGGAGTCCGTCTGGCTCGCTGCACGCGTGGGCTGTACACGTGGGCAGGAGAGGCGAGGCCTAGAGCATGTGGATGAACAGTGTGGGAAACCAGTCGCTCTGGGGTCCCTTCAACTTTTGTCTGCGTCTCAGCCTCCTCCAGGTACGGGAGGAGCCCTCATTCTCCTGCAGCTGTGCCTTACAGGAACCCATGCCTCCTGACTGAGAGTCGAGACAATGGGGCGGGGATGTGGTCTGACCTCAGCGGCTTCAGGGTGTGGTACCTTCAGTGCACCCCAAGGACTCCTGACAGCGCTGCAAGGAGAACTCAGCCCAACCAAGGGTCAAATCCTCCTGGGTCCCTGTGGCTGAAAGGTCACAAACCAGCCGTTAACCCAAGGCCCTGTCTTCCCTGTGTTTGTAAGCCTAAGAACAGGATCTGGCGTGTAGTAGGTACTCAGTGATTCAGTATTCAATTTCGAACTCTGAATTTTAATGATTTTGTATTTAGGCTGTCAATGTGTCGAGTGTTCATAAGTAAGTAAGCGATTGCCTCACTAGCAAAACTGTTTTTCTACTTGTTCTAAGAGTAATTTGTATCAAAGGCCTTTGGACTGAATGCTGATAAGAGGCATGATGGTTGTAACATGAAGTCCTGATCCATTCTCTCTCTATATCTGTCTTTCAGATTATTTGAATATATTTTGCTCTATAAGGATGGAGTGATGTTTCAGATCGAACAAGCCACCAAGCAGTGCTCCAAGATCAGCCTGACAGAGCCCTGGGACCCTCTAGACATTCCTCAGAACGCCACGTTTGAGGACCAGTACTCCATAGGGGGGCCCCAGGAGCAGATCACTGTCCAGGAGTGGTCCGACAGAAAGTCAGCTAGATCGTGTAAGCCTGCTTCATAAAGTAGCCAAGTGCTGCATCTCAGGACGCATGATGGGGAAAAAGTTTAAGTCCATTAAGGAAGGGTAGTTAGGGCAATTTATAAGCTTAAGCAAATTATTTAACATCCCCCGCACCTGCTTTGAAGTTACCTCCACTCTGCACCCCCCCCGCCCCCCATGCACTCTGCTGCTTGTTTAGCTCCAGAATCTAAGCATCATATCTGAAGCACTTCAGCCTTCTGGCACCATCATTACCTTTTTGCCACTCTTGGCTGTTACGGGCTTATTCTTGGCCCTGACACTGAATGGTCCTGAGATCTGTGACATGGAAGACATCTGTCTGAGGTCTACTTTAGAATCCTTGTGTCATTTTCTAAAGTCACAGAGACCAGATCTACTTGTCCACTTTTGTATATAGATGTGAAGCTCTTCTCCACAGTGCTTTCGTACGCCAACCCCAAAACAGTTTCAAGAACATAGGCTTTATGGTATATGTGGGAAATAGTACAAAATGGTGTATAAAGAGTCCCCCTTCCCCAAGTTCAGCATAGAATTATCATATGACCTGGCGATTCCACTTGTGGGCATATACCCAAAAAGGTTGAAAGCAAGGACTCAAAAGGATAAGTGTGCACCTTTGTTCATAGCAGCACTGATCATTACAGCCAGATGGCAGAAACAACTCAAGCGTCTGTCGGCAGATAAACGAATACCCCAAATGTGGTGTAAACAAACAATGGAATATTATTCAGCCAAGGATAATATTGGCTGAACCTAGAGGACATGATGCCGAGTGAAATAAGCCAGCCACTGAAGGACAACTACTATATGATTCCACTTATCTGAGGTCCCTAGAGTGGTCCCGTTCATAGAGACAGAAAGTGATGGAAGTTGCCAGGGAGGGGTTGGGGGGAAGGGGATGGGGAGTGAGTGTTAGAGGGCACCGGATTTCCACTGAGGAGGATGACAAAGTTCCGGAGATGGATGGTGGCGATGGTTTCTTGTGAACATACGTAATGCCCCTGAACTGTCCTTAAAAATAGCTGAAAGGGTGAATTTTATGCATATTTTACCACAAGAGAAAAAAATACAGGCATTTTGCCTATCTACTGTGTTGAAAAATCGACTTCTCTTCCTCTGACAGATGAAACCTGGATTGGCATTTATACCGTCAAAGATTGTTATCCTGTCCAGGAAACCTTCACCAAAAATTACAGCGTGATATTATCCACGCGGTTTTTCGACATACAGCTGGGCATTAAAGACCCCTCAGTGTTCATCCCGCCGAGCACCTGCCAGATGGCTCAGCCAGTGAGGATGAGCGAGGACTGCTTCTGGTAAGCCTGAGAGCACTCAAGAGCTCCAGAGGGATTTGAGGCTTTTGAGAAGCAAGAAACTTCACTGGAGAGAAATACCGTTAATTGTAGGAAGATAAACATCGGTCTGGGGTTCTCTGTACATATGATTTTGACTCCTCAAGCTATGTTTACAGAGCGCTGGTGCGGCCTGTGGAGGAGCTGTGTTTCCCGCGCGTGCAGGTGGATCTTGGCGCCGGGGCAGATGTGGGCGAGGGGCGGCAGGCGCAGCTTGCAGAGAGGAGGGTTTCATTACTGGTATGACCGAGAATTGCTGGATTGCTGCCACATGGTGATAATAAAATGCAGAATGGGTTTGGTGCGTTTTATGACAAAGTTTTCTGTTCTCTACAGATGATGGCCCTACTATTGCCGGCACCAGATGGGGATGGCTCCCCCTGCCCAGCCTCCCACCCCCCTCGCCACTGACAAAGTGGTTCCTTAAAATCCCTTCCAGACTTAAAGAGCTTTATGGCATGACCCGATTGATGTAAATTTTAGGTGGAAATGAAAGGCTCCAGTACAAAGTAATTATTCCTCAAAAAGACATTTTAAAACAAGAAGGTTTGGAAATCTTTATGTTTCTACCCGGGTAATCATGAGCCATGTATGGCCCTTTTCTCTATGCAAGATTATTGCTATATGTGCCGAATCATCACATATTTGTCTAGAGACCTAGAAAGTCAGGTAGTATTCTAAAAATAGCATTTCACTGGGAGTCAGGAGACTCTTGTCTTCAGAATCCAGGACTGAAATTCCTCTATACTTGAAGGCCTTTGAAGAATTAATGCTTTCCCTCACCTGAGCCTTCTGGGGCAGTTTCACAAGCTCTTTGTCTATGTGACTTCTACTCATCCTTCCCAGGTCAGCTCACACTTGACCTTCAGAGAGTGGCTCCCAGGCCCTGGCTGAGTGTGTTCTGTAGCTTGAGCATGCTGTTCTCATCATAGCTCCGCAGCTGTGTGCTAGTTCCCTGCTTACTGGATGCTGTCACCCACGAGCCTGGCCATGAGCAACCTGAGTTCGGGTAGGATGTTCTGTTTACTTGTATATGCCCAGCGCCAAGGAAGTGCCTGGCACACGCTCAGTGCCCTAACCATTTGTAGTGTAGAGAATGCCAGTCTCTCCAGTCATTAGCTGCCTCATCTATTCAAGGATTGGGTTTGCTGATCTCTAGGGAGACTCTTAGTAATGAAATTTATTATTCTAGATTTTTCTATTATTGTGTTTCATGTGGCTGTCATCTGTTATGAGGAGAAATGTATGACATCTATATCACGTGGAAAACAATCTGTATGACAGTTTATTTCAATAAACATGTTTGATTGCATTTCAAAGAGTTTTTTGATATATTTACTTTTGTCATATAGATAGATTATCTTGGTTATTCTGGAGTTAAAGCTCCTCTCTGATGAATAAAGTGGTTCATGTGGTCTAAGCCACGTTCATTATCCTCTCTCAAAGGCTTACTCTTCCGCTCAAAGCCCACGTGCCTGGATTGGAAGCCACAGAGGCATTCTTGGCCCATTTCTCTCCTTCAGTCCCCAGAGGCCATTATGTCCCAAGTCCGGTCAGAGTAGCCCCTGTCCATACCCTCAGCTGCCGTCCAGGTCCAGGCTTTTAACATTGCTGGCTTTTTGAAAGATCTTCAGAGCCTGTCTTGCCCTGGTCTTTTCTTCTCGAAGCCACCCTCTGCTCAGTCAGTCCCAGGCTGGCACTGAGCTCCTGTGATCCCAGGGTCCATGCCTGTTCTTGGAGTCTCAGAGCAGAGGGAAGGCTAGACAAGGCCAGCATCTGGAATGCACACATGGGGACTTTCGAGGCTGCTGTTGAGGTGGTCCAGCTGGATAAATCCTTTGTTAAACGCTGGATAAATCCAGCGTTTGCCCTTGTCCTATCTCTCCACCCACGGGATGCTCCCCCGCCCCACCGTCCTTTCTGAACTGCACAGGTCCCCTCAGCCCTGGATCTCAGTCTTTGCCTGCCCGAGTGCACATCCCTTCTCACAAGAGAAGGAAAGGAACCCCTTTTACTTTATTCAGGGACATACACAGTGGGCACCTTTCAGTTCTCTGTTGGCCTATTTTAGCAGGTAAGCCATTTCACAGATAGGAATAATAAGGCCCTCTCACCGACAGATTTTACATCTGGTGGGACTTGAGTTCACCTCCGTTGGCGCCCTGCTTCTGTGGGTCCCCACTGTGTCAAAGTGAAGGGGATGCTCCTCAGTGCAGTGCCCACGGCCCTTCTGATCAGGCCCCCTCACTTTCCAGTGTCATTGCTCATGCTGCTCTCTCTTGCTCAGCTGCCACAAGAGCCTGAAGAATGAGGTCCAGGTTACCTCTGGGTGGCAGGAGGCTTTCCTTAGTCACCAATCTTATGTCAAAGCCCTCTAGTGGACATCATAGTCAAAAAGAAGAGGGCCCCTGTGAATGAGGAGGAGCACCCAACGTCTCCCTCATCATCCATCAGACACGGCATTCCTGACAACAAGCCCAGCGAGGATGAGTACCACTTTGGGTCCACCCTGCCTCCTGCGTCTCTGACCTTTGTGCCACATTGGAGCCACTCCTACCTCTCCCAAGACCAACTGCCAGGACCCATGCAAGTGCTGGGGTGTTCCCTACCCTCAGCCTTCAACCCTGAGGGCCCAGGCCCAGTCAGAGCCTTCCCTCCCACTCCCATGTGGCCCATGCGGAGTGCAAGGGGCCTGGCCGTTCTGCCCCCGGTTGCTCTCTTATCAGGGTCACTTTCTTGTAGAAGATGTTGCTATTTGAAATAATGCTGCACTTCCTAAAATTAGAATGCATTTTAAAATTATTTAAATGTTTTAAGAAGGCCAAAGATTTTAGATATCTGAGGAGATTTCTCACATAGTACTCTGAATCTCCCACCAGGTAAAATTCCACACCATTGGAAAGCTCATTACTCACCTCTTGCTGGATTTTCTTTTACAGGTTCCACCCTATCAGTATTCCCTCTGTGACTTTAAATCACTTTGTGTGTGTATTCACTTGTAACACAAAGGGTGTTTTCAATTTTCCCCAGCATGTAGATCTTCCTCCATCTGTGGAATGTAGAAATAGTGTCCTTGATGTTCTCATTGAGTTAAAATGACTTCAGCTGGAGGAGACAAGAAGTTTCCTCAGCTAAAGGCTTTTGAATAAAGGCCTTGTAGGTAAACGCCTCTTCAAAAGACAAACTCAAAATGGGCAGAAGACATGAATAGACACTTCCCAAAGAAGACATACAAATGGCTAACAGACACATGAAAAAATGTTCATCATCTTTAGCCATCAGGGACATTCCAATCAAAACCACACTGAGATACCACCTTACACCAGTTAGAATGGCCAAAATCAACAGGACAGTAAACAACAAATGTTGGAGAGGATGTGGAGAAAGGGGAACCCTCTTCCACTGTTTGTGGGAATGCAAGTTGGTGCAGTCACTTTGGAAAACAGTGCAGAGATTCCTCAAGATATTAAAAATAGAGTTACCCTCTAACCCTGCAATTGCACTACTGGGTATTTACCCCAAAGAAGCAGATGCAGTGCAAAGAAGGGCCATGTGTACCCCAAAGTTCATAGCAGCAATGGCCACAATCGCCAAACTGTGGAAAGAACCAAGATGCCCCTCAAAAGATGAATGGATAAAGAAGATATGGTCCATATATACAACGGAATCTTATGCATCCTTCAGAAAGGATGAATACCCAACTTTTGTATCAACATGGATGGGACTGGAAGAGATTACGTGGAGTGAAATAAGTCAAGCGGAGAGAGCCAATTTTCTTATGGTCTCATGTGTGGAGCATAAGGAAAACCTTGGAGGGCATTGTGAGAAGGAAAGGAAGGGTGAATCGGGGGGAAAATCGGAGGGGAAGATGAACCATGAGAGACTGTGGACTCTGAACAATAATTTGAGGGTTTTGGAGGGGCAGGGGTTGGGCGAGCCTGGTGGTGGGTATTGAGGAGGGCATGTATTGCATGGAGCACTGGGTGTGGTGCATGAACAATTAATCTTGTAACACTGAAAAAAATAAAAGTATTTGGGAAAAACAAACAAACAAATAAATAAATAATGAAAGACAAACTTAGTTTTACATATGAATATTCTAGCATCAGTAATCTTTTCTACTAAGAATTATGCTAGGATAATAACAACTGAAATACATTTTTATTTGTTTTAAAGCACAACTATTAGCTCAGCTACATGTGAAGAAAAAATATTGGGCCTATAATTTCTTGTATATTTTTTTCAGGGAAAGTGATGCTTACTTCTTTGATATCTCAATTTAAAAATTCACACTGTTTCCATTAAAGCAAAACTTCATGAATATTTACAATACCTATTGCATGCTTAAAGGTGGAAAACATAATATAGCCTCAGCAACCAAATAGTGGGCTATAATTACGCTACAATTTAGGAATAATTTGCAGTGAGTACAACATACACAGTCTTTAGATAATAATCTGGGCATAGATGTGTGTACCAGGCTGCCGCTGTGCTATATATTTATTTTACATATGTTTGTTCAAATCATATAGCTAAGTGTTCTTATCCTTCCTTAGGACCATTTTTACTGCAAAACAGGCATTCTTTTTACTAAAACATGAATACATCATTGTAATTTTCAGTTGAGCTCTATAGTTTCAATAAATAAAATTATCAAAAAACAAATAATAAATCAAAGAGTGATCTTGTGAAAAGGTTTTTCACATGTGAAGTACTTTATTTCGTAACCTCTCAGTTTGATTGATACGTTTCCTCAACCTGGAGAAAGGGTGGGAAAACAGTGGTACTAGTTTCCCAACCAAAAGGATGCACTGACCTATTGAAAACTATTGAAAGGTTTCCAGTTAACTAAATTCACAAACCTATTTGAATAGCAGTATAGTTTTGGGCTAGACATGTGGGAAGTTATGTAAGTCATGGGAATGTAGGATCTCTTGGTTTTGTTTCACTGCTTGAGGTAGAAATAGCACTTTTGCTGTGGAGTCCTGGAGTATTTTTCCTATCTTATAGAATAAACAAAGCTAAGCTTCTTATCAAATTCCATTGTAATATGCAGAAATTCAGGAAAAACCAAGTTGTGTAAAAATAAAATTGAAAACTTTTGATGAGAAAAAGACTAAAATAATAGCTATTTCTGAAACATTCTGTGATCACACTGCTTAATGGGTATATGTGATCAGCAGTTCCAATTTTGTCTCTCTTTAGCAAGGCTCTTTGTTTTGGCCTTTTAAAGTGTTAAATGACCTTGTTTTGGCCATTTAAAGTGTTAAATGACCCTTTCTTACTAGCTCCAGCCTTTTTGTGGGCTTGGGGATAGTAATAAAGTGAACACAATAGATTGGTCCGTCTTACATCATCTTGGGAAACTTTAATGACCTATGGTGTATGTTAGCATCATGAAATAACTAAAAGTGATGTCTCAAGCCCAATAAAGCTGTATGCCTTTATGAAGATTCTTTTTCATTAAGCTTCCCTTCACTTACAGGCTGCCATAATTTCCTCTCAAATCACCAGCTACACACAAGCTCTTATCGCCACCACTCACATTACATGAAAAGCAACCAATAGTGCTGCAAAGACTCCCAGTGGATGCCAGTACTCCTGAGAGCTTGGCATAAAGGATATTGCTTAGATCCTTACATGTCCTATATAATACCATCAAACATCATTATTATAGAAATCCTATACGTTCTAGCTCACACTATGTATGTTCCAAACAGCAAAGAGAACTGAAGAATAAGCATAGGTTGAAGAGGAGAAAAGGGGAAGGGAAGAAGAGGAAGAAAGAGGAAGAGGAGGAAAAAAAAGGAGATGAGATGTCATTTGGTTTATCATGCTAAATTCTCAATCCACACTTTTTGGTGTGTACTGAATAAACATGGGAATAGCTCGAGCCATTACTGGAGCAGCACCTGAGTGATTTTCAGCTCAGACATCTCCCTTCTAAGTTACCCTGATATAGACCATTTCCAAAGCAACTGTTCTTCTTTAAACCATGAACCTTTGACCCTTTCTATCTGAGATTCAGAATGGTTCCCTTGCCTATGGATCTCATAGTAGATGTTGCCATTTAATGAGGAAGGAAAATATCCTGAAGGAGAAAGCCTACTGCTTTGGGGGAATATTGCTTCTCAATTCAATAAATATAAAATGATTTTTATTCTGTCTACTAAGAACAACTAAAGTTCAGTACTCTGGGGGTGTTCAAATGTGTAGTAATTAAAACTTGTGGAACATTTTCCAGTTTAACTTTTCTGGAAATATATTATTATGCAGATAGTTCTTGGATAACAATGGAATACCACGTGATTTTGACAACTCGGTAGTCTATCTAACTCTTCTTTAAACCCTTATCTTCTTATGCCTAGTTCAGGCAGGAGAAGTTTGCATTTCCTGTGTCAAGGGTTGGGCAGAAGGGGAAACAATTCAGATAATTCATATGGTTTGGATAACACAAGAATAATAGAGTTTATTATGGTATTTTCAGTGGATGCTTCTGGGATGGAGATAAAGTTTTCCCCCAGATTCTTGCTATTTATAATCATTCAGTATAACCAGTCTGTTAAAAAATAAGTTTGTTAATGAACTTTCCATTTAGATGAATTCCATATGTCTCTGGAAGAGTATAAGTAAGACATAAATGAGCTAAACCTAGTTGCCCCCTAATTCAGAAAAAAGGTTAAGCTCTGTGATTGAAAGAATAGGACCAATGAGTGAATAAATGAGCTCTTCAGAGATTCAAGCCATGGAAAGAGTAAGTTCTACATGTTCAGGGTTCAAAAATGGAGAAATCATAAAGTTCAATTAAAGCAAGATTGCCACTGGAATGCAGTCCCAACAAGGTGCTGTCTGAATGGGGTTAATACACTGGAATATTATCATTATGTCTAAAGACTAAGTGTCTTAGCAAAAAGAAGTTGGTTTACATGGAGTTTAGTTAAAAAATCTAAGACCAAGGATTTGGCAGTATTCATCTAACCATGTCCAGGAAAGAAAATAACAGGGTCTAGCAGATATGTGGAGAATGTTGGGGACAAATACGAGATTAAAGTCCTGTGTTGTTACTTTGGCCAAGATCCAGGAATTCCCAGACTGTACTTCCCTCTGTCAAGGATCTATGGAGCAGTGAGCTCAGAAGACAGAGCCAAGCAAATCATCACCATTATTAAGCTGGGGCTTTAACCTCCAAGTACTTCTGTAGAACTCCTGTGAATTAGGCTGGACTAACTGGAGGAGGTAGAAGTCAAAGAAGCTGCCACCCAGAGTAAACTAAGTCTGTCTATTCTACTGTAAATCCCAGCTCAGGGAGACCTTATCATTTCCAGCTGAGCAAAAGGGTACAGAGAGCAGATCCACTGGCACCAGAGGAAAGGAGCAAGGACACAGGAAGAGAGTATTGGCCTCAGAGCCTAATGCCACCTTTCCTAGACCTTGGCAGGTCAGAGCCATGACCAACCTGTATGAAGAACATCCACAACCAAGAGAAAGATTTGATCAGGTCTATGGATCAAGCAGCATTTAATAAACTTGGTGGCCTGGAATATTCTTATAGATTTGGTGGATTCTTTCCTGATTGGAAATTTACTTCTTAAGAAATGGGTCATCACGGTGAATGTCCTCAGTGGCCGATTTAAGTATGCCACTCACCAGAAAGATAAAAACACCATTGTACAATAATGCATTGTTGTTCTGGATTATATACTGGTCTTTTAGCAAAGTTGCATAGTATATGTCAGTTTCTGAGAAAGGCTGTGTGGTGTAATAGAAAGGACAAGAGTTTGAAATTGTACAGGCTTGAGTTCAAATGCTGATTAGGTCACTCATTACCTTGGACAAGTTATTAGAACAGTCCCTGAGCCTAAGTTTTCTCTACTTACTTCTTTAAAGGGTTTTGTTAGGATTAAATGAAATCCAATTTATAAAGTGTGTAGCAGATAGCTTTGCAAGTAAGAGGCAAAGTAAGTAAGAAGAAATGTTAATGGTAAATATTTTAAAAATGCTAGACAATTACAAATAAAATGAAAGCAAAGATTATATTCACACTAGCATCAGAAAATCAAAGACTCCTGAAAATAACCCTTAGAAGAAATCTGTGCAATCTATATTCTAAAAAGATAGCTATGCAAACCTCATAATTGTACAGCAGTATATAATGCTTTTTAAATCACTTTTGAATTTATCTACTAGTCTATAGAGATAAGTTTTTCCACTTAATTTAGAGATTCTAACTCAATTCTAATCCCAAAAAGTTTCCTTTGCAATTTGGCAAAATAATCTTAAAGTTTATCTGGTAAAATAAACAACTGGGACTAGAGAAGGAAAGAAAGCACAGGTGTGAACCTTCCCTATGAGATGTCAGTTATAAAATGAAGTGTTAAATAAAAAGTTGGACAGCCTCTAGAATTCACAGACAGATCATTGAGTACAATAGTCTTGAAACAGACACATAAATTTGAGATTTTGTAATGAATCATCATAAGACCATGTAAGGGATGGGTTTCTTACCAAAAAACTATGGGAAAAAACATGTAGTTCTTTTAGAAACAAAATCTACTTATAGCTTTGTCCACATTGTGCACTGAAATAAATTGCACTGAAATAAAGTGAAGGACACAAATAAATAACTTATAAAGAAAGAAAGAAAAATAACTAATAAGCATTTTGTAGTGTCCGGCTTCAGTAATAAACAAAGACATGCAGGTTAAATAACAGTATCATGACATTTTCACCTACTTTGATATTAAAAAGTCTATAATCCTCAGTGATATAGAAGGTTGATGATGAGATAAGTACTCTGATATGAAGCTGCTGACCTGTACTTTCATGTATTTCTGGAAAGAGTCTTGGTGATATGAAGTCAACAGTCTTAAAAGATTTCTTACCATGCCATGCACCCACTGTCTCTAAATTATTGAGATGAGCATTTAACATCACCAAATTCAAACTTATTTCGAGCTAAATATCCTTGCACTCTGTGTACTGTAGAACTTTTAAGTTTTTAAAAAAGATTATTTATTTATTTGAGAGAGGGAGAGAGAGAGCATGAGGAGGGAGAGGAGCAGAGGGAGAGGGAGAGGTAGACTCACCACTGAGCAGTGAGCCTGATGTGGGGCTCAATCCCAGAACCTAGAGATCATGATCCAAGCTAAAGGCAGATGCTTAGCTGAGTCACTTAGGCACCCCAAACTTTTGTTTTAATGAATCATTTGGTCATTTCTTGGAGTAGTCTCCATGTTATTATTTTTTTTTTAAGAAAACATTGACACTCCCTTGATTAACATTTGACAATTGGGGCAATCATCTATCCATCAATTTTCTATCTGTTATCAAAAGGTGTTAATTCAACCTGATGGGTTATTAAAATCGCACATATTCAGGCAAAAGCACTGCATGTCCTCTATAGGCCTTTGGCCAAGTTGGGCTGGGAGAATAAAATAAGTCCTAGAGCATTGGTTCTCAAATTGCAGCATGAATTGAAATCAGTGGAAAGAATTGATGGAACAGATTTCTGGTTCCCACCCCCATGTTTCTGATTTGATAGAGCTGGAATCGGGCCTGAGAATTTGCATTTCTAAGCTCCCAGGTGATTCTGATGCTGTTGGAAAACTACTGGCCTAAAAGAATTATTCCTCAGGGGAGCAAAAAAAAGAGTAACTATTTGATAGCTGAAGAAAATAAAATTATGGTGAAAGAGCCATACACTAAAAACTGTAAGACACTGATGCTAGAAATTGAAGACACAAAATAATGGAAGATTATTGATAATTATGGATAATTATGGATAATGGACATTATGGATAATGTCCATGCTCATGGGCAGGAAGAGTTAATTTTGTTTAAATGTCCATACTACACAAAGCAATCTACTACAGATTCCGTACAATCCCTATCAAAATTTCAATGGCACTTTTTATAGAAATAGGAAAAAAAAAAACACAGAAAATCCTAATAGACAAAGCAATCCTGAGAAAAAAAAAAGACCAAAGCTGGAGATATCACATTTCCTGATTTCAAACTATATTACAAAGCTATAGTAATCAAAACACTATGATATTGGCATAAAAACAGACATATTGATTGATGGAACAGAACATATAGCCCAGAAATAAGCCCAAGTATATTTGGTTAATTAACATGACAAAAGAGCAGAGAATATACAATGCAAAAAGGACTATCTCTTCAATAAACAGTGTTGGGAAAACTGAAGAGCAACATACAAAAGAATGAAACTGGACCACTTTCTTATACCAAGCACAAAAATTAACTCAAAATGGACTATAGACCTGAATGCAAGACCTGAAACCATAAAACACCTAGAAGAAAATATGGGTGGTAAGCTCCTTGATGTTGGTCTTGGCAATGATTTTTTGGATATGACAGCAAAAACAAAGGCAACAAAAGCAAACAACAACAAGTGAAATTACATCAAAGTACAAAGCTTCTGCAGAGGGAACCATCCATAAAATAAAAAGGAAACCTACTAAATGGGAGAAAATATTTGCAAACCACATATCTGATAAGAGGTCCATACCTGAACTATATAAAGAACTCCTACAATTCAATAGTAAAAACAAAGAATCTAACTAAAAAATACGTAAGAGATCTGAATAGACATTTTTCCAAGGAATATATGCATGTGGCCAACGGCTACATGAAAAGGTATTCAATTTCATTAATGACCAGAGAAATACAAATCAAAACCACATTGAGATATCAGTTCATACCTGTTAGAATGATTTAGTTTTTTTAAAGATTTTATTTATTTATTTATTCATTTATTCATTATTTATTTATTTGACAGAGAGAGAGAGAGAGAGATAGTGAGAGAGGGAACACAAGCAGGGGTAGAGGGAGAAGTAGGCTCCCTGCTGACACTTGGTTTCGGCTTAGATCTGATCTCAGGTTCGTGAGACTGAGCCCTGTGTAGGGCTCAGCACTCAGTGGAGTCTGCTTGGGTTTCTCTCTCCCTTACCTGCTGTCCCTCCCTCTGCTCATTCACACTCTCTCTTTGTCTCAAATAAATAAATAAATCTAAAATAATAAAAAAGAAAAACAAAAACGGTATGGAGGTTCCTCAAAAAATTAAACACAGAACTACCACATTACCAGCAATTCTATTTTTGGATTTATCCAAAAGAAAGAAAACACTAATTTGAAAAGATTCATGCACCTCCATGTTCATCATAGCACTGGTTACACTTGCTAAGATATAGAAGCAACTTGAGTGTCCATCTATGGATGAGTGGATAAAGAAGATGTGGTACAATGGAATACTATTCAGCAATTAAAAAGAAGGAAATCTTGCCATTTGTGACATCATGGGTGAACCTTGATGTGAAATAAGTGAAATAAATTAGCTAATGAAAGACAAATACCATATAATCTCACCCATAGGTGGAATTCCCCTACACAAAACCTTCTAACTCATATACAGAGAACAGATTTATGGTTTTCAGAGGTGGAGCTGGAGAGGTAAAATGTGCAAAGGGGTCAGAAGGTATAAGCTACCAATTATAAAATAAGTAAGTCATGGATATAATGTATAGCATGGTGACTATAGTTAATAATACTGTGTTCTATATTTGAAAGTTGTTAACAGTAAATTTCAGTTCTAACAACAACAAAAAATTGTAACTATGTATGGTGATGAATGTTAACTAGACTTATTCTGATGACCACTTTATAATCATTAAGTTGTATACCTGAAACGAATACAATGTTACATGTCAATTATATCTCAATTAAAAAATAAAATTATGACGGACTGCTTTCCATCATATTTCAGCCAGTGTCTGAGGGACATTTTGGTAATAACACCAAATATTTTTGTCCTAATCCTCCAGGTAGACTCTGACAGTTACTTACTACTTTTTAAAGATTTATTTATTTAGGGGTGCCTGGGTGGCTCAGTGGGTTAAAGCCTCTGCTTTCAGCTCAGGTCATGATCTCAGGGTCCTGGGATGGAGCCCCCCATCGGGCTCCCTGCTCGGCAGAGAGCCTGCCTCCCCCACCACCTACTCTCTGCCTGCCTCTCTGCCTGTTTGTGATCCCCTCTCTCTCTGTCAAATAAATAAAATCTTAAAAAAAATATAAAGATTTATTTATTTGTTTGAAAGAGAAAAATTCAGAGCAGTGGGGGAGGGGGATGGGCAGAAGGAGAGGGAGAAACTCTCAAGCAGACGCCTCTGAGCATGGAGCTCAACACAGGGTTCAATCTCATGACCTCAAGATCACGACCTGAGCCAAAACCAAGAGTCGGACACTCAACTGACTGAGCCACCCAGTCACTTCCTACTTTTAACGTGAGCCCAGTTCATGGATTTCCTGTTAGACTTCATTTTCCTCAAGAGCAATCCCTGTTGTAAATTTTTCTTAAATTTTCTGTAGTTCTTTGCACAAGTAAAAGATCAATTTAGATTTGCTAATTGAACTAAATTCATAAAACAGCAAACTCTGAGAAGAAAGCCTGTAGAAAGTTCTGGGCCCATAACCACAGCTACAATTTAGGATTTAGTGCTTCACCCCATCAAGGAATGTCACTGAATCCCCATCTTTCCATTATCCCAGCTGTAGATGAGGATAAGCTAAATAAACTTTGAGGTTGAAGATTTTAATGACTGTAAAGCTCCTTTAAAATTCTCTGGGTGTGCTCTACTTCAGGATGCCAATAATAATGGTAGATAATCATGGGACAGAGAGGGTATTATTCAGTTCATCCCTGTCCTTAATGAAGTTGTGGGGAAATGGGAGGGGGTGTGAGAGACGTAAATAATAGAATTAGCTTTTACTGGAAAACAATTTTTAAAAACCAACAGTTCTCATGTATCTGCCTTGGTGGGTTCTTCTTCTTCTTCTTTTTTTTTAAGGGAAGATGATTCTTGGAATGAGATTTTGTGGTTGGGTATTGAATGTTCTTTGTCTTTTTTAAAAAATGTATTTATTTATTTATATTGATGTATTTACTTTCATCCCAGAGAACTTGGACAATAGCCTCTTTTGCCTGATGATGCGGAGACTTTGCTACTCTTTCTAGTTATAATAATAGTAATGGATAACTTGTTTATAACACTTACTAATCATTAGGCACCGTCCTAAGTATTTCACAAGGACTTATTCATTTAACTCATAACAGTCCTATTAGATGGATATTTCTATTATCTATTTTATAGTTAAGGAATTGGAAGCACAGCAAGGGCAAGGGGCTAGTTCAAGGCCACAGAGCCAGGGAATGATGAAGCCGGGATTTGTAGAGGTCAGGCTCTCACCACCATGTAGAGCTTCAGTCCTAAAGCAATGAAGTTGAACTACAATGAGGGATGGGGATCCTGTACACTTTTAAGTCCAGCCACCCATGTGAAATTCTGGTCCAATCTATGGATCTCTGTGGGCCACATTTTCCATAGCTGTGAAAATGAGAATCCTAATAATTACTTGACCAGTTTAACAGAGTAAAAGGTAACGTATGGGCAAAGATCTCTAATAGTTCCATGAGCATGGCAGGTTCTCAGCACACATGTGATTCTGTCTTTAAGTGAAAAGAAGTCTTTGGAACAGGGAGAATCCACTTTCTCTGGTCCCCATATGTCTCTGGGTTCTATTCCTGTCCTCAGAGGCCTGGTGCTGGAGATGAGAACACTATACATGTGACCTTAACTCTCAGGGCCCATGGCACTGCATGTCTGTGACATTTGGAAGAGCTGTCACTCTTAACCACACATATTTTGACTGAGTCTCTAAAACTGCAACTGAAGAAGACCAGAAGGAAGCCCTCAACCAAACTGAATTTTCTGGAATTTTTCTACGGCAAGTGATTATATGGCAAGGGTAATAATTTTAAGTATTACCTCCCTCGGGCCTCAATGAAGCAAAATCAAAAACCATTTAAGCTTTTTAAAAAGCTGCAGAATAAAGAATTATAGCATAAGGATTCAGGTGCATTCAGATGGTGAGTCTCCACGATCCCACAATCCCAGATGAGATGAGCCCTGGTGAGCTCCAAGCCAACACAGGGTGTGGGCTTCCCTGGGCCACTGGCCCGCAGCTCACCACTGAAGGCCTCATCCCCTGGCCTTTGCCAGCTGCCCCTCCCTGACATATTGCCTGTAGACAGCCTGCCCTTGACCCAGACCTTGTCTGCAAAGCCTCATTCTCTGACCACTAGGACACACCTGTTGGAAACTTGGGTCTGATTCTTGGGGGCTGTGGGCCCTGCAGCATGGCTGCACTTGCCCCTGAGGAGCAGTGCCCTGGGGACAGATGGAAGGAAAGCATCAGGTTTGGAGTAGTGCATCTGCCAGTAACACTGGCCTCCACCAGGTCTAGCCTGTACTACTATTGTACGAACTGAATCCTCACTGTTCGGAGGATTGCATGGAAGCAGTCATTTAGTGTCCACAATGGGACTTCTTATCTCTTGTGTTGAAGCAACTGAGACTCAGATTAACTGACTTGCTGGATTTCCACAGCCATTGGCCCTCTCTCCAGTACTCTCTCCTCTGTTGTCCATCTGTTATGGCTTCCCACAGCTCCCAGTTTCTGGAGGAAACCAGAGACAGCTCCATCACATAGCTACTATCAGGGAACTTCAGGATCTAGCTCCTATACACCCCTCCAGGGTTTACTTGTTTGCTCTTTCCATTCCACACTCAGGATGTGATGAATTGTGTTCGGGTCTTCAAATGTATTATATTCTCTGTTGCCTCAGGACATTTGCACATGTTTCTTCTGCCTGGAACCATCTTTCTCTCTTATGTCAGGATAATCACTACTCAGAATTTGGGGTAAACTTAGATCTAGTTTTCTACTCAACTAGAAGTAGGTATTTACCACCACTATTTGCTATGTAGTACACTCTTTTTGGCTTAAAACACAACATTTTACTTTATTGAATTGACTGACGTTACTTAGTGCCCACCTCTAGATTTAAGGCTCGATGTGGCCAGATTTTGTCTACAGAACATGAAGCCAGATATTGAGTGGGTAATCAATAAGACCTTTGATGAATAAGAGATTGACTTGATCTGCTGTCTCATGTATACTGTCCCATCTCTAAAAATCCTAAAATTCCTGTTGGTAATTATCACCATTATGACTTAATTAATTCTTTACTGTCTCTATCTTTGCCTAGCAAGAGCAAAAATCCCTCGATACAAAAATCCTTAGTTCAAAAGAAGTTGTAATGGCAAAGAATGAAAGGAAAGCGGCTGAAAGGAATTGGCCTTTCTTTAACTTTTTTTTTTTTTTTTTTTTTTTTTATTAACATACAATGTATTATTTGCCCCAGGGTACATGTCTGTGAATCTTCGGGCTTTAACTTTTTTTAAAAAAGCTTTTCTTCTATTTCCCTCGAAGCCACTGACACATGTATAACCCTGGTCTCTGTAACCTCATAACCCTGGAAACCACACATCATATGCTTCGGATCTCACATATCACTCATGCTCAGAGGCAGGGTGAGGATGGAAAAAGCACTGGTTTCAGGGTAAAACAAACTCAGGCCATATTCCCAGCACAGCCACTCTCTAGATGTCTGGATTTGTGCCTGATGTTCAGTCTCTGGGGGTCTCGATTTCCTCCTGTCTGAAATGAAGATGCTAATATCTATTTCAGCAAGGGTTATGGGGATTCGATGGAGAAGCGGGTGCCAAGTGCCCGGCTAAGGCCAAACATGTAGCAAACAGTCCCTGATGCCGATATTTCATGCATCCTTATCCCATGCGGGTTTGGGTGCAGGAATGTTATAGCATGTGTGCAGGAATGATCAACCTGGGCTTTCCTGGGTCTGTGAACACCCTGAAATTACATGCAGAGTTGTGTAAGATGGGGAACTGTGTCAGTTTCCTGAGTACCACCAACCTGGTGACTTACACAATAGAAATTTATTGACTTGTAGTTCTGGGGGTGAGAAGTCCCAAATAAAGGTGTTGGCAGGATTGGTTCCCACTAAGGCCTATGAGGGAGAAACTGTTCTAAGCCTCTCTCCCAGATTCTGGTGTCCTCAGATATATTCCTTGACTTATAGACGGTGCTCTTGCTGTGTCTTCACATCATTTCCCTCTGTATGTGTCTCTGGGACCAGATTTCCCCTTCATATATGGACATGAGTTATATTAGATTAGGGCCCAGCATAATGGCCTCATCTTAAACTTGACCATTTGCAAAGGCTCTATTTCCAAATACAACCACATTCACAGGTACTGGGGGTGGGACTCCAATGTACCTTTTTGGAGGAGACACAATTCAACCTTCAGCAATATCCACAGCTTTTACTGGTTTTTTAAAGGAGTCCATAGCCCTTCTAGAGATTAAGAACTTGTGTCTAGAAAATCTGCTTCACGACTTATCATGTATCAACCTAACCACCAAGTTCACAGGCTTGACATGTGCCAGGGTGTATCTTAGTACCAAATAGTGGAGAAATATCACGATGATTAAATGGGGTTACTTAAGCATATATTAATGAGCAGAGAATACATAAAGTCTCTTTCCACACCAGACTTGATAATCAACTGCTGTTTGGTTAAAATGCTGATGGATTCTGTACTAAGAATTCCTTGAGTCTCACACTCAAGCAGTTTACAATCCAGCGGGTGAAATATTTCTACCAAATAACACAAATGAATGTATGATTATAAATTGAGATTAGTTCTAGGATACAAAGAAATATGATTTTATTAAAGCATATAATTAAGGAATCTTATGTGGCCTGGGTGGGTCAGGGAAGGCTTCATGAAGGAAATGATGCTTCATCTGAGATTATAAAGACCAAGTGCACTTAAGAGGAAAAGCATTCCAGGCAGAGGAAAAGCATATACAAAGGCCCTGTGTACAAGGGGACACAGTACATTAGAGAAACTAAAAGAAAGCCTGAAAAGGCTAGAATAGAGAGTTGGAAGTAGGGAAATGAGAATAGTGTGAGATGAGACTGAAAGGCATTTGGGCACAATGAGAAATCTGAGAACTTATCCTGGGAGAAGGAGGACACCACAGAAAGGCTTCTCCATCTTACTCAATCTGTATGTTAAACTGTACTCTTAGTCCCCTATCATTCTTAATTTCTTGAAATTCTTAGCCTTGTTTCTTTAAAGATACTTTTCTATTCTGGTACATTCCTCTTACTCTGGTTAGCCTTTCAGGGTCATTTTTTCCTGTCTGCTCTTTCCACTCTCTCCCTGAGTGATATCCTCCTGTTGCATGCTTTCAGCTACCCTCTTCTGAAGCTGCTTCCAAAACATTTCCCTGGACTGAAGTTGCCCTTTCCATCTGCTTACAAAAGAAATAATACATAATTTTGGTCACGTGAATATCAATATGGTCTGATGAGAACTCTGTTTGATAACTTCTTTTTCAAGAATGTTACCAAATCCACATTGTTTGGACTATTAACATGGATTTGCCACAGGGCAAAGGAGAATGAGTTACCCTTAGTGAGGCTTGAACAGTGACTGGTGGGTTGCTCTCAGTAAGTTCTCCCCACTCTCAGTGGAAAGAGTTGATAGGTTGTTTTCCTTTGTGCTCTCTCCTGACATATAAAACACATGCTTTGAGTTTGCTGAGGTTTCTGCTCATCCTTCCTGAGGGACCCTGACTCAGGGTTGCAATCACCCTCTGCTTACGTCCATGTGGGCATGGAGCATCACCCTCACTGAGCTGATGTGGGAGGAAGCCAGCAGACTGATGCACTTGAAGGTCACTGTGGCAAGGTCTACGTGAATACTGGAAGCTAAGACTGAATAGGAAGTCTTGGTGGGTCTGATGCTCAGGGAGTGATGCTTCTAGGATACCTACTGCATAAGGAAACAGGAAGAATAGGGGAAGAAAGGGAGAGAGAGAGGGAAGAAAGCAGGGAGGCAGGAAAAGATCCAAACTAGTATTTACTGAACATTGCACAATCCCCTTCCACACATACATTTTCTTTGATCCTCACAAACAGTCTAGAAAGGTGGATACTTCTTATTGTAATGTTTACAGGCTAAGAACTATAAAATGGGTCTCTTGAAATAAAAAAATGAATGACCTGTCAGATGAGTTGGAAATCCATCATCATCTTTCTTTTGTAGTTGATGTGCTTTCAACTGTACCACAAAGCCTAGGTCATGGATTTGGTGAATTAGCAAGAAAGCTTGAGTCATATTGGTTTCTGTTACTCCCCTGAGGATTCAGCCACACCATCAGGTTCTCTGGGCTCTTTCCTCAAGACACTTTGTCCTGAACCTATACATTTAAGTTGAATCAGCTCAGCCAGAAACCCAAACCACATAGATGACAGCAAGTACCAGCAAGCTAGGGACCCAGTGGTTTAATGGAGACAATCAACTCTGTCCCATCTCTGGAATCTCTTCCACTTTGTGCAGTCCCTTCTGATTTCCAGTCAAGTTTTTCCTCCTGATTTGGCTCAGTTCATACTTTTTGACCCCTGGACTTGTTTTTTTTTACTGGCTGTAACCTAGTACTAATTAAGGATTTGCTTCCTGGGTCCCTCTCTGGCCATACTGGACTTATTTAGGTCATACCTGAAGACATAATTCTCATACTTATCTATCTGGCTGATACTCCACATGCTCCAATGTTGAACCTCTTAAAGGCAGGAGAGAGCTTACAGAAAACCACAAAGGGAAGATCTTTGAAGGGCTGAGGCTCTTCGAGCGATAGCCTCCTCATATAAACTGTACCTGTCCCATAGCCAGGAATGTTAAGGAATTTGAAGAGAAGTTCATCTATCAAGAGCTATCTGCTCTAGTCATCATTAATGGAATATGCTGGGCAAATGCTCATTTGCCAGTATGAAGGGTGAATTTCTTTTACTCAACTCAGTCATTCTATTGATGGGAACTCCAAAAGGTTTTTTTGAAAATCCCCATTAACATTCACTCCCCAGCAGTAAGTTTCTGTGTTGGGTAATCCAAAATATGTGTCTCTGGATTTTTTTTTCCTCCATGCCCAGCATTTTGCCTCCATTCCCTGTGCACTGTGAATTCTCAGAAGGGTTCCATTCTCATAGTCACCTCCAGCCACAACTTCCAGACACTGCTGAATTATTCTCTGCCACTCACTTGTTATTTCTTCTTATCCATGTTTTGGCACTGATTGAGACATGGATCCAAACTTTTCCCCTTATTTCCACAAATTATTCAAGCTCTTTACTGCAATTTTAGGCAGATAGAAGTAATTTACAGATAGCACAGAATACAGCCTAAGATCAAACATGAAAACTAAGAGTCTCTTGGAAACTGCCCCTTGATGCCTGGCCATCTCCTTCGGCAACTGTCTCTCCTTCCGTTTCTCCTCTCCCCTTTCCCATAGCCCTGTCCTCTTCTAATTGAGAGCAGTTGAGCTCTTTTACTTCCTTTCTCTCCTAACCAATGCTCTCAGTGACTATCTCAGCTATCCCAAGTGGCCCGTCAAGGTATTTTGCTAAATTAAGGCAGTTGTTTCCCTAAGAGTAGGACACTAAGATGATAGTTTTTTTTTTTTTTTTTCATTTTTTGGATTGGAAGAATTAATATTCTTTTTTTCCCCAAATATTTTTATTTTATTTTTTCAGTGTTACAAGATTTATCGTTCATGCATCACACCCAGTGCTCCATGCAATACGTGCCCTCCTCAACACCCACCACCAGGCTCGCCCAACCCCCACCCCCTTCCCCTCCAAAACCCTCAGTTTGTTGCTCATAGTCCACAGTCTCTCATGGTTCATCTCCCCCTCTGGTTTCCCCCCATTAACCTTTCCCTTCCTTCTCACAATGCCCTCCATATTTTTCTTTACTCTCAGCATGTAAGTGAGACCATAAGGTAATTGGTTCTCTCTGCCTGACTTCTTTCACTCCTCATAATCTCTTCCAGTCCCATCCATGTTGATACAAAAGTTGGATATTCGTCCTTTCTAATGGAGGCATTATAAT
>CM053614.1:77648447-77683648 GCA_028646535.1 Procyon lotor
CACTTCTTTGAAATAAATGGATGGTATTTTGATAGGGATTGCATTAAATGTGTAGATTGCTTTAGGTAGAATAGACATTTTCACAATATTTGTTCTTCCAATCCATGAGCATAGAACGTTTTTCCATTTCTTGGTGTCTTCCTCAGTTTCTTTCATGAGCACTTTGTAGTTTTCTGAGTACAGATTCTTTGCCTCTTTGGTTAGGTTTATTCCTTTGTATCTTATGGTTTTGGGTGCAATGGTAAATGGGATCGACTCCTTAATATACCATTCCCTTTTTTATCCAAGGAAGAACAGCATTCTTTTATGGCAACACCTGACCTTGTACAAAAGCAGGTCCATTTGAATTCAGTGACCTTAATGCGTGTAAATGTTTCTATTGCTCATAGAATTACTCTTCATGGATTAAATCATCTTGGTTTCAGAGATCTGATGTGGACTGACCATGAGAAACATACTCAGCAGTTCAATGCCAAGTGGATGATCCCCAAATCCCTTCTTGGTAAAAAAAATAACTGATGTGATTATTATTTGCCACCTAAGACCTAGGAGAGCGTGCAACGTAACAACAAATAATATTTAAATAATGCTTCCAATTCAGTAAAATATTTTTCTTATAATCCTGCTGTATGCCAGTGTTCTTTCTCATGAAAATATTTCTGTACCTTTAAGTTCAAGTATGAGATAAAGAGTAAATATGAAGAAAATGCTGAGCATGGACTTAAGGATCATCAAATGATTAGACCAGAAATGACCTTGGTAAATTTCCATTTTGTTTTGGACATTTAGTAATATAGACATATACTCAACTCTCAACTAATCTGAACAGAGAGAATTTTTTTTTAAAGATTTTATTTATTTGACAGAGAGAAACACAGAGAGAGAGGGAACACAAGCAGAAGGAATGGTAGCTGGAGAAGCAGACTTCCCGCCAAGCAGGGAGCCCGATGCGGGGCTCGATCCCAGGACTCTGGGATCATGACCTGAGCTGAAGTCAGCCGCTTAATGACTGAGCCACCCAGGCGCCCCTGAACAGAGAGAAATTCACAAATAACCCAAAGTCAAAGTTGAAATAAACTATGCACCATCTTCTACTGCTTCCCAGCTCCCTTCTACTGACCTAGAATCAGATTATCTCCAAAGTTTGGCTCAAATTTTCCTAAAGCCATCACCCCTGCTCTGGTCATCTGGAGGAAGAAGAAACAACTCTAGTGAGTAGCAATGGCAACGATTAACACATAACTATTACCTAAATTCTGAATCCTGCTTCATTATTCCCTTAAATAGGAGTTTAATTACTCTATTCCATTGTAATTGAGAAATGCTTATGTCCTAATCTCTAAGATCCTTCAGGAAGTAGAATTGCATATCCCCCTTGTCAATCAGTTCTAGAGGCAATTAGCCAAGGAAATCATTTTTAAAAAATTAGTATTGATTAGTTTCCTTAAGAATTAAGAAAAATAATTTCCTAAAAGGTCATAAATCTTTAAGAAGGAGGGTATTAAGTAACTAGTACTTTTTACATCAGTGATACAACTTTTCCCAAAGCAAAAAGGGAAAGTTTAGAATTCTAGAAAGGTCTTATAGACCATGAAGTTCAAACTTTGACTTTTTCACTTACAGATAAGGAAACTCATTGCAAACAACATTAATTTTCTCATCTATTAAATGAAGGGATCCAAATGATTTGACCTCAGTTACAAGTTAGTTACTGGGGAGGAAAAAAAAAACTAAAATTCTTATCTAAGACACTTTCTATTACCACATGCTACATTAGAACTAAATGGTCATTGTCTTCTAAAACCACTTTTTCCCATGAAGTCAATCATATTCTACATTAGAATTCCAGGATACAGCTTTTAGAACATTTGGCTGGAGCTGAGAAGGAAAGTTGCTGGCATTGTGGCTATTCTTTTGTGGTTTGCGGGCAATCCAAACAACAGTTGTGTGCTGTTATATTTCAGTTCTCAAAGACTGGTGGGATCCCATGTTATGGTACGCTTAAAATAAAAACAGAGAGACCTCCTTTCTGAGGCTGTGGGATGACATGCAGTTTTGTGCTACTTCATCAGAACTTGGGTCTTTTGACCAGAGCATTTATTACAAAGTGCAGTAAAGCACAACACAACCACAAGAGAAACATTAGCGCTCTTTCTCCCTTGTGAATTAGTCTGAGGAGATTTTCCTTCAGAAATCATGTGTCTGCCTCAGTGTTCACTATGCCCTGAACTCTGTCTCACTGAATTAATCTCCCATAAGCTTCTGCAAAGAAATAATCCCACTGGGTTGGGAACCTGAGAAACACACACTGGATAGCCTCTTCCAATGAATGTCCACCCTTCTTTGGAAAGAAAACTATATTATCAAGTTATCTTTAGGGATGAGAATTGGGTTGGCAGAGATGTACTCAGATTTAGTCCCAGTGAGTTTCAAGTGTGGGAACAGGATATGTAAAGGAAGGCCTCCTTTGGTGACTGGGAAAAAACTGAGCAATACTAATATTTTGGAGTTAGAAAAATTGAAATAAAGGAATTTACTGTATGTGGAGTTAACTCACATACACATAGAAGGCTTCTGCTTTCCATTAGTTCCTGTCCCACCCTACTGGTTTAGTTTCATGATGCCCTACCTCACATCTCTGTTCTTTTTCTGTGATTCGGAAACAGTTAAGGATTGAAAGGGATTTCAATTTGCTTTCTTTTATTTTTAACCTTTATTTTCCCCTTATTCTTAAAAAAAAAAAAAAAAGAAAGAAACGTTGCACTTGGCTGGAACTTCTATTACATAGTTGCCTGAGGCTGGGTTGGAGCTGGAAAGTTGCAAAATAAATCAAAGCAAGCTGTGCTCTTGTGTTTCTAAATTATTAAACATTTACATTTGACTGGTCAAACAGTGTCTTTTTCCTAAATGTATATATCCCTGATTGAGCAGCAGTTTGGTGTCAGTAATTTGGAAGATACCTCATTCTATCAGAAGGCATATTTTGGGCCCAATTTAGCTGAACTTTGCTGATGGGATAGAAATTTTAAGTACAAGGGTGGACTTTTTAAAAAACTTATACCCATAGAGTATATAAACACTGTAAACCAGCAAAGCAAAGAAAATGATGTGTTTATGATGCTAATTACTGAACTTCACCAGCTCAGTACAATATATTAAAAAGTTGCTTAGACTGGCAATGTACCTTGTTCCATTGTTAAGCTTTAGCCTTATTTCCCCCTTAAAGGTCAGAGTACCAACCCTCAAGGAAGAGGCCAGAAAATCTAAATAATGTTATAAAGTGATCCAAGAATAAAAGAATGCTTAAGGTAATTTCTACTCTTTTTAGGGTCATATGCTTTTTAGGTTGACAAAAGTTCATGAGACTTTCAGAGACGACAGATCTATAACCAAAAGAGAAATGGAGTGCAGTGTACTCTAGTTTCTATGTGAGTGGTAGGTGATAATATTTAAGGGTACAATGGAAAACCAAGGTAAATATTAATAATCTGCTCTGAAAGAAAAATCATTTAGATTAGCTACTTCCTTGTTGCCATTTTCCAAAAACTTTTTTTCTGAATATTCTACAATTTGCATACTTTGCAGATTGGGAAATACAGTGGTTATCCACAATAGTTAATGAGAACAACCCAAGATTTCCATTTTTTCCATAGTGTTTCAAAACCTCTAGGCTAAGTCATCCTCTCTTTGACGTATCTTTAAACATTACACCTAGTATCAGATTATTCCATCACATAGCATTTTGTTAAAATATATTGAAACGAGTATATAATATGATATTTCCTGTGGTACAATAGTCCCACCTTGCAAATGTTCCGACTAGAGACCACTCATAATCACATTATGTCTGAGTGGTGATTGAGGGAATGTCTAATAGATTAACTTCCCTACTCTCCTGCATAGTCAGCTCTTCCCAGACTCCCATTAATGGTTGCTTTTAACCAGATTTCTCTTGAATGATAAGTTAAAAGGGGCAGGAGTCAGAAAAGTTGTAAATGGATAACCACTGTGCTGCTTTATCCCTCAGTATTAATCTGGGGGATTGATGAAGAGTTAGTTACATGAGATGGAATTCTTTAGGTCTTTATCTTCTGTCCTGAAGCCCCAAAACCAGTCTGTCCAATTTTGGTCTGAAGAACATGTTGAGGCCTCAGAAATCATAGATTCCAATAACCCACACTCTTACCATCACCTACTGACCTTCTTCTCAGAGGATCTCCTTGTCTTTATTCCCTGGAGACCTCCATCTCCTCAGTTCCTCATCTTGCCTCACCCAAGTGTGTGTGTCTCCTCACTAATAGCTTTCCAACCTGGTCTAAACCTCATAATTGATCTTCTCTACCTTCTCACCAACCCCTCAGTTTACCTACAATCTATCCTCCTGCTACCCACTCTACATACTACCTGACCCTTGGATAAAAGACAAGAAAGAATCCACTTTTTCTCTTACTCCATCTAGAGGACTGAGCCTTAAATTGAACAATACTGCAAACTGATAAAACCAGACTTCTGGGCTCTGACTTCACAAGCCACTTGTGCACTTCTGTTAGCTAATGTAGTTTCCCTTCTGTTCCATGCAATGACTCTTCTCAATGTAAACCATGATTTTCCTTCTGCCATTAAATTCACAAGCTATCTTCTTGTCCTCACACATCTTTCAATGTTACCTTCTACTCAGACTATCCTCAAAGCTTTCAGTGGTTTGAGTCCTTTTTAATTTTTTTTCTCATTCTGAATTTTCTATCCTATCTACAAATTTATTTGCCAATCTATTTTTACCTTCTTTCCTCTGGTCTAACTTCTCCCTACTCATCCAGTTGCTTTTGCTGGGCTCCACAATTAACATTGTCACCAAATTTAATAGTCAATTTTAGTTTCTATCTTACTGGGTCCCTCTACTTCATATAACACTGTTAATGTTATTCCTTTTTATTTTTATTTTTTTAATTTAATTTTATTTTTTCAGTATCCCAAGATTCATTGTCCCTGCACCATACCCAGGGCTCCATGCAATACATGTCCTCCTCAACACCTTATTAAAATGTTCTCCAAGGCATACTACTTTATTGTTCTCCAATACATACTATTTGTTTTCCAAGACACACTGCTTTCTTACTTCTATCCCCATTTCTATGAGTGAATGTCTTTCTTTAACGTGTTCTTTAATTTTGGATTATTTTCTCAGTTCCCTGCCAAAATCATAGACAAAAAGTATGTAAAATTAATGCATTTTCTGTCATTTTAAACTATCATCAGTATGGTTTGACTTCCAAATCTGTATTTCTAACTCAAGTTCCTCCCCTTCTTAAGATTTTCACTAGATGGCTGGACCTAATTATTAATTTTTGAGAAAACCTAAATCCAGCATTTTCCAAAAGTGATCTCTTCCCACTGCATTCTTTCCTCAAGCATTTCTCCATAACCCAACATGCATTGGCTATACAAGCAGCCATCCTAACTCAAGCTTAAAATCTGGTGTATGTTTTAGCTCCCTACTCCCCCACTGTTTATACCACACTCTTAACTTAGTCATGGACTATCTCTCAAATATCCTGGTACTGGAACTCTCTTCTTCAGCCACAATTTTATTGCCAGGCATCAGGTTGCCATCATAATCCACTTGGAAATGCAAAAGATGCCTACATACTCTCTCTGCTACTTATTTTATCCCTCCATTTTCATTCTCCACAAGATTTCCAATCACTCTTCTTTTAAAAAAAAAAAAAGATGTTATTTATTTATTTGACACAGAGAGAGAGACTACAAGTAGGCAGAGAGAGAGAAGGGGAAGTAAGCTCCCCACTGAGCAGGGAGCCCGATGCGGGGCTCAATCCCAGGACCCTGAGATCTTGACCTGAGCTGAAGGCAGAGGCTTTAACCCACTGAGCCACCCAGGTGCCCCTCCAATCACTCTTCTTAGATGAAAACTGATGACATCATTTTCATGTTTGATACCCTTCAGTGACTGCCTACAGAATAACGCCTAGGAAACTTACCGTGGAACTTCTTCAGGATCTAACCCTTGCCTACCCCTAAAGCTATGGATGTCAGAAACCCTGACCTCAAACTTGCTGCTATTGCAATGACATGGAATGGATGGTATTTTCTACATTCTTAAAACTCTTTCTCTCTTTGCTGCTTTCACTCACATGATATCTTTCTCCTTTTTTTTTAATGGAAACTTTATAAGGAGTGTATCCAGTAGAAATTGTATTCTGAAATATTTCCACAAACAGTGGGAGTTAGAGGTAAATATCCTCTGATAATCTTTTCCTTTTTTGTCCTCCAGGATTCAGTTACATACCCACCCTTTATTATTCTTTTCCTATAAAATGAAGCTATTCAGCACAAGTTTGTACATCATTCTTGTGAGAATAATTTCCCCTAGTAGATATATATATAGTGACACATAATTTTGGCATACACTGAATCTAATAATGATTGAGAAGTTATAATCCTCTTCTGAGATATCTGCTCAAGTTCAGATCCTTCAGGACCTGTGGGAGTATGCTAAAAATCACAAGGAGCAAGGAGAGAAAAGAAACTATGACAGACTTCCCAAGACAAATGTCCCTGCTATAGGTGAAGACAACATGTGTCACTAGTTCCTTCCCTATCTCCTCATGCTGGTCCTTTCTCATTGCCATATTGTGAATTTTAAGTGCTGGACGGATCCTGAAATAATGGCATAATGCCAAAAAATGGCAATTAGAGAGTTTGGGTGTTGTTTGTAAAATCTTGGTCATTGGAATACAAAAATGTATTCCTTTGAATCAGATTTAAGTGTTGTGAGGAGTTGTTGTCACTTGAGGCTCATTTGGATAGGTTATTGTCTTTGTAAAGGCAGGTAACAGCAACCAGGAACTGTCTTTGTTTTTATTAAACTTCTCTTATGTCTCATAGGAACCATAACTGCAGAAAGAGCCTAACGTTTTTTGCCTGAAATTTCCTACCTCATTCCCTATATCAGATGCCACTTGTGCCTGCCTCACACCTTCTCAGCCTCACCCCTGATTTCGGCCATGTTATGGCAAAGAACTCCATGAACATTTTGTCTAATGATATGCTAGCATGATTAACACCTCAGGTGTGTATGCTCCCTGCTCAGGGCTTCTCATTGTAGCAGCACAGGACATAAAAGACTACTCTGCATGAATTTGCAGTCCAAAAGCTCAGGAGTATTAGCAACCTATTGGGGAACCCTCAACCAAAGGGAGTCAGGAAGTGATAGATAACAAATGCTTTATGTTACTCCTCAGGAGAATAATCCTGAAAGGCATTTACACACTCCTTAGGGATCCAGCCCCAGCAACTTATGGAGATGATTTATGATATTTGAGCACATAATCGTGCCTGTGCCTGACAAAAAAGAGTGATGGGGACTTCTGCTAAGAATCAGGTTGGTGCCATGTTGGCAAAACAGGAATGGTGGGAAAAACCACATTAAAGAAAGCTAGCTATTAGCCACCCCATCTGTTGCTACACTGCATCCCTTCCTTATAATCAAAAGGGGAAAACTAAAACATGTTATGTCCACAGAAATACAAATAAACAAATAGAAAACTCCAACTTCTGTATACACAGAAGTAAAATATCAAAGCATTAAGGAAAAACTCTAAAATGTAGAAGAAAAGAAAATATAAAATACTAGTTATAAAATAATAGTATTAATTTCCTTTGATGATGAAAGGATTGTGGCTACTGGAAGTTTGTCCTTATACTTTGGAGAAGTAGGCTGAATAATTAAAGGTGAAATCCCATGATGGCTGCAACTGACTTTCAAATGGTTAAGCAAAAGAGCGTACACACATGGAGAGAGGGGGATACCAAACACACGTGACTAAATCCTCATGTAGGTGGCAAGTACATGGGTATTCCCTATACTATTCTTTCAACTTTCCTATTTGTTTGACGGTTTCTTACTATAATGTTGGGGAAAGGTTCTCAAGATCTTGTTGACGGTCAATTAACCAAAAATTACCTGTAAACAACCAGGTGTCAAACTGAAGTCAGACATCTCACTAGTAACACTCAATACAAAAGGATAATAGAATGGTATCTTCTAAGTTCTGAGAAAAATATCTTTTGAGTTTCCCAGCCAATCTATTATTCAAATATGAAGGCAAACTGTATTCCAATAATATTAAAATTAATGAATGCAAGATGAAGTCAAATTAAGTATTGAATACATGGAGTCAGTAAACTATTCATCTAATTTCCCCCCCAAATCCCCTAAAAATAATATTAAAGAGAAAAAACTGCCAAATACAAAGATAACATGGGAAGGGGGACAGCAACAGAGGACAAATTTCTGATCAATTTCTAGAAAATAACATATATAGTTGTAATGAGACTGAGGAACCTATGATCACAAAGCCAGATAGTGCATGCAGAGTGACAGCTCACTTGCTAGGACTGAGAGGGGCTTAGAGAGTCAAACTACAGAGGAAAGTAATAAGAAGGCGCAGGGCAAAATTAAATTTCTGTAGACACTACAAAAGTTGCATGCAGTTAACTCCTTCACCCTCCTTCCTGTGTTATATATTGAGTGAACTCCTCCCATTTCCCACCTTAGGCAAGAGACTGGTAATTTTTTCTTTGCAGAACTTAGTAGTCCTTGGCATATACCTCTACCAATGGTTTTTGTAGAACAAGAAAAACAGCCAATGAGTGAGACGTCATCAAGCTAAACCACATATGGCTTTCAACAAGCTTTTCAGAGTCTCACTATGAAATATTCAGGGAATGAAATTGTATCAGGCATTTGAGAAAGGGTTCCAATACAAAAGAAAGAGAGCACAATAGGGGGAAAAAAACCAAACCTGGAGTTTTTTTAAAAAGGCTTTCTTCAGAGTGTTATCTTTAATTAACATCCCCAGAGAAATCAGAGATGATAGTCTACAAAACAAGAAGAGAATGCTATGGAAAATGAACAACTGGAGAACAAAAAGGGCTCTTGGAACTATTTAAAGGATAATCCAAAGATTTTGAAGGATAAAAATTAGGAAAATCTCTGAGAAGCATGACCAAAACTCAATGATAGTGGGAAAATGTGATTAAAAAAAGACAATCAATTCAAGAAGCCCAATATCTTATTAATAACAAGTTCATAAAAGGAGAAAAATGAAAGGGATAATTTTTTTTAAAAGATTTTATTTACTTATTTGTCAGAAAGAGAGAGAGAGAACACAAGCAGGGGGAGCAGCAGGCACAGGGAGAAGCAGGCTCCCTCCTGAGTAGGTAGCCCCACATGGAACTTGATTCCAGGATTCTGAAATCATGACCTGAGCCAAAGGCAGACACAACCAACTGAGCCACCCAGGTGTCCCGAAAGGAATAAAATTTCAACATAGTAATGCAATCAAATTTCCTGAGGAAATTTTCCCTAATCAAAATAACCCACAAAGTAGCACAGCAGGTGGCCTTTTATTTACTTAATATTTTATATTCAATTAATATTCTAGTAGATATAAATAAAAATATTAAGTAAATTTGTTAAAACTTATAAAATAAATAAATTTGAATCACTTTTTAACAAATGTGTCTTCCAAAATTGAGAATTATATAAAAAATTTCAGAAAACTAATCTTTCGGGGCGCCCGGGTGGCTCAGTCGTTAAGCGTCTGCCTTCAGCCCAGGTCAGATCCCAGGGGCCTGGGATCGAGCCCCGCATCGGGCTCTCTGCTCTGCAGGAAGCCTGCTTCTCCCGCTACCATTCCCTCTGCTTGTGTTCCCTCTCTCGCTGTGTTTCTCTCTGTCAAATAAATAAAATCTTTAAAAAAAAAAAAAGAAAACTAATCTTTCATAGTTAATAAACTAAAACCTCTAGGCCAAATCCGATTTGCAGTCATTTTCATACAGCCTGGAGCTAAAAATGGCTTTTACATTTTTAAATAGAAACAAAACAAAATAATGAAGAATATATGACAGAAGCCATATGTGGACCACAAAACCTAAAATATTTGCTACCTTGGTTTGCTAACCACCTATAATAAGCACAGTAATGAAAGTTATATTCTGTCCCTCCATTATGCTAGTCCTCTTACAGAACATGAAAGAGATTCTATAAGACTCCATCACCAAGAAACTGAGAAATAAGGATATCTTAGATTCATAGAATGTCTAAACAGCTTCTGCCAAGTGGTACCTTACACCACAGGGAGTCCCAGTACAAAGGATTTCGTGCTGGTTTTGTTAGTTACATGAGAAACCACCTAGGTTTGTCAAAAGTCCAGGAGCAGGGTAGGTAGGAGCCAGTGAGGAACTAGAGAGAACACACTTGGACTAAAGCCAATCACATTAAAAACACAGAAAATGTGCTCTACTGACCAATCAATAGATCCTGTTTGTTTTTGTTTTGTTTCTTTTTTTGTTTTTTCCCAAATATGTTTATTTTATTTTTTCAGTGTTACAAGGTTAATTGTACATGTACCACACCCAGTGCTCCATGCAATACATGCCCCTATTTGTATAAATTAGTGTGATTTGTACTAAAGTCATTGCTATATGGATAAATGTCATGTTCTAGAATTTCTGCTGCTTCTGTAACTTTATTTTATAATTTTCATAGATAGCTAAGAACAAAATTTTTGCTTATACTGAGGCAACCTTCTCTTCTCATATATTTGTGAATTTCTTGGCTTAATATATTTCAGGTCAAAGATTTTCATGAGATGCGGTAGAAAAAAAAATCTTAATGCAAAAGGAAATGTGGCTTTGGGCTGAAACTTATGGTGACCTAATGCTATAGACCAACTTTCCAGATGACCCCAATAATCCCTGCTTCCTTGTAGTCCTACTCTGTATAATGCTTTCTCCTGGAATGAGGGCTGGACCTCTGACTTGTGTCTAGTGAGTAAAATACTTTTATTGATTAGGTTTCAAAAATGATGACTTCTGTCTTGCTAGCAGACTTTCTTGCTGGCTTTAAGATGTCTGAGAAGCCCACATGACTGGGAACTGGGGGCAAACTTTGGCCAACAGTCAGCAGTGAACAAAGGCCTTTAGTACAATAGCCAGTGAGGAATTGAACTCCACTGGCAACCACCAAAATAGCCTAAAGTGGGCCTGCCCCAGATGAATGTGGAGATAGATGCAGGCAAGGCTGTGGTTATAGCCTTGTGAAAATCCCTGAGCCAGGGGACCCAGCTAATCTAGGCCCAGATTCCTCCTGATCAATAGAGACTATTAGATAATCAGTATGTTCTGTTTTAAGTCTTTAAGATTTGGTGTGATTTGTTACACAGCAATAGATGACTAATACAATTATCACAGGAAGAAAATGTTTTCTATGTTGTTCCAGGGTCAGTTTGTGATTCTGCCAGCATCTCAAGACAGTGAATGTTCTACAGGACTTAGGAGGGGCTGTGCTTACATTAAGTCTTTAGTTCAGTTAAATTCTGCATCCAGTCATTTCTTCCTCTTTGACTTACCCATTTTTCTTATACTATAACCCACATATCTAAGATTAAAAAAAAATAAGAGTCATCTCTAGTCTCAGTAGAAATTCATCTGTCTTTTTGAGAAATGAATTAGTACTTTGCCAGATCCCCTTACCAAATAACAGATCCTGTGATAATTAGAAACATTTATTTTAGAATACTTGGCTATTCTTTAAATAAATAAATAGTATTATCAAGTAATGTTCATTCAAAACATTTTAATACTGGAAAGTATTCAGTGATTTTTATTTTTCCAATCACATATTTGAGAGCTTAACAAGAAATATCTAAAAAAGAGATAATATTATTTTATTTTTTTCTTCTGTTTTAGAAGGTGAAAGCCCACAGTACAAGACTTTTCATGTTTTTGCTTTTTAAATCAAATTTATGTCAGTTTCATATCCTTTAAAATGATATCTTACCTTATTTAATGAGATCAAAGTTGATTAAAATTTTTATTTAAAGATACGATTCTACAATTTGCTGCAAAATAATTGTGTGTGGTGGAGGGAGAAGAATGGCTTAGGGGCTACATTAGAAAACACTAGCCATGAGTTGATGGTTGTTGAAGCTGCTGGTGGATACATCATACTATTCTTTCTACTTTTATACACATTTGTAATTTTCCATATGTATATAAATATTTCATCTCCCCCAAGGATCCCAGTGTAGTATTTTGTGATTTTTTTTTCCCTAAAGCCACATGCTGCTTTCAAGTTTCTTGTTACACCAACCAGCAACACGAACATGTTTAAAATTTTCTATTTCCAACAGGACTGCTCATTCCGAAGGAGACATGCTGTAGAGACAGTTTTAATAATAACAATTTTTGATAATGACTAAATTTTATTGGTGACTAACAATGGAACAGACATTATGCTATGTGCATTCCATGAATTACTTCGATCGAATCCACACAGGGATGAGGGGTTACTAAGAACTTACCTGCATAATTTACCTGAATAAGTTATCAGTAAAATGTATACATGAGAAACTTATCTCACAAGTTGAGTATAAGTCAGAATCTCTATAAAAACCAGTATACATTCTAAAGCACTGTCAGCTACACTGTGGCATTATTTTCTCCTATTGTAATGTTTCTTTGGAAAGTTCTTTGATGTTGTACCAAGTTTAGTATCTTTTGTTTAAATACTTGATAACTTGTGCATCAAAATATTTCCTGACACAGGTTCTGGTAGACATTTATAATTTATCTTTGAAGGGTAAATAACATAAATGAGTCAGTAACTATTTTTCACTGAGATCCTGCGTAGAGTGGTATTAGAAAATTATAAAGCTGAATAGTTCAATTTAACATTGGTTAAAATTGCAGTCAACACAAGAGACCACTAGGTTTCAAAATAGTTAAAAAGAAAAATCTGAAACAATAAGAAGATGGTTGATATGAGGATCTGTAGAATTCAAAACAGCAGGCTGGAAAATATTTAAGGCCCATTATTCTGTATTCTGACATATAATTTTGACTTTGCTTTTCCAAGAAATTTTCTTATGGTTTGCTTCTGCATAACAAAAGACCAGAAGACAATGATGTTTGTTTTCGTGGGACACGCTGTATTGTCATTGATTGCTATAGTTAAACTTACTCATTCCCCTTGGAGAATTCAACCCACTGCCTGTGATGTCACTGATGCTGCTATAATCAACACAATCGCCAATACAAAAGCAACGTAGATTCTCTAGGAGCTAAAATAAGCATTGGTAAGCTTTTTCTTTCTTGCAAAATTATGGTAGATTTGTTTTTAAAAAATAACATAAGTCCTCCAACTTTCATCTCCCTTTAGTTACTGAGTTAGCTGTCCTAATAAATTATCTGGGTTTGGATCTTGGCCCACTTTATACTCTAGGGCCATGAGAAAGCCGCTTTGCTTTTCCCCATCTGCTTCTCAATCAGTAAAATGGAAACCCAGGCCTTGATTTGAAGATAGTTATATGGCATATGGCATAAGAATCAAAAGTACATGTTCAGAAAGAGATCATTTTCTCCCTTCATATAAGAGGTAGGTTAACTTTCCTTTTATCTCTATAGAAACTTTTCTTTTAAACAAATAATAACTGTTTCATAAAGAAATACTTACGATTTTCATTTAGTTGAAAGATGCTGGTTAGGCAATTCAATATGATTATATTATTATTACAGAAGATGAGACAGAAGGGAAACTTTATGGGTATGAATCTGATAAACCATCATCCTCAAACTTAGAAAAGATTTACGGTGTCAATGTGTTTAGTCAATGGGATAGTTATTTCTAAATACTAAATGTTATATTATTTGTAAGTTGAGTGCTCTATTATTTTTTTCTCAGAAATAATTTCCCTATATCTGTTCAATGTTTCCAACTTTTCTAATCATGAGCTCTCCTCAATTAAAAACCAATGTTTAGATCCCTGCCCTGGAGATGCTGATACACCGGAGCTAGGACAGAAATCTGTACATTTAACTGTTGCCCCAGGTGATTCTTAGGCAAATATAGGACAAATATAGGACAGGCAAATATAGGACCGAGTGCATCAGCTGATGTTCCCATTTTGCTGATTGGGGGAAAATGTGTATGTGCAAGTCAACCATTAAAATTACATTTTTCCAAGTCATAGCATTCTTAAACTCAATCACTGATTCCTCAGAGTTAACAGTGGGTTAGCAGCCTGCAGGGCTGAAAACTTAATTACAGTGAAGATTGATTGATTTTGCCTCACAGTCTTTTTGAGCCACGGATAGATTTCAGAGTTAATATACGTGTTTTCCACGTAATTCCTCTCCTCAGTGCTTTCTTGATGGTACACTGAGGATCTCTCTTCCTCCTTCCTACCCTCCTTTTTGCCTTCCATCTTTGCTTCCATCCATCTACCCATCCATCCATCAACCATCAAAGTAGAAATAAAGACTAAAAGTAGCTGTCTTTGTCTGGGCTGCTATAACAAAATACCATAGACTGGGTGGCTTATAAATAAGAGAAATTTATTTTTCACAGATCTGAAGGCCAGGAAGTCCAAGATCAAGTCTCCAGCAGATTCGATTCTGGTGAGGGCCTGCTTCCTGAAAGGCAGCTATCTTCTCACTGTAACCTCATATGACAGAAGGGGCTAGGGAGATCTGTGGAGTCTCTTTTGTAAGGATACTACTCCCATCCATGAGGGCTCTGCCCTCATGGTGTAAATCCCTCCCAAAGGCTTTACTATCACATTGGGCATTAGGTTTCAATATGAATTTTGTGGGGGTATAAATGAAATTCAGTCTGTACCAGAAGATTTTGACTTCAGTGTCATAGTAAGGTTGAGAGATTTATGCTTGCAAGTTCAGATCAACATAGAAGGAAGAGAGAGGAAGACAGAAAACAAAAAAGGACGGGGAAGGACCGGCAAGCTGAGGGAAACAGAATATATATTCTCTGTCAAGTAATTTTGTTTCTCCCCTCCATTCAATATCACATTTATACACCAATTATCAGTCTGATTCTCCTTTATAGTAATAACATTTGTGTGTAAATGCCATATTTCTGTCTTGCCCAAATGCTAGAAATCCCTAAAGGATAGGGCATCTGCCCAGCTACTTAGTAGATGACCGGGTCTCATGTTTTTACAAACTTTAAAGGTTTGTTCACTTAAAGTGAACAAGTGGTTCACATCATTAAATGTGAAATAAAATGTTAATGATTATCTGTGCCTACCTGGCTTCCAGCTTCCACAATCCCGTCTCTCCCCCGACCCCAATATTTTGGCACTAGAATAAATTCCCACCTTGGCCACAATGCCTTCTCTCTTTTGCTAATAGTCTGCTTTGGCAGTAAGTGATCCTTGATCTCACTTTGGTTCTGACTTTTTGTCCCAATTCTTATGACTGGACCTCTGTCTTATTTTTTATTCTCAAGAACATTTCTATGTACCTTGACCACTACTTCTCTAGTACCTCTAGGACTGGGCTTAGTCTTTGTAACAGGTTGAGCTGCGGTCCCCTCTAAAGATATGTTGAAGTCATAACCCCCCAAACCTCAAATATGTCACCTCCAAATGTGACCTTATTTGGAAATAGGGTTGTTGCAGATATAATTAGTTATAATGAGGTATTACTAAGTGACCCGGGGCGCCTGGGTGGCTCAGTGGGTTAAAGCCTCTGCCTTCGGCTCAGGTCATAATCTCAGGGTCCTGGGATCCAGCCCCACATCAGGCTCTCTGCTCAGCAGGGAGCCTGCTTCCCTCTCTCTCTCTGCCTGCCTCTCTGCCTACTTGTGATCTCTCTCTCTGTCAAATAAACAAAATCTTAAAAAAAAAAAAACTAAGTAGGATGGACCCCTAATCCAAAATGATTAGTGTCCTGATAAGGAAAGAAAGATGTCTGGAGACAGATACATAAAGAGAGCACTATGTAATGACAGAGACTGGGACTGGAGTGACAAAGTTGTGAGCCAAGGAACACTAAGTATTGTGGCAGCCACTGGAAGCTATGAAAAAGCAAAGAAGGATATTCCCTATAGCTGGCAGAGTGAGCAAGGTCCTGCTGACACTTTGATTTCAGATTCCTAATCTCTGAAACTATGACATAATACATTTCTATTGTTTTAAGCCACTCGGCTTGTGGTACTTGGTTGGGAAACCCTAAGAAACTAATGCAGTCTTGTTGCTAGTTTCTTTGTACATTACAAGACAAGTGCTGAGCATCAGCAGTCATTATGCCCAACCCATATATAAACATCAGAACACCCACAACTAAGGAAATGTGGGTGAGAAATAAATATTTGTAGGAGTACTCCTTAGATATCTGATGTCAAATATCTTTTCTTCAATTTCCACAATGATTCTGTTCTTCAAGTACGTCAGAAATTTCATGGGGGTGGGTGGGTTAGTCCAATTCTAACTCCTACAAAATATTAAAATAATGTCTCACTATGTATCAACACATGTTTTCTGTTTCCTTGCTAATCTTTATTAATAGCCTTAAAGTTAGAAAAATAGGAAGAAAGAATACAAGGAAAACAAAACAAAACAAAAAGGATCGCCTACATGAAAGGAACCCTAGTTAGCCAAAGATGGATTTATTTGTAATTCAATAAATAGCTCTGTCTTTTTTTTTTTTAAATATTTTATTTATTTATTTGACAGAGAGAGAGAGAGAGAGAGAGAGAGATCACAAGTAGGCAGAGAGGCAGGCAGAGAGAGGGGGAAGCAGGCTCCCCGCCAAGCAGAGAGCCCAATGCGGGGCTCGATCCCAGGACCCTGAGATCACGACCCGAGCTGAAGGCAGAGGCCTAACCCACTGAGCCACCCAGGCGCCCCAATAGCTCTGTCTTTTAATTTTTTGAAATGTGATATGCAATTTTCATGAATAAATGTGATTTCCAAAAAAAAAAAAGAAACACTGCATCATTTTCTTTGAGAGAATGGAAATTATTGTATTTTGTATGCAGGGAAAATGAAAAATAACTGTCGCACGGATTTGAAAAATCACAATGCATCTTTTTTTGTAGTAAATCAAGTGTTCCTAGTGAAGTTGATAAGTTGATGGCCCAGCACATGTGGAGACTTGTTTATCTGGTCTGCAATTGTCCTTGCCACAAAGGCTAAATTTTGCTTTCTCACGGTTTTTGGATATAAGAACATAAAATAGATTTTGTAACTCATGGGTCACAGAAATCCCCTCTTTCTTGTATATAACTATAAAACCCTTTGGACTAGGCTAATGTGGAATACACTCAATTGTTCGTGTATATACGTGGAGATGCATAGGTATACACTTGTATATTTGTATTGCAGTGGTGGTGGGATAATCTTTTTTATTTTTAATTTTTTAATTTTTTAAATTTCATTAGCATATAATGTACTTGCCCTGGGATAATCTTTTTTAAAAAGGGTTTTTAAAAAGGGTTGAAATATATCATAAACACACCTACAGATATGCCCTAACACATGTACCCACTCACACATACACCCTGCTGCATGCAGTGAGAGTAAAATAATTATTTAAATTTGAATATTATAGTAAATTGCTTTTTCATGCGAAGAATACCATGTGGTGATAAAGAAAGTAAAGCAATTTCTGGAGAACCAATTAGTTCCAACTGTGAGAACTTTCTCAAAGTTTTAAGATAAACATGCTAAGTACACTACACATATTTTATACTGAGGAGGAATTTTAATATGATTTAGAGAGGATAAAGCAAGGATTATCAAATATTTATATGTCCTGATACGTGAATTAAAAAAAGAGAGAGGGAGAGAGAAGTTCCTTATTTGAGGATTGACTGAAGGATACCATTCTCACTATAAAAGCCACCTGAGTGGCTCAGTTGGTTAACTCTTGATTTCAGCTCAGGTCACGATCTTAGGGTGAAGAAATGGAGCTTCGCATTGGGCATGTGCTGAGTATGGAGCCTGCTTAAGATTCTCTCCTCTCTCTCCCTCCACCCCCTACTCACACCGTAAATAAATAAATATAAATAAATAAATAAATAAATGAATATGAAATGAATATGAATGAAATAAAAACTTGACCACATTCTACTCTATACATTCTAGAGTTGAAAAACTGCTTGGAAACTCTTTGAAAAGTGGAAGCTTAAGAAACACAGATGCATGAATATTAAACTTCGGGCAGAGAGATTAGCAGAATATCATGCCCCATCAACAAATTTCCTTAGGTGACTTATAGGTAAATGGTGGATATATACTATCCATGTTTGAGAAAAGATATATAGGTAGGGAGAGGTAATTGAAAAAGGGAGGATAATGATATTGTGATAGGTAGATATTTGAAAGCCTGAGTAATGTCAAAAACTTGGAGGTTAAAGCAAAATGGAATAGAGAACTAGAAAGTATCTAGCATATAATAATCAAGATTTTTTGAAAAAATGGTCAAAGCATATATTATGACCTCTCTCTTCTCCAATGGCATTCTTTTAAAAGTACCCCAAAAGGGGTGTGTGTGTGTGTGTGGTGTGTGTGTATGTGTGTGTGTGCGTGTGTGTAGCAAGGGAGAGAGAAGGCATAACCTGAATTATTAGTACAAGAAGTTGATAAGAAATGCCATCCCCAGAGAACAGGCATTTGCTAACAGCTTATCTTTGATATAGAAATCTCAAAAATATATATCACACACAGTGCCAATAAGAACAGACTGGAGCAAACAAATAAACAGAAATGCTCTTGAGTTCCAAAAATGTACCATAGTTATGAAGGGCAAAGGCTGGAGGCAGCATTTGAAAGACTGAGAAAGACTCAGACCGACTGTCTTGGCCATGGTGAAGGGAAAATTTAGGGACCATTTGGTAGTAAAGTCAGATGCAGTGGAGGCTTTCCTGAGTATCAGGTAATGAGGGCAGCAGTTCTGGAGAGGTGTCCCAAGTGTCCCTAGTTGACCCACTGGTGAGTGCCTTGTTGAAGTCAGATACCAGGGAACATTTACTAAGCATTTACTAAGAACAACAGGCCATGGACAATGAAGCAATGACTTTGAGGTATGGTGTTCCCAGGTGATCAGAGTATATGTCTGATACATTGAAAAGCTACTTGGTAAGTTAAGCATGGGACTGAGTATATGTATAGTGACACCATAAAACAGGCCATGACCAGTGGTAGAACAAGGACTATCTTCCTCAAAAGACAAGGCTTCTCTACACTAGTAAATAGATCTGTGCACACTGGGCCTAGATCTGGCAAGGTAACTTCACCGAACAGAAAATGGGTGGTTGGAAAAGGACAAGCACTAACAGATGCATCAATGCTCCAGGTCTCTTTCCTACTTGTTCAGGCAATGCTGGAGAACTAAGAGAATGCCTAACTAAGATAGCATCAAAATGGAAAATGAGAATCCAGGAAGAATCCACTCACATGAGAAAACCAGACCAAAGTAGAAAATTCATTTAAGAATAAGTAATGAAAGTGGTATCTTAATGTGGTTTTGATTTGCATTTCCCTTGTGGCTAATAATGTTGAACATTTTTTCATATGTCTGTTAGCCATTTGTATGTCTTATTTGGAGAAATGTCTGTTCATGTCTTCTGCCCATTTTTCGACTTGATTATTATTATTTTGGGGGGGAGTGTTGAGTTTGAGAAGTTTTTTATAGATCTTGGAAACCAGCCCTTTATAGGTAGTATCATTTGCCAATATGCCAACATTCTGTGGGTTGTCTCTTTGTTTGGTTGACTCTTTCCTTTGCTGTGCAGAAGCTATTTATCTTGATGAAGTCCCAAAAGTTAACTTTCACTTTTGTTTCCCTTGTCTTTGGAGACATGTCTTCAAAGAAGTTGCTGTGGTAGATGTCGAAGAGGTTACTGCCTATGTTTTCTTCTAGAATTTTGTTGGATTTCTGTATCGCATTGAAATCTTTCATCCATTTTGAGTTTATCTTTGTGTATGGTGTATGGTGAGAGAGAATGGTCAAGCTTCATTCTTCTCTAAATGGCTGTCCAATTTTCCCAGCACTGTCTATTAAAGATACTGTCTTTTTTCCATTGGATATTTTTTTTTCTGCTTTATCAAAGATTAGTTGACCACAGAATTTAGCACCTTACACCAGTTAGAATGGCAGGAGACAACAAATGTTGGAGAGGATGTGGAAAGGGGAACTCTCTTTCCCTGTTGGTGAGAATGAAATTTGGTATAGCCACTTTGGAAAACAGTGCGGAGGTTCCTCAGAAAGTTAAAAATAGAGCTACCCTATGACACAAATACCCTTTGGGGTATTTACCCCAAAGTGAAAAGAAGGGGCACATACATGTACCCCAGTGTTCATAGTAGCAACATCCACAATAGCCAAACTGTGGAAGGAACCAAGATGCCTTTCAACAGGTGAATGGTCCATATACACAACGGATGTGGTCCATATACACCATCGAATATTACTCAGCCATCAGAAAGGATGAACACCCAACTTTTGCATCGACATGGATGGAACTGTAAGGGATTATGTTAAGTGAAATAAGTCAAGCAGAGAAAGACAATTATCATGTGGTTTCACTTATACATGGAACATAAAGAATAGCATGGACATTAGGAGCACATTAGGAGAAGGAAGGAAAAATGAAGGGTGGGAAGTCATGGGGGAGACAAACCATGAGAAACTATGGACTCTGGGAAAAAAACTGAGGGTTTCAGAGACGAAGGGAGTGGGGGAATGGGTTAGCCTGGTGATAGGTATTAAGGAGGGCAAGTATTGCATGGAGCACTGGGTGTTATATGCAAACAATGAATCATGGAACACTACATCAAAAACTAATGATAGTGACTAACATAACATAATAAAGAAAAAGAAAACAAAACAAAAAGAATAAGTAATGAAAAAAGCAGCCTATGGAAAAGGTTTTGTGGCTTAAAGAACACCTAAGAAAGGACATATAAATGACTAAAGAAAACAAATTTTTAAGAACACCTTTCCAGTATTTAAACTTCTTCATAGGAATTACAGAGCCCTTTGTGGCTTAGTACTGTATATTTCTCTTATCTTACCTTTCTCCATACTCAGTCACTTCTGGAGTTCCATCCCCTGACTTGTAATAACAAAATATCCCTCCTATTCCACACGGGGATGTGTCAGAGAAGACCCAGTGGGGAGTTAGACCCTCATCAATTGTGCACACAACTGAAATGAATGAAATTTTGAATGAAAAGATAAAAGAAACAGAAGATAAAAAGGAGTGGAAACTTTATAACTGAAAAACACAATACTTAATGGATGGACTCAACAACTACCAATTCTGAACAACATATAGAGAAAAGAGACTGAAGAAAAAAATAGATAATTTCAACACTGTGGGACAAGATCTTACAATGCTGTAATCAGAATCCTGGAAGATGAAGAAAACTGTATGGAGCTGGAAAAGTGAAGAAGTAATAACTGAAAACTTCTTAAGTTAAGAAAAATACATTTTTCTTACAGATCTAAGAGCTGAGGGGATCTCAAAGAGAATGAACCAAAAGAAATCCTTACCAGGATATGATAAAGTCAAACTTAAAAACTAAAAACAAAGTCAAACTAAAAAACTAAAAACAAAGAAAAATCTTAAAAGCAGCAAGAGAGAAGTCACCCCTCACTTTTAGGGGGGAAACAATTCAAATGATGGCATAGTTCTCATCAGAAACCAAGGAGGCCAGGAGGAAAAGACACAACACTTTTCAAGAGCATAAAGAAAATAACTCAATCTAAAATCCTAAATCCAGAGACAACGAGAATGAAGGGGACATTAAAACATGATCATATGAGGGAAAACTAGAATTTGTTGCCAACAGAATTATCCCCAAAGAATGGCTAAAGAAAGTCATCAAAACAGAAAGGAAATTATAAAAGGAAGAACTTTGGAACATCAGAAGGGAAAAAAGAATAAATAAAAATGTGGGTAAATATAATAGACTTTCCTTCTCCTTCTGAGTTTTCTAAGTGATTTTTGTTGGTGTAATTAAACTGTAACACCAATGTGGTTATAAATGTATATAGAGGAAATATTTAATGTAATTATGTTATAAATGGAGACAGTAAAGGAATGTAAAGAGATGTAACTTTTATGCTTCACTCAAAGTGATAAAATGATGACACTAACGATTGTAATAAGGTTTGCATAAATATAAAGTATTTATATAGTAATATAATATAAAGTAATACCCTGGAGAAACCACTATAAAAGCTATAGAAAGAGATATACCCCACAGTACTCTAAATAAATCAAAACGGAACCCTTAAGAATGTTCAAGTAACCCACAAGAAGTCAGGAAAAAGAAAACAGAAAAACAAAAACAAAAACATAAGACAAAGAAAAAATAACAGACTTAAACCTTAACACATCAGCAATTACATTAAATGTAAATAGTCTAAATATGCTAGTTGAAAGGCAAAGATTGGCAGAGTAGACTGAAAAACGTGTCCCAACTGTATGCTGTCTACAAGGAACTCACTTCAAGTATTAGGATATAGGCAGGTTAAAAGTAAGATGATGAAAAAGATATTATCCAAATATAAATAGAGTAAAAGTAGAAGAAAAGTTTAAAAATTGCTGTATTAAGTAGATCTCAAAGCAAAGAAAATTAACAGAGTTGGAGAGAAACATTTACAATGATAAAGGTTTAATCTGCCAAAGAGACACAGCTTTCCTAAATGTGTATGCACCAAAAACTGATAGAGTTGAAATGAGGAATAGATAAATCACAATAATTATTTGAGACTTCAACATCAGTCTCTCAAAACTTGATACAGTAGGTAGATAAAAATCAGCAAGAATAAAGAATAACTCATCAACACCATCAACCAACACTAATCAACACTTAGAGAAACCTTGCGTTCAAAAATATCATAATATACATCTCTTCAAGTGCACAGGAATCATGTATCAAGATAGACCACAGACTATGAAACAAATCTCAACAAATTTAAAAGAACTAAAATGATATAGAATGTGCTCTCTGACCATATTAGAATCAATAATAAGAAATCTTCAAAGCCTTGAAAACTAAACATTTCTAAACAATTCATAGATAAGAGAGGGAGTCTCAAGGGAAAGAAAAAAATGCATTAAACTGAATGAAATGGAAATGCAGCATATCAAAAGTTGGGAGACATAAATAAAGCAATGCTGTAAAGAAAGTTTACAGATTAAATACATACTAGAAAAAAAGGAAAAATCTCAAATCAATAATCAAAGCTCCTACTTCAGGAAAATAGGAAAAGAGGAGCAAAATAAAGCCAAATCAAGCAGAAGGAAGGAAATAATAAAGATAAGAGCAGAAACTGAAAATTGAAAACAGAAGAACAATAGAAAGCACTAATGAAATAAGAGATGGTTCTTTTAAAATGTCACTAAAATTGGCAAACTTCAGCAAGACTGATAAATAGAGAATTGATACAAATTACCCATGTCAGGATATCTCTACAGACTTTCAGGAGAATAAAAGGATAAAAAGGAAATACAACAAACAAATGCTACACTCATAAACTGGACAATTTAAACACCGTGGAGCTATTCCTTAGAAAAATCAAATTACCACAACTCAGCCAATATGAAATAGTTTGAATAGTATTATAACTATTAAAGAAATTGAATGTATAACAAAAGAAATATCCAGATCCAGATGGTTTCTCTGGAGAATTATAAAGCTACATTAAATAAGACAATGTTATTTGTGTAAAGACAGAAATTTAGATCAATGGAGTAGAATAAGGATTCCAAAAATAGACCCCCATATATAAAGCCAATTGATTTTCAACAAAGGTGTCAGAACAATTCAATGTGGAAAGGATAATTCTTTCAATAAATGGTGTGGGAATATTTGCATATACACAAGTAGAAGAACCTCAATCTATAAAATTTCTAGAGAAAAATCATAAGAGAAAATATTACAGACCTAGGGTTATGCAAAGATTTCTTCAATATGAATACAAAATGCACAAATGAAAAAAAAATAGGTAAATTAGACATTACCAAGTTAAAAACTGTGTCTTTAAAAGACAGTCTTAAGGAAAATGAAAAGGCAAACCACAAACTAGAATAAATTATTTGCAACACCTATATTCAACAAAGAATTTCCTTCCAGAATATGTATTGAACTCTCACAACTCAGCAGTAAGCCAAACCAAAACAATTAAAACTTGAGTAAAAGATTTAAGCAGGGACTTTAGAAAATAAGATCTAGGGGTGGCTAATGATCACCTAAAAATAAGTTCAATGTCCTCCGTCACTGGGGAAATTAAAATAAAACCACAATGAGAGATCATTATATGCATATTATCATGGCTCAGATAAAAATATCTGACTATCAACTGAAGAAAATAAAGAATTAGTATAAATTCTTGTACATTGAGCAACTGGAATTTTTCACAAATTGCTGGTGACAACATAAACCAGACAGTTATTTTTAAAGTTTGGAAATCTCTTAATAAGTTATACATACAGTTACTATAAAACCCACCAACCCACTCTAGGCATTTTCCAACAGAAAATGAAATTTCTGTTCACACAGAAACCTGCACACAGATGTTTATAGCAATTTTAATAAACATCCAAATGTGAAACAACACAAATAACCAAACAAGCCTTTATATATCTATGCAACAGAATACCACATAATAAATAAAAAGGAACAAACTATGGATACATGAAACAACATGGATTCATGTTAAAAGCATTATGCTATGAAAGAAACCAAATAAAAAGTAGTACATACAGTATCATTCCATTTTTACGAAATTCTAGAAGAGAAAATTACAGTAATAGAAAGCAATTCAGCAGTTGCGAAGGAGTAGGAAATGGAGAGAAGGACAGCTCGCAAAAGGCATAAGGGAACTTTGGGGGTGATAGAAATGTTCCATGTTATGACAATGAATATATTTGTCAAAGTAATCAAATCTACACTTAAAAGTTGTAAGTTTTATGTACTCTGTACTTCAATAAAGCTAACTATCTCCCAACCAAAACTATTGAACCATACCGTTCATCAATTTAAAAACATAACCACACAGGAAAAGTATAACTATTTCAAGTAATTTCTAATGTATTACTCTCATCATATATGTTGATGGATAAGAATAAATCTTAAATATCATATTGAGTAAAAGAAGCAAGTAGAAAAAAAAAGAAGCAAATAGGAAAATAAGCAGTTCACTTACATTGCCTTCAAAAATAGACAAAACTTAGTTTTGTTAAAGGATACAAACATACATAGAAAAAAAAGTAGTAAGAGTCAGGAAATAAGGAATTAATATAAATTCTTGTACATTGATTATCACTAAAAGAAAGGAAGGAGAATAATCCAGGAGGGCACCATAAATAGATTCTATGGCATGATGATACACTTTATTTTTGGCTTGGTATTGGTAAAGATGTGGACATTTTATAATTGTTCGTTGAACAGAATTAATATATTCTCACACACTTCATTGTTAGAATGTTATATTTCTCTGCATTTAAAAAAAAACTTAATGATAGACATTGAGGAACAGAAATATAATCACAACTTCCAAATTAATAAAGGAGAAAAAGGATTATAGAAATTTTATCAATTCAAGGTGGGAGAAGATAAAATATAAAAAGACACAGCTGAGACTGAAAACAAGATAAACATCTCTCTGGATCAGAAATTGAAAAAAAATTGCAAGTGATCAGCAGTGCTGAATCTACAGGCCTGCTGAGCTCTGGGTGTGGAAGCAGAGTCTGGAAGTTTCAGCTATGTAAAGTAGCATACCAGAAAAAGATCCATCCAAAACAAGAAATTAGAGAGCCAGACCTACGACTCAGTGCCAGGGATGGGAGTGGAGTTGCCCTGGTCATGAAAGGGCACTGAGAAAGGAAAAAAAAAAAATAAAACAACCAACAAATTGTGGCTGACCAACACAGCATGTGGCTACAACTTTTTTTTTAAGAATTTTTTTTTTAAGATTTTATTTACTTGTTTGACAGAGAGATCACAAGTAGGCAGAGAGGAAGGCAGAGAGAGAGAGAGAGAGAGGGGAAGCAGGCTCCCCGCTGAGCAGAGAGCCCAATGCAGGGCTCAATCCCAGGACCCTGAGATCATGAGCTGAGCTGAAGGCAGAGACCTAACCCACTGAGGGCTACAGATTTTAAGAAGCTATGGCCTAACCTCTGGAAAATAGTATGGAGGTTCCTCAAAAAGTTGAAAATAGAGCTACCCTATGAACCAGCAATCGCACTACTGGGCATTTACCCTAAAGATACAAATGTGATCCAAAGGGGCACATGCACCCAAATGTTTATAGCAGCAATGTCCACAATGACCAAACTATGGAAAGAACCTAGATGAATGGATAAAGAAGATGTGATAGGAATGCTATGCAGCCATCAAAAAACCGAAATCATGCCATTTGCAATGACATGGATGGAACTAGAGGGTATTATTATTATTATTATTATGTGAAATAAGTCGATCAGAGAAAGACAGTTATCATATGATCTCTCTGATATGAGGGATTTGAGAGGCAGGGCAGGGGGTCGTGAAGGGAGGGGCAGAGAAAAAGGAAACAAGATGGGACCGGGGAGGGAGACAAACCATAACAGACTCTTAATCTCAGGAAACAAACAGAGTTGCTGCGGGGTGGGGAGGAGGGATGGTGTGGCTGGGTGATGGGCATTAGGGAAGGTATGTGCTATGGTGAGTGCTGTGAATTGTGTAAGGCTGATGATTCACAGACCTGTATCCCTGAAGCAAATAATACATTATATGTTAATAAAATTTTAAAAATTAAAAAAAAATCATACTGAAATTAAAAAAAAAAAAGGAAGCTATGGTCTAAGGAAATGGGAAGACACCTAAACAGCCTCATAAAGAAGAATGGAAATCAACCACCTGCTGGCTCAGATCTTGATTTGCTTTATGTCTATGTCACAGAAGAAAATGAGCATTAACCCCTCATTATATGACACAAATCTGGTTCTAGACAGGGAAGCCATATGGTTATACCGGAGTCAACCACAAACCTGAGACAAAGAGACTGAGAGACTGAAAGAGAGAGAAACATTTCCACTCCAAATGAAGCTGCAAACTAAATTCTAAAACATACTAAATAACTAAAGACAGTCTACAAAATCACTAATCAGAATGTTTTGACAAAAGCTTTAAAATTAGTGGGTTTTGAATACACCTGAAAATAAAAAGAAACAAAGTTCTGACATAAGCTATGATATGGATAGACCTCTAAGATGTTATGCTACATAAAGTAAACCAGATGCAAAAGGACATATGATTCCATGTAGGTATCCAGAATAGACACACCAATGGAGACAGAGTAGATTAGTCATGATCACAGCCATAGTAGGATGAATGGGGAGTTACTGCTTAAGGGCTACGGAGTTTCTGTTTGGACTGATGAAAGTTTTGGAAATAGCAGTGATGGTTACACAATATTGTGAATCACACTGAATTTTACTCTTAGAAATCGTGAAAATTGGAAATTTTATGTTGTATATCTTATTACAATAAAAATAAAATATATAAGGCAAAAATGGAGTTACAAGGAAAGAGTACACATCCACAATTATAGTGGGGAATGCTTACGTGCACCTATCATAAAATGATAAGAGATAGTGAACAAAAATTAGAAAGGATACAGTACACTTAAATAACAGAAATCAACTGCTTGATATGGTATATTTACATAAGTATGTATATAAATATTAATCCCAAAAACCACATAAAATATATTACTTCAATGTGTACATGGAATATTTAGAAAAGCTGCAATGCATTGCTGGTATCTGGTCAAAGAATCATTAGCATGTAAATTATGACCTTTGACTATAATACAATAAAATTAGAAATAAATTTAAGATTGTCTAAAAGGAAAATTTCCTTTAACCCTCCACATTTGAAACCTTTAAAATGTAAAGGGGATATCATAATAGAATCATCATAAATGAGCATCTATGAAAGTACTATATCAAAGTTTATGAGATGCCGTTAAACAGAGTTTAGAGGTAAATGTATATAATTAAATGAATATATTTTAAAAATGAGATGATTTAAAATTAGTTCAACATTCAAATAAAAATATTAGAAAAGGAACAAGAATAATACAAAGAAAATAATAAACTTGGGAGAAAAATCAATGAAATAGAAAATTAAAAAAAAGAGGGAATTCACATTGCCTTTGTTTTTTGTTTCTGATGTAGGATTTAGTGATTCATCACTAAATCAACACCCAGTGCTCATCACAAGTGCCCGCCTTAATACCCATCACCTATTTAACCCATCCCTCCCATGTCTCCCCTCAGCAATTCTTTTGTTTTCTATAGTTAGGGGTATGTTTTATGGGGGCACCTGGGTGGCTCAGATGGTTAAGCATCTAAGCTCTGGCTCAGGTCATGATGACCAGGTTGTGGGATTGAGCCCTACATCAGGCTCCCAGCTCAGTGTGGAGTCTTGTTCTCCCTCTCCCCCTATTCGTGCTCTCTCTCTCAAATGAATAAATAAAATCTTAAAAAAAAAAGAGTCTGTTTTATGGTTTGCCTCTTTTTCTTCCCCCATATTCATCTGTTTTTTTCTTAAATATGAGTGAAATCATGTGGCATTCATTTTCTCTAACTGACTTATTTGGCTTGGCATAATACTCTCTAGCTCCATCCTTGTCATTGTGAATGGCAAGATTTCATTCTTCTTTATGGTTGAGTAATATTCCAGTGGGGTGGGGGTGTGTGTTTGTGTATGTATACCACATCTTCTTTATCCATTCATCAGTTGATGGACATTTGGGCTCTTTCTACAATTTGGCTATTGTTGATAATTCTGCTATAAATATCAGGATAATGTGTATCCTTTTGAATCAGTATTTTTGTGTCCTTTGGGTAAATACCTAGTACTGCAATTGCTGGGTCATAAGGCAGTTCTATTTTTAACTTTTTGAGGAACTTCCATAATGTTTTCCAGAGTGGCTGTACCAGTTTGCACTCCCACCAACAGTGTAGGAGGGTTCCCCTTTCTCCGCATCCTTGCCAACATCTATTGTTTCCTCTGTTATCAATTTTAGCCATTCTGACAGGTGTGAGGTGATATCTCACTGTCATTTTGATTCCTATTTCCCTGTTGATGAGTGATGTTGAGCATCTTTTCATGTCATACTGCCTTTTAACAATACACTAGTTAAAACAATAATAATAATAAGCATGTGATGCAAAAATTGAGAAATAAGGGGCACCTGGGTGGCTCAGTCGTTAAGCGTCTGCCTTCAGCTCAGGTCATGATCCCAGAGTCCTGGGATCGAGCCCCACATAGGGCTCCCTGCTCGAGCAGGGAGCCCGCTTCTCCCGCTACCATTCCCTCTGCTTGTGTTCCCTCTCTTGCTGTGTTTATCTCTGTCAAATAAATAAAATCTTTAAAAAAAAAAAAAAGAATTGAGAAATAAGAGCCAAAATTGTTTCTGTTTCAGATTCTACTATTGGCTACATAGAAAATTCAAGAATATCTACAGATAAATCCTTAGACTCAGTAAGAGTGGTTAGTGATGTTGCTAGACACAAAGAAAAGAATCTACATAGTATCCTTACATATGTCTAGTTATATATTAGACTGTTTTCTACTACTACTAGGGTTGTAGAAAAAATATTCCATATTTAACAGTGGCCAAAATTTATGGGTGCCCAGAAAGAAATTGAATGATTTTTTACTAAGTAAACCACAAAGCACTTTCTTTTCTTAAAGATTTTGTTTATTTACTTGACAGAGAGAGAGAGAGAGAAAGAGATCCCAAGTAGGCAGAGAGGCAGGCAGAGAGAGGGGGAGAAACAGGCTCCCTGCTCAGCAGAGGGCCCTATGCGGAGCTTGATCCCAGGACCCTGAGATAATGACCTGAGCCAAAGGCAGAGGCTTTAACCCACTGAGCCACCCAGGCATCCCCACAAGGCACTTTTGAAGGATGGAAAAGAAAATCTGAATTAAGTGGAAAAAGTACTAACTCCAAAAACTGGAAGCCTCTCCAGAAATTCTCTTCAAATAAATGTACAAATTAAATATAAGCATAAAATCTCACCAGACTTTTCCATGGAAACTGACAAAGAACCAAAGATCTCAAAGACAAATTTGAAGAACAGGAAGGGAAACATGTTATAAAGCAATAGTATTTAAGACTGTCTAGTATTAGCTCAGGGATAGATAAATTAGGCAAATAAAACAGAAGTGAGTAGTAGACTCAAAATAGTCCTTCTCTCACATATATATGGAAAGCATGAATGACAAATATGTGCAAATTCAAAAAAGAGCTTGGTCCAACTGATTATGAATACAGAGAGAAATTATACTACTACCTAACATGATACAGAGAATAAATCCCAGTTGAAAAAATACTTAACTGCAAAAGGCAAACTATGTTTTAGAAAAAAAGTAACATATTTATGACATTATTGATATTGATAATTTTTATTTACATTGCAAGACTTGTGATAAACCAAGACTCTAAGACAAAATGACAGTCTAGACATCTTCTAGATCTTACTGTAGTGAAACTTTTGAATGGCCTTTGAAGTTGCCAAGAAAGAGGAACAGACAAGATGATAAAACTTCACTGCTTTTAGCTGGCTTGGAAGTAACATGTAACTTCCACTTCCACTCCACTGGCCATGATTAGTGCCAATTTCACTGACAGGAAGCATGGGAAATGTAGGGATGCACTTGGAACCTGGGTTGTAGGGATGACTAATACCTGGCTCTTCCACAGGTTATTGGTCTATGGTTTCTATATTTCATTTAATCACACACTCATTAATTTTCTATTGTTGCTGTAACAAATTACCAAAAACTCAATGCCTCAAAACACCCCAAATTTATTGCATTGCACTTCTGGAGGTCAGAAGTCCCAAGTGGATTTCACTGGTTTAAAACCAAGATATTGGCAGGGCCATATTCCACCGGAGGCTCTATGAGACAATTAATTTTCCTTGTCTGTTTTCATCTTTTAGAGACTGCTAATATTCCTTGAACCATAGCCTTGACCACCAATCAGATAACCTCAATCTCTGCTTCTACCATCACATCTGCTTCTCAGACTCTCATGTATTCCTCTTTCATTTATAAGGACTTTCCTGATTAATTGGGCAAACCCTAGGTAATATAGGATAATCTTCCCATCTTGGGATCCTTAGCTTAATCACATCTGCAAAGTCCCTTTTGCCAGGTAAGGTCACATATTCATAAGCTCTGAGCATTAGGATGTAGACATTTTTGTAGAGCCATTATTCTGCCTACCACACATGGTATGATCCCATTTTTGTAAAAACAAAACAAAACAAAACATGCACACACACACATAACTGGAAATCTATATGTGCCTATAAATGCAATTCTATATGTGTAAGCAAGATTTTTAAAGATATGAAGTTATATTCTAAAAGACTTACTAAACAATATTCAGAATTTGAAATTGGGTAAGTAAAACTGGTTAAAGCTAAGAGAAGATTTTGCTGGAAATAGTTCTTCAGAACAAACTATACATGTCTGTGGAAGGGTATAGGCTATTTTAGAGGATGCTAACCTTCTCAAGAAGGAGTCCTATAAGAGCACTCAGAGGGCATTATATAAGTTCTCTGGGAGTTATGTGGTTAGGTGTCACAGAAAACTAATACCTGGCAAAGCTCTCAGAACTCTAATGGAGAGGAGGTGTAGCTATTCATCCTAGGGTTGCAAAACTAAACATACACTGCTGTGGTGCAAAGGATGCAAGAGTATTTCCTGTGGATTACAACACACAGGAGAGAGAGAGCTAGCCTGGAACCTTTAAAAATCTTACTCATGAGGTTGATCTTGATATGGGACACCAGAAGAACATCAGAATGGAGTGCACACTAACAGAGACTGAGGTGTATAGAGATGCAAAGATAAGAATGCATTACTAACCTTACAGGAACAGCAATTCTATACATGTAAACAGGATGTTAAATTTTGAGTTAAAAATAGATGTATATTCCAAATTACTTACTAAACTATATACAGAATTTGAAATAGAGAAAGTAAAATTGTCAGTGAATTATGAACATGTAAAGAACACCCATGCCCAGGAATGACAACAGTATGATGGTGGAATAGGAAGCCCCAGTCCCCTGTTTCCTCATAGAGATATCAATTCAATGATGTATATGCTAAATTTCCTTTGTGAGAACTCAAAAAACCAGTTAAGAGTTTGAAGCACCCAATGAGGGCAAAGCCAAGAAAAGGCACAAGGAAACTCATAAGAAAGTTTGTTGCATTGACCTGCCACATCGCTTCCCCTTCTGCAGCACAGAACAGCATATTGGTAGAAAACTTCCAACTGATGGCTTTTCCCTAGGAAGAGATAAAGAAGAGTGGAACATCTACCAAACACATTGACCTTTCAGAGGGCTATTTCAAGGACAGTTTTTGTCACTTAACTCAGTTCTGACATGAACCAATAAAGTTGGGATGCCTAGGCGCCACCTAAAACAAAGGCTAGGATGGTGGTTTGTTGCAACACCAGAGAGAATACATTACCACAGACAGGAACTAGGGAAATAAATATATCACAAGCTCCTGTAAAAGAAACAAGGTCAAGCTTCTTTAACACAGAAATCACAGAGAAGTCACATACACCTAAAACAGTTGAGATGATCCAGAATCTGTAGTCAGCTTAATTGTTGAAGATCTTCCGGTGTACAAAGCCAGTCCATAAAGACTAGGAGAGGATGCTCTTTTTTCAAATGCCCCAATTTCAATAAAATCACAATACATGCAAAGAAAAAATGAAATATGGCAAAATCAAAGGAATAAAATAAATCTCCAGAAACCAACCTTAAAGAATTGGGGATCTAGAATTCCCCTGGGAAGCCATGCGGTCCTGGACTCTTGTTTGTGGGGAGATTTTTGATTACTGCTTCAATTTCCTTCCTGGTTATGGGCCTGTTCAGGTTTTCTGTTTCTTCCTGGTTCAGTTTTTGTAGTTTATACATTTAGTTTAGTCATCTTTTTGCTAACAAATTGCAACAGAGATGACATGAGGTTATCTGACCTTCAGTAAACCTTGGTAGAATAAAAGTTTCATGTTTACTGCTGATAATTTAAAAGACATTTCTACCTTAATGAAATGAACAAACTTAGTTTAAATACTTAACTATGTTCCACATGGATCCTCCCCATGGCCAGTTTTTACCTGAGACATGTGGGGAAATCTGGCGTGGGTGGTGTTAGTTCCAGGGGGTGCTCTTCTTGCTCCTTGATAGTGAAGGGAGGAGCCATGGTGCCTGAAGCACTGAGGACAGTCTAAAAGCTTGTAATGCAGGCCATACCCAAGGTGGTGCAGAAACAAGAGAAGGGGGCTGGGGAAGCAGAAGGGAGTTAGTGCTGCCAGAGGGCAGAGAAAGGGTTCCTGGTTCAGGAGATCATCAGCTCCAGAGGAGCAGACACCATGTTTTCCCACCAACAAGGGGAGATAGGCAGGCCAACTCGGGCCAAAGACAGGAAATATCCCCCAAAACAAAGAGTTTTGGCAGCTGCTTCAGAATATTCCTAAAGTCCCCATCCTGAAGGATACCCGGGATCATGACCTGAGCAGATGGCAGGCACTTGACTGACTGACCACCTCAGATGCACCCCCCCCTTACACATTAGTATTAGAGCTCCTGTTATTTAACATCCTGTTTCTGTCTACATCAAGTTTTCTGTGGGCTGTCAGAGCTGCTAAATCAGGTATCTCTCCATATATGCCACTTAGAAGAAGCAGGAGCACTGTCTTCCTACAGCTCAGCTTTAGGCCCCAAGTCAGAGGAGGACTGTGGTCCCTGCACTTCCTGATGGGTTCATCCTTGTCCAGAGCTCATCCCTATTGCTGCCCCTGATGCCTCTGAACAGGGCCTCCCTGATGGGTTTTCCTTCCTTACAGACTTTGGGCTCTTTTACTTGGATTACAAATATCCTACCTTGGTCCTTCCTATTAGCACAGAATTGGACCCATGGGGACAGTTTGGGCTACCTGAACCAGGAATCAATATATGGGAATTGGTCGAGGTGTCTGGGAGTCCCAACCATAATTTTATAAATGACCTGGACAGTGGGTAGGTCTTAGGGCACCCTCAGAGGGCCAGTCAAACTCCAAAGGTGGCCCATTCCTGTTCACATAATGTGCCTAACTTTCCAGGAGATGTTTTTATCCCAAAGTCTCCTGAGAATCCCTTCTTAAAATTTTTGAGCATACAGTCTAAGACTATGGGTTTAAAGAGCTTCCACCCATAATGAGCAGGGGCTCTCTTATCCACCCTGTGTGTTCCCTCCCTGCATCCTTGGTGTAAAGACAAACAAAGGGTGGGTGTCCCTCCAAAGGAGAGACCAGTCAGATGTCTGCCTGTTCACCCTCATGGAGGAGATCTGGGTGCCTCCTGGCTGTAGCAAGTCCGTATAAACCCCGGACTGGTGCCCCAAAGGGGCTAGCCTTAGTCCTTATGAGATCACCATAGAAACAGGTTAGGGCCCACTCGGACTCTATAGGCTTCTGGGGAACCCTAAGGGTGCCCGCCCATGGAGCCACAGAATCAATCTGCCTGACAAGCCAGATCAAACTGCACATTCACTCATGCATTCACTCCAGAAGTTATTACAGTTCCTCCTCCCCCCCACCTCCCAGGAGGCCCTGACCTGTGCAGTTCCTTTTGGAAATTCCTTCCTGTCCCCCTTTCAGTGGGTTCCTGATCTGAAGGACCTCACCCCCCCAGGAAGCCCTCCTGTAAAACCTCTAAGAGCTCTCTGGGAGGTGATCAGTCTCCCCTTCCACCCTGATGGGTGGGCCTGACTGGGTCTTGGGGCCCCAGGCCTAACTGGAATCCAATGTTGGGACCAGGTCCTCACCTGACACTTTGAGTCCAGGTGGGAAGAAAGGGGCAGGCTGGCCTGAGGGACCAGGTGGGAGACTGCCAAAAATTAGGCAGGGTACACCTCCCTTATGATCCCTTGTTCTGTCACTGCCTGGCTGCTGCCCCCAAATGGTGGCAACAATAGTCTGGTGCAGGTGGATTTCCTGATCAGAGAACCAAATGTTATGGAACCTGGACTGGATCCTGGTGGAAGAACCAAGTGGCACTCAGAGATTTTGGAGGATCAGAGGTTTATTTAACACTGGTGGGCTCAGCGGAGACCCTTCTCCAAAGGTCTCAGCCCTGAGCACAAGCAGGGAGGGTAATTTATATCCTCCTACTTCTGTATACTTGGCATTTTGGCACGGGTGGGAAATGGTGTAGGAAAGAACCTGGAAGGGCTTTGAGATAGGGACTGAAATTCCCTTGCTGGTTTGGTTGGCTATCTTAGAGTACAGTTTTTTCCTTA
>CM053614.1:77683748-77740441 GCA_028646535.1 Procyon lotor
TGTAACAATGTGAATGGAAATAGAGGGTATTATGCTAAGCAAAATAAGTAAATCAGAGAAAGGCAATGATCATATGATTTCATTCATATATGGAATTTAAGAAACAAAACAGAGGAGGGGCGCCTGGATGGCTCAGTGGGTTAAAGCCTCTGCCTTCGACCCAGATCATGATCTCAGGGTCCTGGGATTGAGCCCCATATCGGGCTCTCTGCTCAGCAGGGAGCCTGCTTCCCCCTCTCTCTCTGCCTGCCTCTCTGCCTGCTTGTGATCTCTCTCTCTCTGTCAAATAAATAAATAAAATCTTTAAAAAAAAAAAAAGAAACAAAACAGAGGATCATAGGGGAAGGGAGGGAAAAATTAAAGGAGACAAAATCAGAGAGGGAAACAAACCATAAGAGACTCTTAACCATATGAAACAAACAGGGTTGCTGGAGGGGAGGGTTGTGGGGGTTTAGGGTAACTGGATGATGGACATGAAGGAGGGCAAGTGACATAATGAAAACTGGGTATTATATGATTGATGAATCACCAAAATTTACTTCTTTAACTATTAATACAGTATGTCAATTAATTGAATTTAAATTAAAAAGAAAAAAATCAATGGAGATTTACTGACAATGACAATGACATTAGAAATAGATATTTTTAATCTGCTTGATGAGCTAAAAGAGAACACTGATGGAATACTAAATGAAATCATGAAAATAATGCATGAGTGAAATGAGAATATCAGCAAAGAGATAGTACTTATTAAGAAAGCAATCAAAGAGAAATTCTGAAGCTGAAGTATACAAAGACAGAGCAAAAAATTCACTAGCAGGATTCACAACAGTCTTGATCAAGCAGAAGAAAGAATCAATAAACATGAAGACAGGTCATTTGAAATTATGAGTGAGAATTTTAAGAGAAAAAAGAATGAAGAGAAGTGGTAGGAGCCAAGGCATTTACTGGACAAGATCAAAAGAAGTAATATATGCATTATAAGAGTCACAGAAGAGACGGGGAAAGGGACAAAAGGTCTATTTGAAGAAATAAAGGCCAAAAATGTCCCAAATTTGAGATAGGAAATGGATACACCAGGTCAAGAAATAAAAAGAACTCCAAAAGGGTCATGCTGAGATGCATGATAATCAAATTGTCAAAAGTCCCAAAGAGAGAATCTTGAAAGCAGCAAAAGAAAAGTGACTCATCATATAAAAGGGAGCTCCCATGAGATTATTAGTGGATTGCTCAACAGAAATCTTTCAAGGATGATATAGTCAACATGATGAAAGAAGAAAATGGCCAAACAAGAATACTGTATCTGGCAAAGCTATCTTTCAAAAATGAAATAGAAATTAAGACTTTCTTAGAGAAAGAAAGGCTGAAAAGGTTCACTGTTACAAGAACTGCCCTCCAGGAAATTCTAAAAGGAGTTCTTCAAATTGAAGCAAAAAGACACTGGACAGTGACATGAAAACATACAAAATTATAAAGCTTTCTGGTAAAGATAAATATATAGACAAATACAGAATCCTTAAGTACTCTAATGTCAACTCATAAATCACTTTTAATTCTGGCATAGAATTTAAATGACTGAGGCATTAAAAATAACTATAAACCTATTTTAATGGATACACAGTGTAAAAAGATGCAATTTGTGACATCAAAAACATAAAGTTGGGTGAACAGAGATGTTAACTGACAGAGTTTTTGTATGCAATTTAAGGTAAATTGTTATCCGTGTAAGACAGATTGTTATGGGTGGGGGGGATGAGTGAAATAGGTAAAGAGGATTAATTAATAGGATTAAGAGTACTTTATCTTGATGAGCCCTAAGTAATGTATAGAATTGTTGAATCACTATATTGTACACCTGAAACTAATACAATACTGTATGTTAACTATACAGAAATTAAAATTAAGAAAAATAGAAAAGTAAAAGAAAATGGATCATTATAACTTTAAGATTCTTCATGTAATCTCCATGGTAACCACAAATAAAATATTATAGAAGATACATGAAAGGAATCAAAACATGTAACCACAAAAAAAAAAATATCAATGAAACACAAAGGAACGTAGTAAGAAAGAAGAGGGACAAAATAGGTACAAGACATATGGGAAACCATTAACAAATGGCAATAGTAAGTCCTACCCTATTATTAATTACTTTAAATGTAAATAGATTAAACCTCCCAATTAAAAGACATTGAGTTATTGAATGGGCTGAAAAAACACAAGATCCATCTATATGATGTCTAAAAGCCTCAATTTAAAATCTAAGGGTATACGTAGGCTGAAAGCAAAAAGATATGAAAATACATAATGTGCAAATAGTCAATAGATGGGGTGGCCATAATTATAATATAAAATAGGTAAGTCAAAAAATGTCACAAGAGATAAAAGTCAATTTATAATTATTAAAAGGTCAATTCATCAGAAAGATATAAGAATTATGAATATATGCACTTAACATCAGAACACCTTTATATATAGGGAAAAAGTTGACGGAATTGAAGAGAGAAATAGACAGCAATACAATCATAGTAGGAAATTTCAACAGCTCTCTTTTAATAATGGCTAGAATAAACAGACAGAAAATCAATATGGAAACAGAGGTCTTGAACAACAATGTAGACCAATTAGACCTAACAGGCATATACAAAACATTCCACCCAAGCACAACATAATACACACTCTTCTCAAGTGCATATGAAACATTCTCCAAAATAGACCAAATGTTAGGCCACAAGACAAGTTTTAACAAATTTAAGAAAACTTAAGTCTTGCCAAATTTCTTTCCAACCACAATGAGATGAAACTAGAAATCAATGACAGAAAGAAAAACTGTAAACTAACAAATACATAGAACTTAACACATTCTTAAACAACCAATGGGTCAAAAAGGAGTCAGTATCTTTACACAAAAGAAAAAGAAAAGCAGCGTACCAAAACTTATGTGATGTAGTGAAAACAGTATTAAGAGGAAAGTTCATGATAGTAAACAATTACATTAAAAGTGAATAAATATCTCAAATCACAGAAATCAACAACCTGGCCTTCTGCCTTAAGGAACTAAAAAGGATCAAACTTAAACCAAGTTAGTAGCAAGAAGAAAATAATAAAGATTAGAGAATAAATGAAATAGAGAAGAGGAAAATTTAAAAAATCAACAAAACATACGGTTGGGTTTTTTTTAAAGACATCAACAAAATTGGCAAAGCTCAGCTAGACTGAGAAAAAAAAAGGACCCACATAAATAAAATAAAAAATGAAAGAGGGATGCCTGTGGCTCAGTTGATTAAGTGCTCAACTCTTGGTTTTGGTTCAGGTTATAATCTCAAAGTCATGAGATGGAGCCCTGTGTAGGGTTCCCTGCTGGGTATTGAGTCTGCTTAAGATTATCTTCTCCCTCTCTCTCTGCCCCTCCACTCCCCATATGCTCTCTTTCTTTATAAAAAAAAAAAAATTTAAAATAAAAGTAAAGTCCCAAAGTCATTTTTTCTTTTGTTCTCTTTGCCTTTGGAGACATGTCTTGAAAGAAGTTGCTGTGGCCAATGTGGAAAAGGTTACTGCCTACGTTCTCCTCTAGGATGTGGAGAGATTTACCCATTTCGAGTTTATCTTTGTGCATGGTGTAAGAGAATGGTCATGTTTCATTCTTCTACATAGAGCTGTTCAATTTTCCCAGCACCATTTATTGAAGAGACTGTCTTTTTTCCACTGGCTATTTTTTTCTGCTTTGTCGAAGATAATTCGACCAAGGGTTGTGGGTGCATATCTGGTGTCTCTACTCTGTTCCACTGGGCTATGTGTCCGTTTTTGTGCCAGTACCAAGCTGTCTTGGTGATACAGCTTTGTAGTAAAGCTTGAAATAAGGCAACATGATGCCCCAGCTTTGTTTTTCTTTTTCAACATTTCCTTAGCAATTCGGGGTCTTTTCTGGTTCTGTACAAATTTTGGGATTGTTTGTTCCAGCTCTTTGAAAAATGCCGGTGGAATTTTGATAGGGTTGGCATTGAAAGTATAGATTGCTCTGGGCAGTATAGACATTTTAATAATGTTTATTCTTCTGATCCATAACCGTGGAATGCTTTTCCACCTTTTTGTGTCTTCTTCAATTTCTTTCATGAGTGTTCTGCAGTTCCTCGAGTACAGATCCTTTACTTCTTTGGTTAGGTTTATTCCCAGGTATCTTATGGTTCTTGGTGTTATAATAAATGGAATCGATTCTCTAATTTCCCTTTCTATATTTTCATTGCTAGTGTATAGGAAAGCAACTGATTTCTGTGCATTGATTTTGTATCCTGCCCCATTACTGAATTGCTATATGAGTTCTAGTAGTTTGGGGTGGAGTCTTTTGGGTTTTTCATGTAAAGTATCATGTCATCTGTGAAGAGAGACACTTTCACTTCTTCTTTGCCAATTTGAACACCTTTTATTTCTTTTTGTTGTCTGATTGCTGTTGCTAGGACTTATAGTACTATGTTGATAAGAGTGTTGAGAGTTGGCATCCTTGTCATGTTTCTGATCTCAGAGGGAAGGCTGTCAGCTTTCCCCCATTGAGAATGATAGATTTTGTGAAGTTGAGGAATGTTTCCTCTATCCCTATACTTTGAAGAGTTTTAATTAGGAATGGATGCTATATTTTGTCAAATGTTTTTCTGCATCAATTGAGAGGACCATGTGGTTCTTCTCTCTTCTCTTACTGAACTGTCTCTATCACATTGATTGACTTCCAAATGCTGAACCTCCATTACACCCCAGGGATAAATCGCACCTGGTCATGGTGGATAATCTTTTTAATGTGCTGCTGGACTTCATTAAGATAAAAAGCTTCTGCACAGTGAAGGAAACAGTCAACAAAACAAACAGGAAACCCACGGAATGGGAGAAGATATTTGCAAATGACACTACTGGCCTTCTGCCTTAAGGAGAAGGTCTGATATCTAAGATCTATTAAAGGTCTGATATCTAAGATCTATTAAAGGTCTGATATCTAAGATCTATTAAAGAACTCCTCAAACTCAACACTCACAAAACAGATAACCATGTCAAAAAATGGGCAGAAGACATGGACACTTCTCCAAAGAAGACATACAAATGGCTAACAGACACATGAAAAAATGTTCATCATCATTAGCCATCAGGGACATTCAAATCAAAACCACATTGAGATACCACCTTATACCAGTTAGAATGGCCAATGTCAACAAGACAGCAAACAACAAATGTTGGAGAGGATGTGGAGAAAGGGGAACCCTCTTCCACTGTTAGTGGGAATGCAAGTTGGTGCAGCCACTTTGGAAAACAGTGTGGAGATTCCTGAAGAAATTAAAAATAGAGCTACTCTATGACCCTGCAATTACACTACTGGGTATTTACCCCAAAGATACAGTTGTAGTGAAAAGAAGGGCCACCTGTACCCCAATGTTTATAGCAGCAATGGGCACAATAGCCAAACTGTGGAAAGAGCCAAGATGCCCTTCAACAGACGAATGGATAAAGAAGATATGGTCTTTATATACAATGGAATATTATGCCTCCATCAGAAAGGATGAATACCCAACTTTTGTATCAACATGGACAGGACTGGAAGAGATTATGTGGAGTGAAATAAGTCAAGCAGAAAGAATCGATTATCATATGGTTTCACTTACGTGTGGAGCATAAGGATAAATATGGAGGACATTGGGAGAAGGAAAGGAAGGGTGAATTGGGAGAAATTGGAAGGTGAGAAGAAATATGAGAGACTGTGGACTCTGAGAAACAAACTGAGGGTTTTGGAGGGGAGGGGCTGGGGCGTTGGGTGAGCCTGGTGGTGGGTATTGTGGAGGGCACATATTGCATGGAGCACTCGGTGTGGTGCATGAAGAATGAATCTTGGAACACTGAAAAAATAAAATTAAATAAAAAAATAAAAAATAAAATAAATAAAAGTAAAAAAATAAATAAAAGATATTATACCTAATGCCACAAAAATAAAAAAAAAATTAAGAGACCATTATGAATAAACACCAACAAATTGGATAATCTAAAAGAAATGGATGCAATTACTAGAAAGATAGACCCTAACAAGACTGAATCATAAAGAAAAAAAAATCCAAACAGATCTATAATCACTAAGGAGACTGAATCAGTAATCAAAAATCTCCCAAAAAAGAAAACTTCAGAACCAGATGGCTTCTCTGGAGAATTCTACCAATATTTAAAGAAGAAAATATGAATACTTTTTAACCCCTCCAAAAAACTGAGGAAGGAACACTTCCAAACTCAGTTTGGGAGGCCACCATTACCATGAAAACAAAGCCAGAGAAAGACACTACAAGAAAAGAAAACCAGAAGTAAATATCTTTGATTAATGTTGATATAAAAATCTTCGGCAAAATACTAGCAAACTGATTTCAATAGGACATTAGAAGTCCTCCACAGTGACCAAGTGCGATTTATTCCTGAAATGTCAGGATGGTTCTACACGTGAAAACCAATCCATTTAATATACGACATTAACAGAATGAAGGAAAAGAAACCCACATGACCATCACAATTGATGAAGAAAAATCATACAACAAAACTCAACACATTTTCATGAACACTCAGAAAATCAGGAATCAAAGGAAATTACCTCTCACAATTAACCCATATATGAAAAGCCCACAACTAACAGTATACTCAATGGAGAAAAACTGAAAGCTTTTCCTCTCAGATAAGGAACAAGAGAAGGATGCCCATTCTCATCTCTTCTATTCATTATATACTAGAAATTCTAGCCAGAGGAATTGGTCAGGGAAAAAAAAAGACATCTAAATAGGAAAGGAAAAAATACAATTATCTCTCTTTGCCAAGTGACATGATCTTGTATATAGAAAACTAAAGAATAAACACAGACACATATACACAGACACACACATACAAATGCTGTTAGAATAAACAAATGCAGCAAAGTAGTAGGATATAAAAATAACACCCCAAAATCAGTTGTGTTTCTATACATTAACAATAAACAACCCAGAAAGGAAATTAAGAAAACAATCTCAACTACAATAACATTAGAAAGAACAGAATATTTAGAAATAAACTTAGCCAAGATGGAAAAAGATTATACACTTAAAAATATAAGGCATTACTAAAAGAAATTAAAGAAGACACAAATAAATGGAAAGACATCACATGTTTATGGATTGGAAGATTTCACATTGTTAAAATCTCCATATTACCCAAAGCAATCTACAGATTTAATGCAATCACTATGAAAATCCCAATAATAGCTTTGTAGAAATATAAGAAAATCCCAAAATTCATATGGAATATAAAGGCACCCCAAATAAATCTTGAAAAAGAAGTTGGAGGCCTCACACTTCTTGACTTCAAAACATATTACAAAGCTACAGTAATCAAAACAGAGTGGTAGTATGTAAAGACAGACATATTGACCAATAGAACAGAACAGAATAGAGAAGCTAGAATAAACCCTCATGTATTTGGTCTTATGACCTTGGACTAGGTTGCCAAGACCATATAACGGGAATAGAATAGTCTTCAACAAATTATGCTGGGAAAATTAGGTATTCACATGTGTTCCATATGTTTCTGTGATTTGTCCCATGTAACCAATCATCTGGACAGGCTGCACGTACACAGATAGGCTAAGAAATGTTATTTGTGAGACTCATGTTACGTGAATAACCTTGGGAGCCTGGTTATTTAAAATATATTATTATCTAGCCTCCAGGTCAGAACTGGCCCTTCTATTCTGGACTCTAAGAACTACCAATCTTTTCTCATATCCCCTCCTGCTCCAGGCTGGGCTGGCCCCTCACAATGGAATCCGGGAGGGGAGGCAGAAACATACAGCTCAGTTACTTGAAAATATTAATACATGATAACATAGAAATGCAGCTCACTCCAAACTGCACGTAGGCAAACAAATGCTCAGCTTGAAACCGTGTCATTTGCCCCATAAATATGGCCCTTATGGGGATGGTTAGTTGGAAGTCTCATTTGAGGTGAGGATGCTCCACCCAGGCCTCTCAATTGGGACTCCAGCTGGCTGTTTCTATGGGGCTTGCCCAGCTGTTGAGGTTGGATGTTATAAGTACCCAATTTGATTTAACTTTGCCTTATTCTCCTTAATTGTCTACTATTACCTTCATCTATGTGTAGATTTCTTTCCTCTTCTGTTTCTACCAGGTTTCAATAATAATAATAATAATAAAGTATTCTTTCTTTTTCAAAACCCAAACACACACACACACACAAAAACCCAAACACAGCTGTTATAAAATTTTTGCTCAGAACAACATGCAAAAGAATGAAGTTGGACCTTTAGCTTACAGTATACACGAAAATGAACTAGAAATGTATTAAAGACCTAGAGGTAAGACATAAATCTGTAAAACTATTAAAAATATGAGAATTGGGGCACCTGGGTGGCTCAGTGGGTTAAAGCTTCTGCCTTCAGCTCAGGTCATGATCTCCATCCTGGGATCAAGCCCCATGTCGGGCTCTCCGCTCAGTGGGGAGCCTGCTTCCCCCTCTCTCTCTGCTTGCCTCTCTGCCTACTTGTGATCTCTCTCTCTCTCTGTCAAATAAATAAATAAAATCTTTTAAAAATATGGGAATAACTTCATGGCAATGGATTTGGCAATAATTTCATAGATATGATACCAAATACATAGGCAACAAAAACAAAAATAGGTAAGTGGGACTACACTAAACTTAAAAATTTCTGTCCATCAAAGGAAGCAATCAACAGAGTGAAAAGACAACCTACGAAATAGGAGAAAATATTTGCTAATCATATATATGATAAGAGGTTAGTATCTACAATATACAAAGAACTTCTATGACTCAAGAACAACAAAAACCCCAATTTTAAAAATGCGCAAAGCACCTGAACAGACATCCCTCCAAAAGAGGAATATACACAGGATAATATACAAATGGCCAACAAGCATATGAAAAGATGTTGACCATCACTAATTATTAGAGAAATGCAATGAGGTATCAATAAAAAAAAAACCCAGAGAATAATAAGTGTTGGTGAGGATGTAGAGAAATTGGAACCCTACACACTGTTAGTGGGAATGTAAAGTTTCTCAAAAAGTCAAAATAGAATCATCATATGACCCAGCCATCCCACTTCTGGGTATTTATTCAAAAGAATTGAGACAAGGATTGAAGACATTCTGCACATTCATGTTCATTGTAGCATTATTCGCAATAGCCAAAAGGTGGAAGCAACTCAAATGTCCACTGAAGAATTAATGGATTAAGAAAAAAAGGGATATATACATACAGTGAAGTATGTATATTCAACCTTAAAAAAGAAAGAAATCTCAATACACTCTACAACATAAATGAACCTTAAGGACAATATGCTAAGTGAAGTCAGTCAAAGAAGATGAATAGTATATGATTTCACTTATAAGAAATATCCCAAGTAGTCAAACTCATACAAACAGAAAGTAAAATGGTGGTTGCCAAGAGCTGGAGGAAAGGGGACTTGGGGCGCTATTGTTCAATGGGTACAGTTTCAGTTTTGCAAAATGAAAGAGTTCTAGAGAACAAGTGCACAACAATGTGAACACAGTTAACTCTATGGAATGGTACACTTAAAAATGGTTAAGATGGTAAATTTCATTTTTTTTTAACAACAATTAAAATACAAAACACCCAGGCCTAAAGACTATGGAGACTTCTTATAAAATTCAATAAAAGTCAACACTTTCCTACCTGCCTACCTCCCACACTCATCTCTCTTTCTTCTCTATTTCCCATCCCCCTAGCTCTAACCAGAGTGGGTCAAATACGACTGCCAGTAAGAGGGAAAGAAGTACTAAAAAGAAGGGGGGGGGGACCCTTTCTCTAGCAGCAGGTGGTTTACTGCCCAGTCAAGGGAAAGAGAGATGGCTTGTGTTTGGGAGACTGAAGTGCTGATCAACATATAGTGTTTACCATTCTAATTTCTAAGAAATGACTATGATTTATAATTTACAGTTAACTAGGAAGGAGCAGAAGAGTTAATAGATATGCCCAGTTTTAACCTATTGGCAGAGAAAGAAATTTCCCACTGAGCCTGTTTAAAGATATAATGGTAAACAAATATGTTTTCCATGTATATTCAATGTTTTTCACCTGTCTAGTATTCCAGTTTAAATGCTAATGTGTATCATGTTAATATAGAGAAAAGTTGGGAAGGCTGTACACTAAATGATTAATAGGCATCTTTAGGGAGCATTTGAAAGATTTTTAATCTTCACTCACTCTACATCTATAATATTTGGATTATTTGCAAGGAGTATGTATTCATATATAGCTTATGTAAGTGATATGGTATGTTTAAGTCAGAATTTGGAATTAACATATTATGCAGATTTATTTCATACAGGTAATGAATCTGCCTAAATATTGCCCTAAATAACTTCATGGGAAAGACAAACTTTCTTTGAAATTATTGGTCTCCAGCACTAAAAATGAGTTCAGGTGTGAAGACCGTGTTTTCTAACTTTTTTCCATTTTCTGTAGCAAAAAGAGGAAGAAGGAAGTAAAAAGTAAAGGACAGAAGGAAGGAAGGGAAAACGAGTTAAGTCTAATCTTCTTTTCCTATAAATTCTTAAACAGGAAAAAACAAAATAAAACCCTTACTAACTCTGTTAGTTTCTGCTTATAGTGAATTTCACCAAGAGTGAATATTAGCATTACAGTTCTGTCTGTATTATTTATCTTTTTTTTAAAGCCTCTTTATGGATAGCACAATTTTATGGAGAAATTTTACATCAACATGGTGCTTTCAAAAATTACTAACAGTGCCTTTATTTCTTTTATTTTTTTAAAGATTTTATTTATTTATTTCACAGAGAGAGGGAGATCACAAGTAGGCAGAGAGGCAGGTGGAGAGAGAGGAGGAAACAGGTTCCCCACTGAGCAGAGAGCCTGATGCAGGGCTTGATTGCAGGACCCTGAGATCATGACCTGAGCCAAAGGCAGAGGCCTTAACCCACTGAGCCACACTGGCGCCCTACTTTTTTTTAACACAGAAAGGCCATCAACTTACTGTCTCTTATAAAAAGACTAAGAGAATCTCCAGTTGGTCAAAAAATCAATCTGGAAAACTTTTTTTGAAAATAATTAATGATAAATGCTAAACATTGCTTTCCTGGATATTCTGCCATTATTTTGGCCTTTTCTCACATTACCACTAGAATCTTATAGGAGCTGCTTCCTGCCAACATAAGCATTGTGTGAAAACTTTAGAAACATCACTGGGAAGAATAAACCAATGACCTCTGTATGACTTCTTAACAACTTTTCAAGACAGAGGCCTAATTTGACATGTGGATTTGGTGGTTTGCCCAGCCTTGGCTAATATCAGGTCCACATGGAAGAGGGGTGTGCAGTGGCTTCATACCCCAGGGAACCATCTCAGTCTCATGTGCCATGAGTCACAGTGGCAGAAGAGAGCCTCCTTCCTGGCTGTCTTGACTCACTGTGGAGTAGAAGAGGATGCTCATTGGGGTTGTGGTCCCATTACGAGAGAGACTGCGGTGAGCTAAACCATTTCACCAAGATGCAACCAAATCCCTCAAATTAGGAGAGAACAGGATGAGAAAGACCAAATTCACTGATGGTTTGAGTTGGCAAGATTCTATGAAGTTCTAACATTAGCTCTGGACTCATAAATCATGTTTTCCTTTGTCTTCTTGACTTCTAGTAATTAAATTGCTATAATCGAATTGTCTTTTCAATAAATTCTATAGGAATTTCCATTCTGTTTAAGAGTGAATCAACATTTAAATTCTATCCTGGATCAGACATAATGTCCCAACTTGCCTCCAAGCCCATGTCTCTTCGGACAGTACACATACTGCCCTTCCCAACAGCCATCCACCATTATGTTCTTCTTCAGGACTGGCGTATTTTTTTTTTTTTAATTAAAACCTCCAATCCCAGGTTTTTAACTTTTTTGCTTATATAGTAGTATCATTTTATGGGAACTAAACTGTACTGTATACTCATCATTTGTCAAATTTCTAAATTACTAGAAGGATTATGCCTTTAGACAAACTCTTTAGGCTGTTTTAGTTGCAAACTAAAAAATAAAAAAAGGAAATATAAGGAAAACATTAGAACAAAATGTGTTAACCCCTCATTTCATCATATGACCAAACATAGCTTCTCTCAGAATCTAAAGTGATTTATCAGGTTAGATAACAAGTTTCATGTACCATTCAGTCAAAGTTACCCTCAAGGCTGCTCACACACTGCTACCTCCATTTCTTTTCCTATAATGCTTATCCTTCTTCATCTTCCACCTTCTTTTTTACTGCTTTATATTACATCCTTAAGATCCAAGTTACAATTAATCAAATTTATTCATTTTAGAGAGAGGGAGAGAAACAGGGAGAGAGCATGAGTGGGAAGAGGGGCAGAGGGAGAGAATCTTCAAATAGACTTCCCGCCTAGCAGAGAGCCTGATGCTGTACACAATCTCATGACCCTGAGATCATAACTTGAGCCAAAACCAAGAATCAGACAATTAGCTGATTGAGCCACCCAGGGGCCCCCAAGTTACAACTAATCTCTGTAAATATTGGCATAGGTGCCTCACTATGCTAGGATTTCTATTCTGTATTCCCTTTTTATTATTATTTTTGAAGTATAATTAACATATAATCTTGTACTAGTTTCAGGTGTACAACATACTGGTTTGACAATTCTATACATTACTCAGGGCTCAGAGAGTCACCATACATGTTATTACAATATAATTGACACTATTCCCAATGCAGGACTTTCCATCAATATGACTTATTTATTTTATAAGTGGAACTTTGTACCCCTTAATCCTTTTTATCTATTCACCGCCCTTCTGACAATCACCAGTTTGTTCTCTGTATTTAAAAGTTTGTTTGTTTCTTTGTTCATTTGTTTTGTTTTTTTAGATTCCACATACAAATAAAATCATACGGTATTTGTTTTTCTCTAACTAATTTTACTTAGCATAATACCTTCTGGGTCCATCCATGTTGTCACAAATGGCAAGATCTCATTAATTTTATGACATATAAGACATACAAATGGCCAACAGACACATGAAAAGATGCTCAATATCACTAATCATCAGGAAAATGCGAATCAAAACCACAATGAGATATCAGTTCACATCTGTCAGAATGGATAGAATCAAAAAGCCAAGAAATAGCAAGTGTTGTTGAGGACGTGGGTGCACTGTTGGTGGGAGTGTACACTGGTGCACCTTCTTGTGGAAAACAGTATGGAAATTCCTCAAAAAATTAAAACTAGAAATACACTGAAAGAAACACTAATATGAAAGATATATTCTGTAGTCTCTTAATTCTTGCTCACTCTGGCTTAAATCTTTACCACATCATCATTTTCAAAACATGGCTTTCTCTGGTCACTCATGACTCTTTTCCTGGCACTTCTCTGATTTCTGAATTCCCTGTGTCTAAGTTACCTTTTGGTCTCTTCTGCTTTCACCTACTCCTTAACTGATGATATTCCCCAGGATTCTGCCCTAGGTTGTCCTCCCTTCTCAATTCTTCCTGAGTGATACCATCCTGAAGTGTCTCTCCTGAACTATCTAGGTTTATTTTATTCATTTAAAGATTTATTTATTTGAGAGAAAAAGAGAGAATGAAAAGGGGGGTAGAAGGAGAGGGAGAGAACCTCAAGCAGACTCCCTGCTGAGTGCAAAACACGACACAGGACTGGATCCCAGGACCCTGAGATCATGACCTGAGTCAAAATCAAGAGTCAGACACTCAACTGACTGAGCCACCCAGGTGCCCCTGAACTCTCCAGGTTTATATCTAGATGCCTACTAGACACAAAATTCCAAATGGACCACACCTATTTCGAACATAGAATGTTCAAAAGGGAGTTTATAACACAAACCCTATTCAATCCAACTTTCCTCCTGAATTCCTGAAAGTTAATGGTGAAATTCTCCAACCAATCCCCCCTTCCCTATTCTTATTTTCCCAAATAGTCAAATCCTGTCCATTCTATTTCCTTAACAGCTTACATACATATTCATTGCTTCCTTTCCAAACCATATGAATGCATATTACTGATTTCCATTATAAATATAACTACTGCAAGTGTGCAGGCTTTCATCATGTCCCATTGAGACTAACTAGAGGCAGCATAAAGGACAAATTAAATGGAAGCATTGTATCGCATGAGCATTGTAAAATGCTTATTCATTGTATCATCATTCAGCAAATATTCCTAAGCACCTGATCTGAAACAGAAAAAAGATATAGCTAGCCAAATGGAAAGTCAGAGGAGGAGTGGCAGATAGGTGGGCATATAGTGGTAGAATTTTCTGTATTAAATTCTATTTTTACATTTAGATTCTGCTATAAATATGTTTCATGTAATTTAGATGTAAATTAGATAATTCTTCCATATTTAAAATAGCTATAGGTCTTTCCACTACCTCAAATCCATGGATGTTTGGGAAAGAGAAGAAAACTCCTTTAAACATTTTTCTCTGGAGCAGGGACAGGTCACTGAATTGCTCTTTTTTAAACTGAAGTGAAATTCACATAACATAAAATTAACATTTTAAAGGAAACAATTCAGTGGTGTTTATTTATGCATTCCAAACAATGTGCCACTACCATGTCTCTAAAGTTCTAAAATACTTTTGTTACTCCAAAGGAAAAACTTCTTATCCTTCAAGCACTTGCTCCCATTTTACTCCCTCTTCCCTGATAAGCATAAATGTACATTCTCTCTGTGGATTTACCTATTCTCGATATTTCATATAAATGGCATTATATAATACACGATCTTTTCTGGTTTTTTTAACTTAGCATGTTTCCAAGATTCATTCACACTGCAGCATGTTTCAGTACTTCCATTTCTTTTTTTTTTTTTGACTAAATAATATTCCATTGTATGTATATACCAAATTTTGCTTATCCATTCATTTACTGATGGATGTTTTAACTGTTTCCACCTGTTGGCTATAGTGATAGTGCTGCTGTGAATATGTGTTTAAACGTAATTATTTGACTTCTTAAGTTTATTTATTTTGTGTATACACCTATAAGTAGAAATGTTGGGTCATACCATGTATAATTTTTTGAAGAATGACAACTGTTTTTCATAAATATTGCATCATTTTACATTCCCAGCAACAATGGAAAAGGATTCTAATTTTTCTACATCCTTGCTAATACTTTTATTTTCCCTTTTTGTTGGGGGGACTATTTTTGTTTTGTTTTATTTGCCATTCTAGTGGATGTGAAGTGTTACTTCACTGTGGTTTTGATTTTCATGTCCCTAATAATTAATGAAGGATATTGAGTATCTTTTCATGTCTCGTTGGCCAATTGTATATCTATTTTGAATAAATCTCTATCAAGTCCTTTGCCTATTTTTTTATTTGATTGTCATGGGAGTTTTTTATATAATCCAGATACTTAGACTCTTATCAGATACATTATCTGCAAATGTTTTTTACAATTCTGCAGGTTGTTTTTTCACTTTCTTGATATTGTTCTCTGATGCACAAAAGTTTTTAATTTTTATGAAGTTCATTTTATCTATTTTTGTTGTTTTTCAGACTTTTATTGTCAAAGCTAAGAATCCACTGTTAAGTCCAAGGACATAAAGATTTATCCCTAAATTTTCTTCTTAGAGTTTTATGGTTTTAGCTCTTACATTTAGGTTATTGGCTCTTTTTGAGATAATTAATGTGTGTGTGTGTATGTGTACATATATGTGTGTACATACATACACACAAAAAATATATGTATCAGTGAGTTAGGGGTCCAATTCTATTCTTTTGTATATTATACCTAGTTTTCCTGGAATGATTTGTTGAAGACACTATTCTTTACCCTATTGAATGGTGTTGACATTTTTGTTGAAAATCACTGTGCTACAGATGTTTGGATTTATTTCTGGACTCTCATTTCTATTCTATTGATCTATGTGTCTCTATTACAGTATCATACTGTCTTGATTATTATAGCCTTGTTGTAAGTTTTAAAACCAAAAAATATGAATTCCTCAAATTCATTCTTCTTTTTCAAGACTGATTTGTCTATCTGGGACCCCTCGCAATTCTACATAAATTGGAAGATAAGCTCTTCCCTTCTGAAAAAATGCTATTGACATTTTGGTAGAGATTGTACTGAGTCTGTAGATGACTTTGAGAAGTACTGTCATCTTAATAATACTAAGTTTCAACCTATGAGATGTCATTCCATTTATTTAATTCTTAAATTTCTTTCGGCAATGTCTTATAGTTTCCAATATAGAAGCCTTTCACCTCATTGGTTAAATTCATTCCTAGCTTTTTTTTATCTCATGTAAATGGAACTGTTTTCTTAATTCTATTTTCTTATTATTTATGCTAGTGTAGAGAAACACCTGATCAGAAACACACCTGATTTTTTGAGTTGATGCTGTGCCTGCAACTTTGCAAAAATCATTTATTAGCTCTAGTAGAGCTTTTAAAAAATTCTTTGGATTTTCTGTATATAGGGTTATGCTACTTGTGACTACTTATAGTTTTACTTCTTCCTTTCTAATTTGGATACCTTTTATTTCAGGTCTGTTCTTTTTCTACCCAGGGACTAGGGTCCCATACTGGGAACATAGGTTCCCATCTTCAAGACCACTACAGAACCTGGAGGAGCCTGGTCAAGGGCAAATAAAAACACCCAGAACTATTTTACCATTACAAAGTTGCCTTTTCCTTAATTCAGTAGGTGCTTGTGTTGTAAACTTTTATCTGTTTTCCAGACTTCTGAGAGAGTTGACTCTGAGAGTTTTTGCTTAATTTTTTAATGTTTCTGTAGATGAGTAGGTTATTGGAGCCACCTACGCTACCATTTTCACCTTTGTCATTCCAAATATTTTTCTTGTGGTGTACATCACTATTCTAGGCCAAGGGACACCAAAATAATATTATTCACACCTGTCAACATACTCGATCCATTTTGAGCTATAATTGACGATTTGGTATCAGACCAACTTCCTACCAAGAATAACCACAATGCTGGATTAAGTTTGAAAAGAAAACAGTTGCATCAGAGAGTAACCAAAACAGCCAGCAGAGACAGCGTAGGTATTTCATCTTAGGTAGAGTCATAGAGATTTTTGTCAGCAACAGACATACTTTAAAATTGAACAAAGAAAAAAAAAAATAAAATAAAATAAAATAAAATTGAACAAAGAATGCAATAATTTCAAATGTAATCCCAGAAAAGCAAAAAGTCATAAAAGGCAAAGTAAAGGAAAAAATATATGGATAAATCTAAATTCTTCTATATGAAATAAAATAATATTTTGTTGGGTTTTTAAATTTAATAGAATTTAAAATACATGACAAGGGATGCCTGGGCGGCTCAGTCAGTTAAGCATCTGCCTTCGGCTCAGGTCATGATCCTAGGGTCCTGGGACTGAGTCCTACATCAGGGTCCTTGCTCAGCAGGGAGCTTGCTTCTCCCTCTGCCTGCTGCTCTCATTGCTAATACTCTCTCTCTCTGACAAATAAATAAATAAAATCTTTAAAAAAAATACACAACAAAAATTGCCCAAAAATCAAGAGTTGGGTAAATGAAATTAATGTCTAAAATCCTTGAATTTTCCAGAAATTAGAAAAAGTATTAATTGTAGTACATTCTAGTAAAATGAATATTTTATAATGATAAAGTAAGCCACAGAGTAAGAAAAATATACGCAACACATATAACTGACATTAGAATCATGTATAAGACGTAGAAAAACCTCAAAATGACACATATAGTCTACTTTTTTATAATTAACATAATGTATTATTTGTTTTAGGGGTACAGGTCTCTGATTAATCAGTCTTACACAATACACAGCACTCACCACATCACATACTAATTTTAAATCGGGCAAAAGACTTGAACAAGTGGCTATGACATATGAAAAAGTGCTAAACTTTTCATCATCCAGGAAATGCAAATAAAATCTACAATGTGATACCCCTACATATGCATCAGAATGTATAACGTCACAAAAAGACTTCCATGCTGTTTTCCATAGTGGCTTTACCATTTTACATCCCCATGGTGTACATGAATTCTAATTTCTCCACATCCCATCAACACTTGTTATCTTTTGTTAATGTCTATCCTAACTGGTGTGGGTGTATATCTCATAGTAATTTTGATTTGCATTTCTCTGATTAGTGATGTTAAACACATTTTCATATATCTGTTGGCCATCTGTATGTCTTCTATCGAGAAATGTCTACTCAAATCTTTTTGCCTCTTTTTCAATTGGTCATTTTTTTAATTTTTTAATTTTTTTTTAAAGAGTTGTAGGAGTTTTGCAGGTAGGGGGACTATATAAAGAGTTCCTTATATATATTTTTCAGGGGGGACGTTAACACCTTATAAGATATGTGGTTTGCAAATATTTTCTTCCATTTTGTGCTTTTTCCTTCTATTGTGAAAAAGCTTTTGTTTGATGTAGTCCCACTAGTCTACTTTTGCTTTTGTTTTGTTTTTTTTGTTTTGTTTTTTTTTTAAAGATTTTATTTGTTTAATAGAGAGAGAGAGATCACAAGTAGGCAGAGAGGCAAGCAGAAACAGAGGGGGAAGCAGGCTCCCTGCTGAGCAGAGAGTCCGATGTGGGGCTCGATCCCAGGACCCTGAGATCATGACCTGAGCCGAAGGCAGAGGCTTTAACCCACTGAGCCACCCAGGCGCCCCTTTTGTTTTGTTTTTGATGTCCAATCCATATAACCATGAAATCATTGCCAAGACTAACATCATAAAGTTTTTACCATTTGCCTCTAGAAGTTTTATAGTTCCAGTTCTTATATTTGAAGGTTCAATCCATTTTGAGTTGGTTTTTGTGTTTGTTGTGAGATAGAAGTTTATTTTCCTACTTCTACATGCAGATATCTAGTTTTTCCAACCTTGTTTGTTGAAGACACTATGCTTTTCCCATTGTGTATTCTTGACATTGTGTATTGTGTCATTGTCATTGTCAATGTCATTGTGACATTGTGTATTGACATTGACATTGCGTATTCTTGAATCTATTGAAGATTAGTTGCCTATGTATGTGTGGGTTTACTTCCAGGCTCTCTAGTATGCTCTATTAGTTTATGAGTCTTTTATGCCAGTATCATATTAACTACGGCTGCTTTGTAATATATATTTTGAATATCAGGAAGTGTGATGCCTCCAGCTTTGCTCTTCTTTTTAAAAGTTGCTTTGGCTATTCTGGGTCTTTTGTTGTTCTACATAAATTTTAGCATTATTTTTCTATTTCCATATAAAACGCCATTGGAATTTTGATAAGAATAGCACTGAATATGTAGATTGCTTTGGTAGTATGGTCATTTTAATAATATTAAGCCTTCCAATCCATTAACACAAAGTGTCTTTTCACTTTTTTATGTTTTCTTTTTTTTTTTTTAAAGATTTTATTTATTTATTTTGAGAAAGAGGTAGTGTGTGCGTGTGTGAGATAGCACAAGTGGTAGAAAGGGAGAAGCAGGCTGCCCATCAAGCAGGGAGCGCAATGTGGGGCTCAATCCCAGCACCCTGGGATCATGACCTGAGCTGAAGGCATATGCTTAACTGAGTGAGCCACCCAGGTGCCCCTGTGTTTTCTTTAATTGGTTTCTTTAGTGTATTATCATTTTCAGTGTACAAACCTTTCACCACCTAAATATTTTGTTGTTTTTGATGCTAATGTAACTGAGAATGTTTACCTAATTTCCTTTTTGAATAATTCATTGCTAGTGTATGGAAATGCAACTGATTTTTTAAAAAGATTTTATTTATTTATTTGAGAGAGAGAGAGTGCACAAGCATGGGGAGTGGCAGAGGAAGAGGGAGAAGCAGGCTCCCTGATGAACAGGGAGCCCAATGCAGGGCTCAATTCTAGGACCCCCATATCATGACCTGAGATGAAGGCAGATGCTTAATTGACTGTGTCACCCAGGTGTCCCAGCAAATGACTTTTGTATGGTGATTATTATATCTTGAAATTTTCCTAGATGCATTTATTCATTCTAACAGATATGTGTGTGTGCACTCACATGTGTGTAATCATTAGGGTCTTATATATATGAGCATATGTGATCATATAATCCCCAAACATAGACAGTTTACTTCTTTTCCAACTTGGATACCCTTTATTTCTTTTTCATGTTGGATTGCTCTGGCTAGGACTTCCAGTATTATGTTGAATAGAAGAGGTGGGAAAGGACACCTTCGTCTTGCTCCTGATCTTAGAGGAAAAGTTTATACATATATGTATGTCAAATACATTTTCTGCATCTATTGAGATGCATCTATTTTCTGCATCTCTATTACTGCATCATCTATTTCTGCATCTCAGAAATAGATGCATCTATTTCTGCATCTATTTTCTGTATCTCTATTGAGACGATCATATGATTTTTAACCTTCATTCTGTTAATGTGTTTTTTAACACATTCTGGCCTCTCAGGAATAAATTTTATTTGATCACGGTATATGATCTTTGTAATAGGCCATTGAATTCTGTTTGCTAGGATTTTTGTCACAGATTTTTGCATCTAGACTTTTTAAAACAGATTTTGCATCTATGTTCATCATCAGATATGGACCTGCAGTTTTGTTTTCTTGTAGTGTCTTTTTCTGGTTTTAGTGTCAGTGTAATGCAGATCTCGTACCATGAGTTTGGAAGTGCTGCTTCTCTTTAATTTTTTGGAAGAGTTTGAGAAGGAATGGTATTAATCCTTTACACACATTTGATAGAATTCACCAGTGAAGCTATCTGGTTCTGAGCTTTTCTTTGTTGGGAGGTTTTTGATTATTGATTCAATTTCTTTTACTTGTCTATTGGTCTGTTCATATTTTCTATTTCTTCTACCATATGATCCAATTATTCCATTCCTGGGTATATATCCAAATTGAAATCAGGATCTCAAAGAGATATCTGCACTGCCATATTTATTGCAGCATGATTCACAAGAGTCATGATTTAGAAAGAGTCTAAATTACCATCAAAAGATAAATGAGTAAATACAATGTGGCAGATGCATGCAAGACAATGTTATTCGGCCTTAAAAAAAAAGGAAATCCTACCATTTGTGACATCATGCATAGACTAGAAAACATGCATTTTTCAAGCATTTAAAAAGAAGTTCATATTATCTATACTTCTACATTTTTATCAAAATTCATTTTTCATTTTAAATGTCCTTTTATCTAAGTAACAATTGCTTTGAAGCAAATGCTAAAGTGCTAATTCATGCATTTCTGGGCATACAAATAAAATTGGGTAAGAAATGACTGCATTATCTAGTTCTAATTGCTTAAAAGTCATGTGATAGGCCAGTTGCACAACCAGAGACATCTTCTTACTCTGATTTTTTTTTTACTTAGTTCAATCATCACTTTTTCTTTACAGCATCTGTCTTGCCCAGACAATTCCCAGGGATTTCTGGAATAAAATATCCAGGGCCAAAACTTGTCCTGGCCATCCAGGCAAACATGGGTACCTGGAGCCTGAACCTGGAGGGGGCAAAGAAATTTTCAGGTTTAGGGGAAGTCTGAGGTGAGGGCTAAGAAATTTTCAGGTCTGGGGAAGTCTGAGGTGAGGGCTAAGAGGGGCTGCAGATAGAAAGGAGTAGAAGGTGACCCACAGTCACTATAGCACCTGTTACCTGCTGTGGTCCCCTCACAATGATTATCCTTCGGGCAGACACAGAAGACCAGCACAGTTTGGAGCTTTCATGAGGTTTGGTGTGAGGAGCAGGAGACATCATATCACCATGGAAAACATTATGCCTGAAAATAAGTCAGTCATAGAAGAACAAATGCTGCATGATTCCACTTATATGAAAAATCTACATTAGTCCAGAGTAAACAACAGGGTGCTGTGCACTTAAAAACTTGTTAAGAAGGTAGATCTCATGCTATGTGCTCTTACCAACAAGAAAAACAACAAAAGCAAGGGGACACAAGAAATATTTTAGTGGTGATATATATGTTTATTATCTGGTTGGTGGTGATGGTATCATGTATATGCATACATCTAAATTCATTAAGATTTATGTATTAAATATATGCAACTTTTTGTATATTCAATTTGTCTCAATAAAATTGAAAAGAAACAAAGAAAAAAAAAGGATGAGCACAAAACAAAACTGAGAATATCAAGTGTTACCAAAGATGCAGAGCAACTGGAATTTTCATTCACTGCTAGGGAGTTGTAATTTGGTAAACCAAAGCACTTTTTGGCAGGTTCTACTAATAGTGAATATATGCATATCCTGTGGCACAGTAATACTACTCTTTTTTTTTTTTTAAAGATTTTATTTATTTATTTGACAGAGAGAGATCACACATAGGCAGAGAGGCAGGCAAAGAGAGAGAGGGAAGCAGGCTCCCCGCTGAGCAGAGAGCCGGATGCGGGGCTCGATCCCAGGACCCTGAGATCACGACCTGAGCCAAAGGCAGAGGCTTTAACCGACTGAGCCACCCAGGCGCCCCAGTAATACTACTCTTATTCCAAAATCAAATGTGCAACTTTGTGCATCAACAGAGATCTTCAAGAATATTCACAGTACTATCATGTGTGGCCATCCCAAACTTCAAACAACTTAACCTCAAGCAATATTAGAATAAATAGATAAACTTTGGAAGTATATACAAAAATGAAAACAAACTACTACATTCTTGAATATGAATCAATATTATAGACATATTATTGAGCAAAAAGAGTCACACAAGAGTACATACTACCTGTGTTCATTTATAAAGGTTCAGGCAGGCAAAACTAATTTTGGTAGTAAAATTCAGAATAGTAGCTATTTCTGTGTAGGAGTGCAATGACTAAAACAAGTATGAGGAGAGAGTCTATATTCCTCGTAAATTTTCAAAATCTTGATCTAGGTGATGCTTACACAAGTTCATTCACTTTCCTACCAAGACATACACTCATGATTACTGCACTTCTTTTGTACATGTGCTATCCCTCAAAATTTTTTTCACATTGATCAATTCAAAAATTTTTTTAAATTATATTTTTTCTATTTTAGCAAGGGTGCAAGGAGTTGCTCATGTATTATAGGTAGGAATGTAAGTTGTAACAGCTACTTAAAGGAGCAAATGAAAGAATCTACTATGGAGATTTAAAATCTACTATGAAGAATCTGCAGTGAAGATTCTCGCTCCAGCACATTCACTTACTAGTATTTCTACCCTGGAGAACACTTGGATGTAGGGTACAAAAAGGAACAGCATGCGTTTATGTTGAATGCAGCAATGCTTCTGATGGAAAACCAAAAAAGAGATGAAGTACATATCCAAGAGTAAGGAAATCATAAATTGTAACTATTGGTTCCGAGGACTGCCATGAAGTATCTTAAAAGAATGAAGTAGATCTATATATAGATACGGAAGAATCTCAAGAATATAATGTTGATTGGAAGCAAAAAGTCTACATGCGTGTAAATGCATAGGAACTAGGAGTCATCATATAGGGACTCGGTTTGTAATTACTGCCTGAAAAGGATTTTAGCCTATTTGTAACGTTTACATTTACTATTATGCATAACTTAAAATTAATCATAGCACTTAGAACATCTACTTGTAAAGGCTATCCATCCAGAACGTTAACAGTGGTTCTCTCCAATAAGTGAACTGAATGCCTGAGAAACTGGAAGCAGAAGAATTTTCACTGTATGACCTTCTACACCTTTAAATATTTGAATGATATAACTATAGCATCAATTGGTAAAAAGTTCCAGTAACAATTTGAATTATAACAATAATTAAAAGGCGCCCTATCTCATGGGAAAACACACAAATATAATTAAATGTAACTACTATTATCAGAGTCTTAATTATGAGCCAGGAGAACAGAGAAAGGATCTCCTAAATAAGTGAAGGGGATTTGAAGAGTATTTAAATTGGAGGTGACGCTTGAGCAGAGAAATGGAAGGTCCTGCTTTTTCATTCCTGGAGAGCTCGGTGCGAGGTGCCAGGGGCTCTGAAACCCAGGCCATGACTATTTTCCACGAACTGGAACCTGAATCCCCACCAATAAATGTAAATTTAGTTGCTAAATTTAAGAATTTTCTAAATTTAGAATTTAGAATTCTTTAAAGAGACTGCAGGAAAGCGAAAGCAGCAGAACTATCAACAAGGGGGAAGCGGCCGATTAACAAAACAGTGCAGGCAACACTCAGTCAAGGCCAACCAGCTCTAGGCTCTCAAAACGAATTCCAGATTCACACTCTCCCCTCGGGCCAAGCCAGCCCGGCCTCTCCCGCCTTCTCGTGTCGCTTACTGGGCAGCAAATGATCGACAGACCCATTCACCAATCGCCGGCTCTGTTACGGGGGCACGCAGGCCCCAGCCCAGTCTTTGGTCCCTCCGGCGAGATGAGCCTCTGTGCGTCGACGTCAGCGTGTTGACGTCACGGATCGGGTAGTCGAAGAGGGCAGGGGGTGGCTGACTGCCGGCGTTGGGTTGCGAGTCGGCAGCGGGGCTTGGTCCCCGGTCCCGCCCCGCCAAGCCCCGCCCCTCCGCCCGCCTGGGCTCCCGCGGGCGCAACCACGGAACCGCTGTACCCGGGCCTGCCTGGGGCGGCCGGCCCGAAACCACCCGATAAGGTAAGCTGGGCTTCTCGTTACCCTATTTGACAGATTGGAAAACTGAGTCACCCGGGATCAGATGACTTACGCCGACCTCACTGAGGTAGACCCGTGAACGGAGGCCGGAGTCGGAGCGTCGGGTGTTTGCCAAGTACTGCGCGGTCCTTGGGGAGGAGGAGGGGCTAGGCAGGCTGTGTTTATGAAAAGGATGCAAAAGTGAAGTTGCAGAATGCTGAGCCCCACCTAGTTCCAGTGCTTAGGCTGGGATGCTGGTACTGGATGCAGGTAGTGAGGTCTGCATTCCTTCCTCCTGCGGACCTAAGGAGTCCTCCGTGGGGTCCCGCCCCGTGCTGGCGCCATGGGCCCTCCAGAGTTACCACGAATGGTGACTAGGGTGATGCGTGGGTTATACAGACAAGGTCGATCATTGGCCTCTTTTATTCATTAAGAAAATCTGTGTTCAAAACAAAACAAAATTGAAAAATCAAAGCCCAAGTTATGAGTGTTGTGGCCCTAGTTTCATTTAACTGCCTTGCCCGCTCGTGGTATCCGGCCTTATTTTGAAATCTCAGTAGCATGCTTATTTTAGTTTAGGATTTTCTAGAAAGAGATTTTTTTTTCTCTTTTGTTCAATATGGGTTAACATTGTGGAACTTTTCTTACCCTTCAGTTAATGTGCCAGTTATTCATCATGTCATTTGTCTTCTATTTCACAGATGGAATCTCTGAATTCATCACTTGACTCAGTAATAGTTTGGATAAGTTTAGCAAGGTAACAAAGTAACAGGTCTAATCTCTCAAATATACTGGAATTAGTTCAGATTGTTTATCTCAGAATCTTTGTTGAAAAGGGTTCTGAAAGATAATTCCTATCTATATTCCGTCTATCCATCCAGCCTCTTTCTAAAAGTAGGATCTCAAAAAATAAAACTTTTACTACCTTTGCTTTATGTATAGATTCATGCCCATAAAGTGAAAATATTTGGTGTACAATATGTAATATTTTCATAAAAAATTCATTCTCTTTAAATCTTGCTATCTGAAACAATGAACTTTTAAGTCTGCATGATTGCATAAATTTGCATTAAAGAAGTGAAATTGAAGTCACTTTGGGGGACTTTTCCTTACTTATGTTCACAGGATGGCAATTTTAATCATTTGAATTTATTCTCTGAACAAGTTTATCAAATGAGTACCTCACTTGTGCCACATTTTGGTTTGAGGTGTTGGAGACTGAAAAAAATACTTAGGGTTCCTGCCCTCAAAGACCTTCCATTTTGGTGGAGACACAATAAACATGTAAAGAAAAATGACAATTTTAGATAATGATAAATGATAGAAAAAATAGTTCAGGATAAGGGGATAGATTGTGACTGGGATATGGAGGAATAAGAGGGAATTTAGATATGGTGACAAGAGAAGACTTCCTTGAGGAAGTGACAGTTTGATGAGACCTGAATGTTTAGAATGAGTCAGCCATGGGAAGATCTGGTGGCAGTTTCCAGGGAGACACTGCAGTGCAAAGGATCTAAAAGGAAAAATGGGCTTCACATTTTTCAGGGGTAGAAGAGAAGCCATGTGGAATGGAGTGAACCTTGGAGAGAGTGAGGTGGGGGGAGATGACACTTGAGAGGTGGGCATGAACTGCATCGTCTGAACCCGGTGCAGACAGACAAAAGGCATAGGATTTGTGTATTGCCAAATCCCTCTTTATTTAATGATGCTCATAGACTCAAGCCAGCTCTCTTTTATTTTGGCTATGAAATCATTGCAGCAATTTGTTATATATTTTTTTTCCACCAGTAGTCTCTCTTAATGAAAATATGTCTTCTTCCCTTGAGCACTGTGTCTCATGCTGTTTTGTTTTTTTTTTTTTTCTGTTCATTATTATGTGCAAGACTCTCAGCTTCTGCTCGTCTTCAGCTGCCTGCTTTTATCCTTCCTTCCTATGAGTCCTCCAGTATTATCTTTATGTGGTCGCCCTTTGGAAAGGACTGGCAGTCAGTCCCTGCTCTTGTCCAAGCTGAGTTCTAGGAAACTACATTGTCAAGTGGATTATCATTTTCCATCAGAGCTTTTAACTAACCAGAGAGTTAATATCTGCCTTTATTTAGTGCCCACACTGTGCCAGGTGCATTACATACATTCTTTCCTTCCAGTGTATTGCAAAGATAAATACTGTTCCTTCTTGATCAGAAAGGAAGCTTGCACTTTGCCCATCCAGCTAGTACTGAGTAAGCATAGATTTGAACACTCCAATTAGCCTGACCCCAAAGCCTAATCCATGTTACTCTACCTCGTTGCTTCCCTGAATACATAGCTACAGTTACAAATCTCTATTATTTGAAATTATATTTTTTGAAATGGAATTTTAGAGATCATGATTCAGTCCTGTCATTTTATAAAGATTTTATTTATTTATTTGAGAGAGAGAGAGAGCCAGAGTAGGGGTAGGGACAGAAGGAACGGGAGAAGCAGACTTCCCACTGAGCAGAGAGCCTGATGCAGGGCTTGATCCCAGGACCCCGAGAATCACCACCCCAGCCTAAGGCAGATGCATAACCAAATGAGCCACCCAGGTGCCCCCCAGTCCTCTCATCTTAAAGGTCAGGCTGTTGAAGCCCAGATTTTCAAGGCATAACTGGTGCCAAATTCTCACCTTACTGATTCTTAGTCTAGTATTTTTTTCTGTTATACCTCATAAAAGTTCCATCACAGTGGGTATCTACATATATGAAAATACATTCTCTTTTTTTTTTTTTTGAGAGAGAGGGAATGAGTGGGGGTAGGGGGTCTAGGAGGGAGGGACAGAGAGAAAGGGGGAGAGAATCTTAAGCAGGCTCCAGGCTCAGTGCAGAGCCTGAGGTGGGGCTCAATCTCATGACCCTGAGACATGACCCTGAGACATAACTAAGAGTCAGACACTTAACTGACTGAGCCACCCAGGTGTCCCTAAGAATACAGTATTTCAACATGAAGGATTTATTGTCCATAAACTCCTACAAGGGAGTAATATTTCTTGGGCTAATAAAATCCATTGCTTTATTTTCCTTCCCTTTCCTCAGCAGGGAGCAAGTGCAAACTTCCTGGATAAATCTTTGATTTTTGTTAGTAGACTGTGGTTTCAAAATGACTTTATTTTTTTTTAGAGATTTTTGTTTATTTGGCAGAAAGACAGAGATGAAGTGAGGGTACACATAAGCACGGGGGGCAGCAGGCAGAGGGAGAGGGAGAAGCAGGGAGTGGACTGGGCTTGATCCCAGGACCCAGGAATTATGATCTGAGTGGAAGGTAGACACCTTAGCAACTGAGCCACCAAGGTGCCTCTCAAAAATGACTTTAAAGGGGCTCCTGGGTGGCTCAGTGGGTTAAAGCCTCTGCCTTCGGCTCAGGTCATGATCTTAGCGTCCTGGGATCAAGCTCCATGTTGGGCTCTCTGCTCAGCAGGGAGCCTGCTTTCCCCTCTTTGCCTACTAAATTTAAGGTTTAATTGCACACATCTTTTTTTTTCTTTTTTGAAGATTTATATTTATTTGAGAGCAAGAGACAGTGAGTGAGGCAGAGTGCAGGAGAAGTGGGCTTCCTGCTCAGCTCAATGCAGGACTCCGTCCCAGGACCTGGAGATCATGACCTGAGCTGAAGGCAGATGCTTAACTGACCAAGCCACCCAGGTGCCCCTAATTGCACACATCTTTGAAAGGGAATTCAAAATTTGTTACTGAATTCCTAGCATTAACCTTGTGCTTACAAGTGTGGAAACATTGCCTAGAGTTGCTAGCTCACACTTTCTGTTAGAAAGTGGAGTTTCTTTCTAGAATTGAGGAAGTCTTTGAGTCAGCTCAGGGATGTAACTTCTTTCTTTTCGTTTTTTTTTTTGTAACTTCTCTTGTTACATCTTGTTACTTGTTATAATTATATAAAAAATTAAGTAAAAATCAATTCATGAGTTTTATGGTTAAAAAATGGGTTACTATGTTCTTCCAATTTAAAAATACTCATTTATTTCCAAGCTTTGCTTATTATGACTGGGATATGGTAGGTGAACAATCGTAAACTAACAAATAGTTAAATTTACTTTCTGGTGATTTTTTTGACTCTCCTGTAATGTAATAGGGATTGTCTTTCATTAGATGAATTAGAATTATGTTAAAGGAATTACCTTCTTTCTAACAAGTTGGAAAGTCTTTAAATCTAGGCAAAAGAGAGCTTTTGTTCTTTAAGCCATTCATTGCATATTTTGACTGAGTTTCTCTGTCCTTCAAGATTGTTTGTGCAACCAATGTCCATGTTCTGAAGATCTAGGCTGTCATGATTTGGTCTCAGACTCTAGTGCCATCCTTCCACGAACCCAGTGCCCCAAACTAAACTGGCTGTTTTAGCTTCAATATCTTTGCTTGTGTTCTACCTGGAATGCTTCATAGATGGACAGATCCAGCCAAAGTTCTGCCCATCCTTCTGTGTGCATTTGTGCTGCTTATTTAATGAGATATTTCCTGTGTCTTTAATGGAAGCCTTCTCTTTGATAATACTTTTGGGAGTCTTTCTCTGTGATGCAGTTTACCAATCCTGGTATCTTTGGTAACGCATTCTTCTATACATGAGTGTTCAAATATATGTTTGCTTGAGCTTAAAAGACACTTAACAGTTCATCTTATACATGCAAAGTTTTTTGTAGATTGAAGAGCCCTTTAGTTTTATTTATACTTTTATCATCTCATCTTGGAGAGCTGTTATGCTTTTCTTGGCCTTGATTCAACAGAACCTCTTTCAGTTAAGGGTCTGACTTCTGCAGTTACCAAGGGATCACTTAAGAGAAACTCAAATCTTTGGGTTGTAAATGGTGAAGGCCACATTGTCACAGGTAAAAATTGTTGTTGTTTTTGTTTATGGTATTGGACAAATTAATAGCAGTTCCAGCTTTTGAGTATTAAAGATTAGAAAAGGCCCAGGGAGCCTAGCCAGGGGTGCATGTCATGCTGGGCTAGGAAGCCTGGTCCGTATCCCTGGCTGGAGACAGCAGGGGCTTACACAGATGTCATGGGTTCTGATGTCCTGCAGAGCTTGAGCCTTTCTGAGCTATTTTACTTGCTTTGCTTGTTCTTGATCTGGATCTCGAAGGTACCTGTTTTGGTGACTCCACATCAAAGGATCCCCACCTGAGCTGTTCAAGCCAGTAGGATATTCCTGGGCAGGCACTGGGGTAGTACTGGGTTTGGTTGACTCTTTGGTTTAAAACCCTTCTCTTCTTCCCCTCTTGTTAGAGTTTTCCAAAAACTATCGTGGGACCAGCGGGCATCCTCAGTGTATAAAACTTGGAATTGAGAAGAATTTGGCCTAGTACCTTCTAAGTTGTGATAATCACTGGTTTCCACGACCCATGTTTTCCAGGACAGTGTGCTTTTGAAATGCTGTGCATTATTGTTCACCTAGGTGTATTCTTGTTTGCTTTTTGTTTTAGGAAAATAGACTCTCATGTTTTTGTTTTTATTTTCTTTTAACCACTTGCTTGTTGAGCAAATATGGGGAACCAGGGAGTTTCAAGTACTTTTTCCTATTTGAGTTGTAGTTTAATTCATCAAGCAAGGAGCTCCTGAGCTATTAGAAATTTCTCCAGCTGAGATAGGAGCACTAGCCAGTACTTGCTTTGGGCATTATTGATAAGAGCTAACACTTAAAAGAGGGCTTCCTCTGTGCTAGCTGCTGTTCTGATTGCTTTGTGTCTGGATTATTCATCCTTTTGACATTGTGGGCTGGCTATTTTTTTGTTGTGGGGGCTGTCCTGCAGCATCCCTGGACTCTAACCAGATGTCAGGGACACCTGGTTCCCCAGTTGTGACAACCAAAACGTCTCATCGACCCCAATACCTGGACAGCCGCTGCTTTATAGAAACTAATGTAGTCCTCCCAACAGCCCTCTGAAATACGTAGCGTAATTCTTGTCCTCATTTTTTTTTTTTTTTTAAAGATTTTATTTATTTGACAGAGAGAAACACAGCGAGAGAGGGAACACAAGCAGAGGGAATGGTAGCGGGAGAAGCAGGCTTCCTGCCGAGCAAGGAGCCCGATGCGGGGCTCGATCCCAGGACCCCGGGATCATGACCTGAGCCGAAGGCAGACGCTTAACGACTGAGCCACCCAGGTGCCCCGACTTGTCCTCATTTTACAGAAGGATAATCTGAGGTGCAGAGAGGTTAAAGGAGCTTGTCTAAGGTTACTAGTAAGCAGAGGACTGACACCAGGCAGTGCTCTTTGTGAACCCCATCCTCACACAGCCAGCTGAGCCTGGGCCCCAACTACTGGGGATCCAAAGACCATGTAAACTGGGAGCCCAAACAAATGCCAAGGAGGACCAGGCCGGGCTGTAAGTAAGTGAAGTGGCAGGGTGTCAAACTGGGAAGCTGGGGAGTATTGCCAGGATTGCCTATATTTGAAGAGAAACTAGAAATTTGGATCTGTGTGGGGGAAACTCTCATATTTTCATTTTGGCGTTTCGGTGTTTATAAGACATCATGTAAGCCAACAGACAGATAAACACTGTCACCCATGTATGGACAAGGTTTGGTCTTGGGGCATCAGTTTGTAGTCTTTTTTTGTGTAAACTTTGTAGCAGTGTGACATTATAGACAAGTGTGTGTGCATTCAATGGGGGAAATGTAGTTTCTGTGTGGAGGGCGGGTTTCCTGTGAAGGCTTTGGAAATGAGGCTGGGTGAGAAGTGGCTTCCAGACTAGAAGGGGCTGTCTTGCTGTTTTTTAAGCCAGAAGAGTGCGAGAATTAAAGCTGGCCTTTGAACTTTTAGTGCTCTGCTGTTCAGAGCAGACCATTTGAAAGTTCTGGACTTTTATGCCCTTCAGCAGCATTCGTACTTGTTTCTCTCATGCCTCTTGCTTGTACCAGTGGTAAGATACATATTTTTATAGGACATGGGGAAAACATAAATTCTGGAATCCTGGAATGGCTATATCCTGGAGAAGCAAACCACAACTAGACCTCACTTTGTTGGCAGGCAGAAACCCGTTGAATCTGGTTTAACGCTTTGAAGGGCCAGCATCTCTGCCTGCATTTTGGTAGCTGATGAATGGCTGTGGTCTTTGGTGCGTTTTCCTTGTCTTGAGACTCTGACCCCCTTAGTCGTGCCTTTGCCCTCACGCCCCAGCTTTCAGTGTGAAAAGCGAGCTCTTGCTTCCGTGCTGACCATCCATGGCCCTTGTCACCTGTTCTCCTTCCTGGCCCAGCTGCACTTTCTGAGGCTTGCTCACATAGGGTCCCTCCCAGACCATCCATGGCTCACTGGTCCTGGACATGTTCCTGCACCTCTGTTTTTAATTTATTCCAGTCTTCTTTGATTCACAATATATATTTCCTTTCCATTTCTTCCAATTCATATATTTACTCTTGGGCCAGCTTTTTCATGAAGCCTTTTCTGGTCACCACATCCTAAAGTTCCATCTTCTCTGTATTATAATTATCTTAGGCTTTGATTTCTAATTATTTGTATAACCATTTTATCTCCTTTATAAAACTATTCACTTGAGGATCAGGGGCGTGTCTTTCCCATCTTGGTTTTCCTCACAGCTTCTAGCATGTTTTACTTGTGGTAGATACTTAAGTATTCTCTATTTGGGTTCCATTCCTATAGTGGTTTCTTTCTCTTTTTCCATATATTTGTATCAGTTTATGTAGTGTGTTGTTGGAATGACTTCAGTAAATAGCATTCAAATACATTGGAAGAAGAGATGACCAAATTAACTTGGGACATTCTGATTTGTTTTTTGTTTGCTTGTTTGTTTGTTTTAAAGATTTTATTTATTTATTTGACAGAGAGAAAGAGATCACAGGTAGGCACAGAGGCAGGCAGAGGGAGAGGGGGAAGCAGGCTCCTACTGAGCAGAGAGCCCGATTTGGGGCTCAATCCCAGGACTCTTAGATCATGACCTGAGCTGAAGGCAGAGACTTAACCCACTGAGCCACCCAGGGGCCCCTTGATTCATTGTTTTGTCAGTTATAGTAATTAAAGAAAGTTCAGATATTTTTGGTTCATTTAATGTAATATATTGAAACTCCAGACATGGAAGTAAACTTGCCTAATTTTAGTTAATAAGCACTCATACAGACCCCAGACTTTTATAGGATGATATTTGTGATTCATGAATTGAACAAACAAATCAAATGCTTAACCATAGCCAGGCATTCCCTAGATGTGAAGAATATAGACGTGTCTTGTAGGAACTGTCAGTCTAGCACTGGGTGAAGGACATGTGAACAATGTGTGAAAGATTAGAGGTGCCATTAAAGATATATGACATGTGTGTCATCCGGTGAAGTTATGGAAGGTTTCTTTGAGGAAGTGGTACTTAAGCATCCTTAAACAGTGAACTGCCTTATTATTGCTGTTGTTTAAGTGCTCCGATGAAAAGACTCTCTAGGAAGATGGAGCTTTAGGGCAAAGGCATGGGTGATATGGATGATGAAATTTCCTCCTGTACAGGGAACTAAAAATAGGTGCCTATGGCTAGAACCCTGGGTGTGAGAGAAATGGAATTTGGAGTAGAGGGATGAAATGGTTCGTTCAGGTTTTCATTTAAAAAAAAAAAAAAAAAACTAACATGATACCAGCATGGAGGATGTTTCAGAGATGAATGAGTCAGAATCATTGGAGTGAATGAATGATAATGAATATATTGGAGTGAATGATAATGATAATGAATGTGAATGAGTGATAATCGGGAAAACTGGAAAAGTCCAGTAAGAGATATTAGGGGAACGACATGGTCACCATTTGGGAAGACAGAGCTCATAGCAGAATCAAATTTAATGCTTACTTATCTTCATAATAAAAGCTATACACAAGAAATTATGGGTTATTATTTGTTAGTTTTTCCTTCCCTAAGAATTTTTGAAGTATTTATAGGCAGTGTATATGTTCTACATCGATATCTGTATTTTTAAGTCATTCTTACAGTTTTGTTTTTGACTTTGTAATTACTCATCTCTTGTTACATTATTTGAGAGCAAATAATGGAGCTGGTTTCAAATCTTTATTGAGAACCTTGAGAGTTTAAAGAGGTACTACTTTTGTGATGTCCTCTGCCTCTGTAACATTCTCTGAATCCATTCTCATTATGAAGCTATAATTCCATTTTCTGAGTATATTAGCCTATAGCTGCACTGAGTCTTATAATTTGTGGTCTTTGTTTTTGTGATTCTGTTTCCTGAAGCATAAGCTAAAGTCATCTGATGCTGATTTCCTGAGGGTCAGTTTCCTATGTGACCACCTAAGAAGTCTCATGAAAGAAGGAAGGGTTACCTTTTTTTTTTTCTTTCAAATCCAGGCATCAAGATTTTACCATTGATTTTCCTAATCTGTCATGTGCACCAAGAAGACCTTCACCCACGGTAAAGATTAGTAATTATGTTAGGAACTATGTGCCATCTTTGTATGTCAAAGAGTAGGAGATGACACACGTAACTTCTGCCTGTTGGTAGATACTCCTGGGCAAAGATGTGAATGACCGTTCCTTCTATTGGCTTGCTCTGGTTTGTGAATTAGGGAGTTGGCCTTGGCGCAGTTGATATTCCGTCTTCCTTGGCATTGCTCTTGGTGTACCACTTCTCCCAGCGTTGGAGCCACTAAGGAGCAGTGAGGAGAGGAGGATGCTTTGTCAGATACAGTGATACTTGCAGGAATGCTTATTTCTCCACTTTCACAGAAGGAGTCTTGTGCTATTGAATGAAGAGAAACCTTGCTCACTTCTGAATAGCCACCTTAGCTTTGCTGTTTACTCATCAGCTGGCTACTTGGAATTTAGCTTCAGGTTTCCCCCTGTAGAGGAGATAAGTTTAGGGAGGGCTATGGAGAATGTGTGATGAACACATTAATTTTAGTTATTGAGATGAAGACAGATGGTTACTAAAAGAAGTATCCACTTGTAACCACTTGCCTATGATTCCTGGGAGATCAGTGAGCTCACTGCCTTGGGCTTTACTGATTTTCAGATCTAGATCAATAAGAGTGCAGTTCTGTTCTGAGAACTGAAAGCTTCTATTTGAAAATTGCTTGCAGTGAGCACTGAAGAAATGGCAGTACATGGCGCAGAGATGTCTTCATATGCATTGGAAAATATTTAGGTTTCTTAAGTGAGGGATTTGTTGGTTTACAGCTTCCTCTGGAGCTTCCGGGTGTAATCTGAAACTGGCCTCTGTGTGTGCAGGGCAGGAACAGTGAAAAGAGGCAGACCACTTCACATTGGTTGTGGTGGTTATAGGGATGAAGAAACTTACTTATTTCTTGAATATTATTACTTATTGTCTTGAGCAGTTGCAAGATGAGTAGTTTTCCTCACCTGGCCTCCAGGATCTTAAAAGTTTATGTCAAGGCCTCGAGCGAGTTCAGTCAATCACACACACCCAGTCCAGATGGTCTCAGCATCACAGTTCTATTTCAAGGCCGTATCTTTGGAGCAGCTTCTGAGAGTGAGGAGGACAAGCAGAATACACATTCCAAGGACAGGAAAGCAGGTGCGGAGTCTCCAGGTGGCTAGGTCCAGCTCACAGGTTGGCTGATGGTCATGCCTTCTTGATGATCTCCTCCAACAGACCTCATCTGTCTAGGAAGTAATATGGTGCTTGACTCCACCATTGCTAAAGCTGGCAGCACATCCTGAAGAGGAAGTTTTAAATATTCATGAGAATGTGTGCACTAAAGAGGAACATGGTTGCTCTGAATTACCACCTACTGATGGTTGAGAGTACTAATGAATTCAAAATTGGGAAAAATAGTGCTAACTCCATAATAACCATAATAACTGATTTCCTGTGATTTTTTAGGGAAGCTAAAAGTAGATTTTGTTCTGTGGGAAGAAGAAAAAGTTCTGGAAAATGGTGAGTAGTCAGCAACCAAAAAAATCAGCAGTCTTTTATACCTGTGGAAATGACTGTTTGACTCATGAAGGGAAATGGGGTTATGTATAGCTTCTGTGACCTAGAAGATTAAAATAAAGTTGTTCCTAGGTGAGCTGTGAAGGCAATATATGAGTATAGAAGTTAGAGCCGAAGCTGCGAAAGGGAGGGAGAAAAGCTGTAAAAATCTATTTGAGCACCAAAAGAGATCTCCTAGGAGGAGACTCAGAGTTTGGAGAGAGACAGTAGAAGTTGGAGGAAGGTAGCTATAGAGACCACATTGTTCCAGTTATTCTGGGCCACCTGATAACAGTTTCTGAAAAACATGAATATTCTTGTTCTCCAGAGCCCATCTTGAGAGAGATTTTTTTATTTGAATGGTGCTGAGATGTAGCTGTAACCTGCGAGCCATCTGACTCAGCCACTGCTGGTGACATAACCGGCTACCGAGTTAACCCCTGCGGCGGTAGTGAGCTAACAACATGAACTTCCTAATGTGACTGGCCACTCTATGGCATGCTGCCATTTTGCCAACCTGTGATCTGTGGAAGAACAAATCTACATTGTCAAATGTCCTTCCTTTCTCCAGCTAGCTCAACTTCCCTTGGACCAGGCAACACCCAGGGGCATGGTTATTGTCAGGGGTACTCACTTGTCTGACTGACTGACTGATTTTCTTCCTCCCTCCCTCCCTCCCTTCCTTCCTTCCTAACGTCCGTCCTTCCTTCCTTCCTTCCTTCCTTCCTTCCTTCCTTCCTTCCTTCCTTCCTTCCTTCCTCTTCGTCATTCCCTTCTATTATTTATCTGTCTCCTCAACTAGATAGAAATTCGGCCGAGAGCAGGGGAACACTTGCATTGCTTTTTGAATCCTTTTAAACGTCCTTGGGGTTTTATATTTTGTAGGTGTTCAGTGCTTATTATTTAACAAAATGGGGACTTTTAGTGGACTTAAAGAGGGCCCCCCTCTTAATTATTTTCTGTTCTACAAATAAGGCACTTTGTGTTTTTTTTTCTCATCTTTTATGGAAAGAAGGGAGAACATTCAAAGTTCTGTTTTATTTCATGGTTTTGACTTCCATCCCTAAGCTACCGACTCTCACATTTCTCTCTCTAGCTCAGACCTCTTCCCTGAACTCCTCACCTCATTACCAGCTACTTACTTTAATAATAAGTACTATCCACTTGGATATTAATAAGCATTTCATACTTTATATGTCCAAACTGAACTGATCTTCCTCGAAGTTGCCCCTCCACAATCTTCTCCATTTTAGTAAATAGCAGCTCCATCCTTCAATTTCCCCAGACTGTAAACCCAGCAGTTCTCTTTTCATCCTTCCTTTATCCCATACCACACACCCAGTCCATCAACAAATGCTTTTGGCTCTGTATTTAGAACCAGTGTGTTCTCACCACTTCCATGCTACCATGCTAGTCTACTAAGTCAGTGTTTTACCTCCTTCTTGAAGTTACCATATCTGCTGATTGGTCTTCCTGCTTCTATGGTTCTCTCAGCTAGAGAGCCTCTACTGAAAATCTTCCAGTGTCTTCCTGTCTCACTGTGTCTTTACAGTGGCCTGTAAGGTCCTCCATCCGTTCTCAACTTCTCTCTTATCCTCTCCTGCTGCTCTCTCGCTCTGTTACTTAGCTGCTGCCAAGCTGAAAGCTAATGACTTGTCTGTACTCCAAGGTGGCCAACTCCACCCTACCTCAGGGCATTGCCCTTCCTCTTCCCTCTCCCTGCAATGCTCTTTGCCAGTCTTTGCTCCAGCTTCTCAGTGAAGTCATCCTAAACACGCAGTTTAAACGTACAGTGCTTTTTTGTTTACCCCCTGCCCCCTTTAGAAAGTCAGCCTTCCAGAGAAAGAAAGAGAGAATCCCAAGCCAGTTCCCCACTGAGCAGGCAGCCAGATGTGGGGATGGATCCCTTAATCCTGAGATCATGAACCCAGCTGAAATCAAGAGTCAGACACTCAACCAACTGAGCCACCCAGGTGCCCCTGATAAAACTTTTTTATAAGCAGCTTCTGATTCCATAGCCTATTTACTTATTTCCACTGATGAACTGTCATGTTAGTTTCAGTTGTTATGTGACTCTAAGCCAGTTAACATGCTTGTGAAAAAGTCCTTAAAAAAAAAAAAGAAAGAAAGAGAGAATGTCTGCCTTCTGCCCAGGTCATGACCTCAGGGTCCTGGGATCGAGCGTCAAGTCGAGCTTCCTGCTCAGCAGCCAGTCTGCTTCTCCCTCTCCCTCTGTGATCTCTCACTCTCGCTCACTCTCAAATAAATAAATAAAATCTTTAAAAAAAAATAAGAAAGTAAGCTCTGTGAGCATAGGAAATATTTTTGATTTTGTTCATTGCCACATCCCATGTTGAGAGGAAGACCTGACAGCTTTTTGGCGTTCGACACATGTTTGTGGAGTAAATAAAGTAGACATGGTATGTTCCTGGCAGACTTTGAATTTTCAGAAATTATCAAGTGCGGTTTTAAAATGTTGTAGTACACATCTAGATTCAGTTTCTCAGTATATGTTTTAGTTTGCCTCATAAATTATGCAAACATCAATATGCATTTACCCAGCCATCTTTAAATCTCAGTATTTCTATGTTAAGTGTCAAATAAAAGTTCACTAATATTTTTACTATTGCTATAGAAATAGATCACTTAGAAATTAAGTTTCTATAAAAATAGAATTGGGCTTGAGAGATAAATTACTATTGTTAGAAGACTGACTTAATACTATAGCATGTTTGTTTTTTGCTTTAATTTTTCCAAGTCATTGATGTCAATTTCTAAATAAATCTTAGACCTGAAGCATACTGTTGAAAGGTTAAGTCCTGTTTATGCATACACGGTTACTTTGATCTCCTGATATCAGCAGAAATTATTGAGTAATACAAGACTGCAAGAAATGACAGAAGTTTTTAATAGAAAGCCTTGAATGTGTGTGTTGGGGCATGGGGAGGAAGAGGGCAGAAAGTAGCAGCAAAGAGAGAGCAAATTTATCAGGATGGAATAAAGCTTTCATTATATCCCCAAGGGAGTAAACAAATACTAGAAAAGACCTAGAAAATAAATATTTGGAATGAAACTATGGAAAGTATATAGAGAAATTACTATGGAGTCAGACATTCTAAATTCTTAAAGAGAAGTAAGAGAACAGAAGGAAGTGGTTGTGAAATGTAGCAATCAGTGTAGTATAATAAATCAGCTGCATGAATTACACATCTGCTATGCCTGAGCCTCAGTGGATGATACCTTGTAAAAAATCTCTCTCCCCAAGACTGGGAAGAGTTTGGGTACTAATATATTGAACCAAATGAAGGACAGATTTGGCTTCTAAAAGCTTATAGAAAAGTGATCATGCACATTTTCATTAAAGATCTGAGCAAACTTTAGAGCCCAGACTGTTGGTCAGTATACCCTCCACTGTTTCATTTAGGCCTCAGGACAACAACCCAAAAGGCCCTTATTAGGGGTTTGACACTGGCTGAATGTTCAGACAGAATGCCTGCTATCTTCAGTCACAAGTACTTAGGAAGTCTTCAACCAATTTTCATTTGTGTGGGGATGATTTGATAGTTACATAAAGGGCAAAATTATTTGCATGCCTAGAGCTCTTAAAGAGATTTTCCTTTTAGTCTGTCACTGTGTCTTAAACCGTCATGTACAGAAGGATTATTCAAGTATGTGCAAAATCCACGTGCATTATGTTTTATAGAATGATTTAAGTGGTTTTCTAGGATAATTTTGGTTCCTCTGTCCTCTGAAAGGTAGCTCACACTGTAGCAAAGTTAATTTAATGATTTTTTGGAATGAAAATTTACATTTGCTCTCTGTAATATCTGTATGCTACATATGTATATGTATATACATTTAAATATGTATCATACGTATGTAATAGATACTGGATGGATGGATGGATAGATAAATAGAGGCAACTCTATTACAAAACATCTTTCTGTCCTTCTGTTTTTCTGAACTATTTATAAATTAAGCCGTGTACTTCATGACACTTACTACTCAGTACTTCAGCATGTGTCTCTTGAGAATAGGGGCATTCTCCTACATAACCAGAAGACTGGACTATAATCAATTCCCCAATTGTCTTCTGTAACTTTTTCTCTTCTCTTCCGTTCTCTCCTCTCCTCTCCTTTTCTTTTCTCTTTCTTTCTCTCTCTCTTTATTTTTTTTTGCTTTTAAATTCAAGATTCAATCTAGGCTTGTGCATTGCATTTGGTAGTTGTGTCTCTTGATGTTTTTTTAAGTTCAAAGAGTATCCACAACACTTTTTCTTCTTTCTGTTCTTGTTTTGTTTTTAACTACATTGACTTCTTTGAGCAGTCCACAATACCTGTGTTGGAGAACATCCCCAAAACTGTGTTTGTCTGTTTCTTTATGACTAAAATCGGTTTAAACATTTTTGCTAGGATATGTCATGATAGATAAGTGGTGTTGTGTATTTCTTACTGCATCACATCAGGAGGTGTATAGTAATGTCAGCTTATTCCAGTATTGGTAATGCTGTTTGATTGGGTATGGATGGTGGCTGCCAGATCTCTTCACTGCAAAGATATATTATCCCCAATGGAATTATTAGATAATCTGAGGAATAATACCTTTAGACTGTGAAGATCCTATTTCTCAACAGCTTCTTAATAATTTTTAGCATCTGTTGAAGATTCTTAACATGGCTCAGTTACTTCAACTGTGGGTTACAAATTGTTGATTTTTTCTAATTTTATTATCTCTTCTTCCTTTTTTAATCTGACCTTTTTTTTTTCAGTAAAGGAGAACTTCTATCCCATCTCTGTCTCTCTCTCTCTCTCTCCTCTCTCTCTCTCTGTCTCTCTCTCTCTCTCTTTTACAGTACTACTACAGACTTCTGGAACTTTTAAATTTTTCTAATATTACTGCCATTACTTATTTTCATGTTCAGGCTGTTCCACATTGGCCAGTGGGAACCATTGACAGCCTATACAATTATTTTAAATGATTTTGGTTTTTGTGTCTTCTGTAAGAAATCTTTGCTTACAGAAAGGTTTAAAAATATACTCCTACGCATTCTTATTTTTTGCACGGTGTGACTCATGGTTCAAAGTTCTTTTTTTTTTTTTTTTTTCACCTTCAGTTTTGATACCTGGTTGTCCTGGCATCATTTGTTGAAAACAAACTTTCTTTTTACAATTGGATTGCTCTGATATTTTTGTTCAAAGTCAAGTAATCATATAAGTGCAGTTCTATTTCTAGGCTCTCTGTTATGTTCCGTTAATCTATTTGTTGATCATTATGTTAGTACAGTTTTCATTACTGAAGCTTTATAGGAAATCTTTATGGTAGGCAGTGTGAGTCTTCCAATTTTGTTCTTTTTTCTCAAGATTGCTTTGGATATTCTCATTTCTTTGCGTTTCTATATATATTTTAGAGTTAGCTTGTCAATTTCTACTAAAAATACTTGATGGGATTATTATCGGGATTGAGTTTTATCTGTAAATTGATTTGGGGGAATTGAAATATTAACACTATGAATTCTTCTATTCCATAAACATTATATATCTCTCCATTTATTATCATCTTTATTTTTTAAGCAGTATTTTAGTTTTCAGTGTTAAGATCTTACATGTATTTTATTAAATTTGTTTTAATGTTTTTGATGCAATTTTAAATACTGTTTCTGTATTTTTTTTAAAGGTTTATTTATTTAATTTTGAGAGAGAGAAGGAGAAGGAGTGCATTCGGAGGGAGGGGCAGAAGGAGACAAGCAGACTCCCCACTCAGTGGGAACCCTGATGCAGGGCTCAGTCCTAGGACCCTAAGATCATGACCGGAGTCTAAATCAAGAGTCAGATGCTTAACCTGACTGAGCCACCCAGGTGCCCCATGTCTGTCTCTGTTTAATTTCTTCCCACTCTCACTGTCCAGAATGAAGGGACTGGTAAATAAGTGAATCCCAAAATTTTAAGCAAACTGTTCTTTAAAAAAAGTGAAAAGCAAAAATAATCTTGATGCCACATAATAAATGTCATTATAGAAGTCTATGTATGCTTTTCTCTGCTCGGGCAGTGAGGTGTGGAAGAGTGGGAAGAAGCCAAAGCTTCCCTGAGAAAGTAACCTTTGAGTTAAGGCTTACAGAATGAGTAAACCATAGAGATAAGGAGAGTAGCACTCCAGGTAGAGAGAAAAATACAAGTAGAGCTCCAGAGAATGTGATTCCTTTAGGGAAGTGCTTACAATTTCTAGCATGAAGTGGTTCTGGAGAGGGAGGCAGAAGTAGACCATGTGTTAGGTTAGGCAAGATTAAAGAGTTAGAGGTCTCTTTCCCTGAAGGTCCCAGGAAACTGTTTAGTAATGATCTCATATCTCAAATTTGCTTCTCTAAAAAATATACAGGTTTCAATGAGAATTATTTTTTATTAGATTATCAATTAATTTCTTTATCTTGTGCCTTGTCTTTCTTTGCCCATTCTTCTAATTGAATTTTAAGGTTTTCATTATGTCTTTAGTGACATAATGTTAGAAGTGAAACTTAAAGGTATTTAAGTTCTAACTTCTAACATAAGATAGGGAAGCTTTTGATTTTTATGTATTCAGATGTTTCTCTTTGTAGATGTTCTTATAAATTCCTCATCCTAAAAACATTTATTTACTTGCAATTTCTTCTACTGCATAACCATGCAAATGGTTTTGTTTCATTAACTTTTATTTTTTTATTTATTATTTCTTTAAAGATTTTTTAATTTTTTTATTTGACAGAGAGGTAGTGAGAGCAGGAACACAAGCAGGGAGGGTGGGAGAGGGAGAAGCAGGCTTCTCGCCAAGCAGGGAGCCCAATGTGGGGCTTGATCCCCGAACCCTGGGATCATGAGCTGAGCCGAAGGCAGAGGCTTAAGGATTGAGCCACCCAGGCACCTCTTGTTTTGTTAACTTTTTTGTTTGTTTGTTTTGTTAACTTTTAAGGGGAACCTTCAGTATATTTTGATGTGTAGATTTCTTTCTCCATGAGCCAGAATGACTATTTAAGTTTCATTTTTTTGTAACTGAATTTTGATGGCATTTTTATCATCTGTAAATATTTTTTGCAGAAAAGCTTAAAAGTACAGGCCAGAATGTTTATAGGTAATGAGTTTTCCTTGATCTTTGTTTTTTTTTTTTTTAATTGAACTAATACTTGGTGTTTGGTTAATTTCCTCTCACAGTTAAGATTTCTGACTTCTGATAAATCAGCCTTGTGGCCTCTCTGTCCACATGTGTGACCCCTGAAGATGGGTACACACTCCTCTTCTGTCTGTCTTGTTCCTTGTCTCCTGGTGCTAATTATCACTTGCCATTTTTTTTCTTTCAGTTCACAGTTGTTTTTCTTATATCACTAGTATATTTCCCTATATCTCTTTCAAAACCTGGAGAATAAGAGACTTGAAAGGACCGCATTTTAAGGAAAGTGGAATACAGTAGGTTTCAATATGAAGATGAGTCCCACAAAATTTGAAATTATGCCAGTCCCCCCAAATTGAAAACCAGTCAAAATTTACATAATTTCAAAGTTTTTTGGCCCACATGAATCATAAGTTGTGTTCATGCATGCTTTTGAAATGCAAAGAAACTGACATATCTGCCTCCTTATTAGGTTTAGTTTTTATTTATATGAGTTTTGATTTATTTATGGGATGTTTCAGGAATACATTAGAATATGGGAGTTCTACTCATGGGAGCTGTTGTGAGGTTTAAATGACTCTAATGCAAATTAAGTACTCAGTACTGTGCCCAACTCAGTTTGCGCTAAGAAAATTACTCATTTTGCTACCAGGTTAATATGTGGTGTATACAGTGTTATATAATATATAATAACATGTTCATAAGTGGGATTAGTTTATACTTTGTTCTTGTGTGTTTTTGGACAGATTATGTCAGGATTATGCTAGCTTTATTTAATGATAGCTTTTTTTTTTTTTTTAATGTTCTGGAGCAGCTTTCAAGATTTTATTTTATTTTTTCTCAAATTTTGAGCAAACTGTCTTGCTCTAGTTCCTTTGCTAGGTAATTTTTTGTCGACTTTTTTACTTATCTTTTTAGGATCGTTCATTCTAGTCAGGCCATCTACGTCTTTTTGATAAGCCAAGAATACTTAAATATTTCCAGAGTATTACCTTTATGATTCTCAAATGTAATCAGTGTTAAGTATCACAGCTTGAAAAATAACCTCTCTGAGAGTAGTACTTTTACTCCTTTCTTAATCTCTCCCTCCCCAATCTAGGTTTACCTATTTGCCTATTTCTTGGGTTTATTAATATATTTTAAATTTGTGGACATGTGGGCACTTGGGTGGCTCAGTGGGTTAAAGCCTCTGCCTTCACTCAGGATTCTGGGATTGAGCCCCACATCGGGCTCTCTGCTCGGCAGTGAGCCTGCTTCCCCACCTCTCTGCCTGCTTCTGATTTCTCTCTGTCAAATAAATAATAAATAAGATCTTAAAAAAAAAAAAAAAGCTATAAATTTGGGGAAATGTTCTTCCATGTACAAAAGTAGAGAGTTTAGTGTAATGAATCACATTTTACCCATCCCCTGGCCTGGAACATTTATCATTCTCCTTTAGGACTTATTTATTAAACCATACTCATTGTTTTTTCTTTTTTGATATTTTTCCCTGTAAAATATGTGTAGTTTTTGTACCCTTAAAATTTAAATGCCTATTTTAAAAATTTTATTGTTTATTTAAAAAGTAATTAAAGTACTTTAAAGAAGTGAATTTGATGATAAGTACAACTTTTGACTGCTTTCCACTGCTTTTACTGTCATTTTTTTAAAATTATACAGCCTAATTTATTATTTTTTTCAGAATAAGATGTTTTACTTTCATTGGATCTACCTCTCATTCTGAGAGGAGAAAATGGATATTTACATTGAATATCAGAGAGTTTGACATGTTAACTACATGCTTCATTAGTAGGACATTTTCAGAGTTTTTTTTTTTTTAAGATTTATTTATTTGAGACAGAGAGAGCAGACACATACAAGCAAGGGGGTGGGAAGGGCAGAGAGAGAGTGAATCTCAAGCAGACTCCACACTGAACGTGGAGCCCAACCCAGGGCTTGATCCTAGGAACCTGAGATCATGACCTGACCCAAAATTAAGAGTCAGATGTTTAACCTACTGAGCCACCCAGGTGCCCCTTCAGAATTCTTTAATAAACACCTCTCTAAACATTTTCCTAAGGTCTTGCTGTCATTTTTAAAATATTATTTAAACATTTTTAAATATATTTATTTCAATATTTTAGAAAATACTGCTATGTCTGTTATGCATTGTTTTTTCTATGTACAGTTCCTAATTGCAAGACTTACTGAATTAGATTTTATTTAGCAATATAGTTTTATGCCAAATTTTGTAAGCATAACATATTGTATTCTCAAAATAGCATGTCATCTGTGATTGAGGGGTTAAAAAATAATTACCAGTCTTTAAAAAATTATGTATTCAAAAAATCTGCATCCATATGTATGTCTGTAAAATACCAACTAGATTTTTTTTAAAAAAAGTAAACTGTTAACCCTTCCATTTTGATGATAATCTATTGTTTTCTTAGCTTTTACATTTTCTTCATTTTTAAGATGGATTTTTTTCCTCTGTTCTTTCTGGTAAGGCATACATTATTGATACTGAGTGGTAAATCTTAAACCTGATTTCAAATGTATTATACTTCTCAACTTTTAGAAAACCAAATATTAGCTATACTTGCTTAGTTGAGAGGATATATGTCAGAATCTATGTTATTAAGAACCTTAGGTTCTTAAATAACATAGGTTAATTATTAAGAACCTTTTGCTGAACTTTCCCTTCTTTTTAGTGGTTATGAATTAGTAATCATACTCAAATACTCATAAGCCAGATTTTTTAAAAAGCAAACATACTGTATTACCATTAAAGAGTCAAATTCAGTTATCCTAGCTTTGTTTTGAGCCTGATAACTGGTCCTCTTAATAATATACTTACAGAAAATTATTGATAATTGCATGTAAGTCTGCAAGTCAATCAGTGTGATACACTACGTTAATAAAAGAAGGATTCTCTCAATAGATGCAGAAAAAGCATTTGGCAAAATACATCATCCTTTCTTGATAAAAACCTTCCACCATGTAGGGATAGAGGGAACATACCTCAGTCTTATGAAAGCCATATATACGAAAGACCCACAGTGAATATCATCCTCAGTGGGGGAAATCTGAGAGCTTTTCCCCTGGGGTCAGGAACATGACAGGAATGTTACTCTTACCACTGTTGTTCATCATGTGAGTTTATAAAGATATATTGGAAGAATATTGGAGTGAAAGTACAACTTTCTATAATTCTCTTTTGCTTTTGGAATGTCACCACTGCCTATGATACATAAAATATGCTAATATATAAAGGTAACTATCTCTAAGGTGGTATCTGAGTGGTATCTCTAGGAGTTCTCAAAGAGCAATGCTTTTGTGGGTCATCAGGAGGCATCCAGACACCCACTTCCCCAAAAGTTTCCCAGTGGCATCATGCTGTGTTAGTGTTATAGTCCAGCCCTCTTTCTTGTTGACCGAGAAACCTGATTTGTCACCATGGACAGTGGCTCTGCCTCATGTGGGTCAGCTCACATCCTAGAATCTTAAGTGAACATTCAATGTAGACTGAATGTTTATCTCAAGCTGCTCAGTCTCTATCTACACTGTGACATTTTAATAAGAAACAGAATTTTAAAAAGGTGGTAGGCATGCCAGGAATTATTAAATTGTTCAGTGACAAAAGGCACCAATGATACCCTTGTGCCATCATATTAATCATAGGAATAATCTGTCCTGTGGCCTGGAGATATTTAAAATCTAACAGGCAAGGTACTCCCACTTGAAGATGCCAGGCTAGGTACAGCTTCCATTTGCTGTGACACTCCTGTTCCTGTGCTTTTTGGACTGACCATATTTCTGATAGGTACATTTCCTCTTCCGCTCTTGAGAGCTGAATGCTTGTCCTGTCAGTGTTCTCCTATCTTGTCTTGCAAACCATTTTGCTTCTTTAGGGACACCGTACATCTACTCTTGATTCATTATGTGTGACTTTATAGTTGAACTCTCAAGAGAGCAGTGTTACTATGATTGTTTCACACTTCTCCCCTCTGCTCCCCCACTATAGCCCTGATGATATGGGCAGAACTGTAAAAAGCCTTGTAGACCTTCATACGTGCACATATGTTGTTTTCTTTTTCTTTTTTAAATATTTCAGTCAGTAGTCAAATTAATAGAGATCTACTGGCAAAATTGGACTCCTTGATTGAGGAGTTTATTTTTATTTGTACCAAGCAATAGGGTGATGTTATTTAAATGCTCTATAGATTTTTTATTTAATCCTTTGCAATAACTGATTTTTGCCCCCAGATTTCTCTATCCAGTGATTGTTTCTCTCTACCCGTAATTTCCTGTTGTTTCAGCTGCTAATTTGAATGTGATAGGTAGGTATTTTTAAAACTCAATCCAGTATTCATCTGTTTTGTTTCTTAAATTCTACATATGAGTGAAGTCATATGGTATTTGTCTTTGACTTTGCTCAGCATAATATCCTCTAGCTCTATCCTGTATATGGCAAGGTCTCATTCTTTTTGATGGCTATAGAGAATAGATTGAAGGATGCTGGAGGGGAGGTTGGTGGGCATTGGGCTAGGTGGGTAATGGGCACTTGTTGTAATGAGCACTGGGTGTTATAAGTGATGAATCACTGAATTCTACTTCTGAAACCAATATTACACGGTATGTTAACTAACTAGAATTTAAATAAAAACCTGAAACAAAAGATAATAAAATTCAATCCAATAGCCTAGATTTTAGAAATATTTTTCTAGACATTGTATTTAGTTTGGAGTATATTTGGCATAAAGTAAGCCAAGACTGTTTTGAAATGTGAACATATGTGGGCAATTTGCCAAAAAAAAGGTTGGTTTGATCTTGGTTTTATTAAACTTCCTGTAGTGCTTCGTAATGCTGATCTGTAGCTTAGGAAGCTGAAGTGTTGCCCAAAGGCATCAACTCCGTAACCTTACTAGTCTTTCTAAAGCTACTTTCCTCAGAGTTCTGCCTGGCTTTTACTTTCCAGGGTAGAATCAACAACATGAAGTATAAGACAATTTTTGTCCTATACTTTTTCTTTGTTTAGAACATCTTATCTACAAACAATTTTGAAAGTTTTATAAAATATAAGCAGCTTCATTTAAGCAAACATTAAGTAGAAAGTTTTATTTTATGAAAGGTTAATAATTGAATTTGACATGTAGGTTATCCAGTTCTTCTTAGGCATGGCAGAACTTTGCTCATCTCATACTGATATCTTTAAAATACTAAGATTGTTTTACTATGTTTTTTGATACTCCAAATTAGCTGTAGCTCCCTTTTAACCTCCCCTCTTTCTGTGTATATTTATCTTTTAAAGCCTCTATGTTTCTTAGTTAACATGCCCCTTTCTCTTACTGGCAAGGCGTGTTTGTAAATGTTAGGTTATCCCCTCAGTATTCCCATTCCTGAATTCTAGGTGTTTCATCTTGGAACCTTTAGGCTCTAGACAGGACTTCTACCATCATAAACTAGGTCTTATCCCATGTGGGCCTTGCAAGAAGCTTGCCAGCCCAGGCTGCTCCCTGCTCCCAAAGAAACCCAGTCCTAGGATAGAGTGGGCATAGCTGAGGCAGCCCTGTCTTTAGGGACTCTCAAATTCAGTACCTGCATCCCTGGGTCCATTTAAACACCTGCTAATGTCCCTCCTATTTCCTTCTAGTAATCTGGGAGGAGGCTGAGTGACAGAGAGGAAAGAAGTAGAAGACCTGAGTGGTTTTTTTTTTAAAGATTTTATTTTTTATTTATTTGACAGAGACAGAGAGATCACGAGTAGGCAGAGAGGCAGGCAGAGAGAGAGGGAAGCAGGCTTCCTGCTGAGCAGAGATCCCGATGTGGGGTTCGATCCCAGGACCCTGAGATCATGACCTGAGCTGAAGGCAGAGGCTTTAACCCACTGAGCTACCCAGGCGCCCCATTGAGTTCAAAATCTTGAGCAAAATCTTGAGCAAAACCATACAAGACCAAGCAAAATATGTCTATAAGCCAACTCTGCTCCCTAGGCCTTTGGTTAATATGATGGCTAAAGTCTTTCTGAATTAAATGGTTTTAGTGTCTGTTATTCTGACAGTATCTTCAAGGAGAACATACAGTGCCCTTGCTGTTGCCAGAAGTATAGTGCGGAGAAGGAGCCTGGTTAGTTGGGTTGAAAGATGTGGGATGATGCCACCAGTGGTTGCCCAGAGGCTCTCTCTCCTCCTAGGAAGGTACAAGAAACTGTGGGACTCTTGTATGATGCTAGCAGTAATAGCCAGTGGCCAGAGCAGCTGCTGTTTAGCATCTGGATAGTATCAATTCTGTGCTAAAGCAGATGGAGTTGAAGTTGTGGCTCAGCTTTGCACCCAGACTGGGGATGAGTGCTGTAGAAGAATCCCAAAGATGTAAGCAATTCCTCTTGGAAACAGAAAGAATCTGAGTTCTTTTGTTTTTTCCTTGTGGGAAGGATGTCGTCACTTAAGAAGTTACCAGCATAGTTGGGACAGAATTCTCCAATTCTGGTAGTGTGGAATTAAGGAAAGAGAATTAAGTCAAAGAGCAGCATGTTAATGCTGTAAGCACTGCTGAAGTGGCCCCAGAGGAGCCAACATACGGTGTATTCCTAACCCTTGGTGTCACTAGAACAACCAATGGAAAGATTAGAATGAATCGTAGGTATTTGCCAGTCATAGAATCAGTGCATACATTGGAAAAATGAATATTCATCATTTAGCCTATTTTTGCTAATCTAAACAACTCTACATCTCCCTTGGGTCTCCTTTGTGAAGTTAATGAAAGCAGTAATCCCTCTTTCTAGAAAAATGCATAGTAAAGTATGGTTTCTGTTGGGACAATTCACCTCTGCCATCTTCATATGAAAGTATCCATAGACCGGAAGAATGGGTGTGGTGGTGTTCTGATAAAGCCTGATATTCAGGCAGCAGGCCATATTTGACCTTTAGGCTATAGTTTATCAACCCCAGATTTAGAGCATTGATAGCTGTGCTATATTGGAATATTAATCAGCAAATAATCACTTATAATCTTTGCGTGGAATGTACATGCGAGCTCTGCTGGCTTGGGCATGGCCTTGAGATATACTTTGGTTAATAGACTATGAACAGACAGCATGTATACAGAGATTTTAAATGTAGTTACATGATCTAGCTTGTCTTCTGTCCTCTTGCTGTGAAAAGAACATAACCCAGACAGTCCTAGTCCAAGGAGGAAGACGAAGATCAGACCTAGATCTAACACACAGTTTGAAGCCAAGTTCTCCTGCCCCAAGAAGCAGAGTTGCCCAGCTGAGCCCCAACTAGAGCAGCCAAACTTCAGGCAACTTGTAGACCCGTGTGCTTGGGAACAAAGGTAGACTGTGTTAAGCCACTGAATTTTGGGCAGCTATTAATACAGCATGATTGTAGAAATAGCTGGCTAATATTATAGCACAGAAGAGGAATATAGTTATTCATCTAGAGAGGAAAACACGAATCTCATTTTCAAAAACTGAAACAACAAAAGGAGATTCTCATCTCCTCACACAAATCCCAGAAAAAGATAAGATGTTTTTCTTTTTTTTAAATAATTCTCCACCCGTTTCCACCTCCCCCATACTTACACCATGGTTGGACTAACTTTTGAATTATAGATTTAGGTTTTGGTGCATATAGCTAATTAATGCTTAAACTATTAACACCATTAAAACTAAGAGGCTTAGTTTTCCTTAAGCCAACCCCAGAGAGGCTCTCAGTACCAAGAACTCAATATTTAATACTTCCAAAATTATATCTGGAAGACTATCCAAGCTCTTCCTTAAAGAAAAAAAATAGTTGTAGTCTCTTCAGAGAATTTTGAAAGCTGACTCTGTGCTAGTCTTTGTGATAGACAGTAGAATTAACTTCAGTCAACCAGTTGTTTTGTTCCTACTGTGTGCCATATATTGTGGTAGTCTGTGGGGCACAGGAGTGTGCAAATCAAATTCAAAGCCTTCATGGAGCAGTGACTAGCAGGAGAGGCAGGTGAATAAATGGGTAATTAGTGCACTCTCTGGTAAGCAGTAGCAAAAGTGATATATCCATAGTCCTAGGGGAACTTGGAGGAGATGTACTTGACCTTGCCTGGGGGTTAGAATGTGGGGAGCATTTCAGTGAGGTCTTCCTGAAGGAATTCACACTTGAATCTTTGGGAATTCAAACAGAGTTAGCATGAAGTCCTATCACTGTAGAGTAGAAAGGGGCTTTATATGGAATCCTCTTTTGTACATTAAAAGGAAGCTCTCTCCCTTTTAGGATTTCCCTCTGTCCTGTGGAGGGAGAGATCAATCTGAAAGGAAGTTGCTCCCAACAATCTGTGCTTTGGGTAACTATTGTTGAAGGTATGCAAGTATCTACAAAGTCTAGCTAGTTAATAGTTGTGTGCATGCATCTGAAAAATAGTGTAATGATTCTCAATTCTCAGGGCAGGTGTATATCATTGTGTGATGTCAGGTTTTAGTTTGAAATAACCTCAGATTTCTAGGGTTGCTGTTTTGCTTTGTTACCATTTTTTATTCATGAGGAGTGGGCTCAGGGAAGGAGGACTAGATGAAATTGAGAAAATGATCTAATTACCTCGGAAGTGATTTTTCTTCCTAAAAACAGCCCTAAGTTTCAGTTGTGAATTTGTTGGATTGTCTATATAGTTTAGTAAACCTAAGAATTTAAATTAATTTTTAAATATACTTGCTAATAGAATATTAGATTGGCTTAAAAACTACTTGGATTGTGTTTTCTTATGTAGAATGCATGGTTACAGAAGTATGTCTATATTTATCCAGGTTCAAATTTAGAGAACAACTCTGGTATCTTTTTAAATTTTGAAATGTGTGTTTCATCAGAGAAAACACAATTACATTCTTTTTTACTTACAGTTCCAGAATTAACTCTTAGAAGCCTGGCAGATAAATTTAGTGTTTTGAAAGCTCTGTTTTAAGAGCAACTGTACTGGGGAATATGCCATTGGTATTCCTTCCCCTAGGATAGTGATAATCTCATTGAGAAAGAAATTGTGTAGAAATCCTTTCAAATTTTGGAATCTTGTATTTTATTTTACAAAGTACTGAATTGGACTCCTATTGAGCTTTTCAAAATGTCCAAGATGATGTTATCTGCTGTCACCCAGATGTGTTGAGAAGGGAGGGAAGACCTCATAAAGTCCTAGGACATCTGTCCAGAACTATAACAATTTTACATTTGAATTTAATCCTTCCTGTTGTAAATACAACATGTGCAAAATAGGAAATCTGAAAATACGGAAAAGGTAAAAGCACAGGGGTGATAAAATATCAGGCAGAGATAATCAGTATTAACATTTGGTGTGTTTCACAGGTACATTCTTGTAAAACTTTGGTTTTATTTTTACAAAGTTGTGAACATACTCTGTGTGTGTTCCATTTAATATTCAGATTTTAGTCTAGTTACTATTATAACAAACATTTTTCTAAGTTATACATACTTTTTAAGTATTTTAATGACTACTATGGCTGTACTATGATTTATCTAATTCTTTGTTAGATATTTAGTTGTTTTCTTGTTGGAACTAGTATAGACATATAATGATAAAGTCTACTTAACAGAGACACACACACAATTCATATATGTATATGTGTACGTAAGTGTACAGCATTTTGAATATTTACAAATCAACACACCACTGAAACTAGTACCTACATCAGTAAATTATCACTGAGCACAGCCATGCTAGCACTACTCTTGCCAAGAAATGGAATTTGACCAAATTTGTGAGCTCTAGTCACTCTTCCCTCCCTCTTGCTCAAAGGTAATCACTAAACTACCCTCTAATGACAGAGATTTGAAAATGCTCTTCTTTATCTGGCCATTGTCAGTCACCATTGCAAAAGCAAGGAGAGCTAGTGCATGATTTCTAGATCTGGACGAGAGGGGCACATGAACTTCTGCTTGCGTTCCATTGGCCAAAGAAAGGCACATGAGGTCGATAGAGTCAGGGGTGTGGAATCTCCCATGGGGAGAGGTGCTATAGGAGGGAAACAGGAATGTTTGGCAGACAGTAATACCATCCACCATACTGTTTCATGACTTTGCATCATCCATGAGATCAGACCATTTAGATTACTAATCTTTTGCTTATATTGTAGAAGCACATCTTGGTCATGGAGAAAGGGGTTCCTGGATCTCTAGATACAGCTGTAACTTGTGTAATTAGCACAGAGGTGTTTGTAGAATGCTGAACTTCGGGGGTTTGTGTACTTCTTTTCCGAGAGACCTGGAAACATGCTTATTCATTACAAGGTAATGAAGAAATGCTAAAATCAGTTTATTAGGTACTTTTTTTTGGTGGAAAGCAGTTCTTTAGGAAATGTTTTTCCTGTCTTGTCTACACATTATGGTTACGTACTTTCCAGGGAACAGTTTCAGGAAATGATTTCTTGGTTCAGGAGTAATGACAGAGCTGAGGAAGTTTTCTTCTAGGCCCAGCAAAGGAACCCCCCTCCAGCTTATCACTGAGACCTTTGTTGATGTGGTTAGCATCCTGTCTTCTCTCTTTAATTCTGTAAATTTGCATTCTTCTTTATTTTATTCATGTCTGTAGTAGCTCTTTTGTAATATTGATAACATCAAGAATTGCTTCTCATTTCACTTTCTCTTCATGTCTTCATCAGTCAAATGTCTTCAGTTAAGACACTGTTTCTCGGAGAAACAGTTGCCTGATGGTAGGGGTGGCATGGTGGTCTTAGGTGAGCTCTGATTTAACACAAAGCTCTCTTCTCTCTAGGGATGGTGAAGTTGGAGAAAGGCTCCTTTAACCCTCCTCCAGGATGAACCCCCTGCAAGAAGACATGGAGAACGCCCTCACAGGGAGCCAGAGCTCTCACGCTTCTTTGCGCAACGCTCATTCCATCAACCCCACACACCTCATGGCCAGGATCGAGTCTTACGAAGGAAGGGAGAAGAAAGGCATATCTGATGTCAGGAGGACTTTCTGTTTGTTTGTCACCTTTGACCTTTTATTTGTAACATTACTCTGGATAATAGAGTTAAATGTAAGTGGTTTTTCCCATGACTCTATATAAGAATTGTTTCCAGACACAGAAACAATTTTCTTATTTTTCTCATCATTTCTTTCTTATTTAGTGAATTCCATCTTTTTTCCAGAGGGGGTAATATTGCTCTTTTCCAGCTTATTTTCACTTTTCTTGTTCTCTACTCTCATGTTTTAAAGCAAAGCTCGTTCATTTAAAACTCACTTTGAAATTTGAATTCACAGTGTTTTGCTCTATATCAGGAGTTAGCAAACGACAGCCTGGGGCCCAAATTCAGCTAGGTTGTTTTTATAAAGTTTTATTGGAACACAGCCCTGCCCATCTGTTAACCTGTTGTTTATGGCTGGCTTTTGTGCTGAGTAGTTGAATTGAATATTGGCCCACAAAGGCAAAAGTATTTATTTCCTGGCCCTTTTTTCTTGCCTCTGGAGTATGTTTTAGATATTACATCTACTTTTCTAATCCCCATGCTTAAGACTTTTCATACATTTATTCTTTACTTTTTCACAAAGAGATTATTCATATTTTATTTAAAAAAAATGTTCTAGAACCATAGGTTTGTGTCTGTCTTGTCAGGTCTTTGCAGGTATATTGGCAAATAATTGTCTAGACCAGTAAGTACTGTCCAGTGGAAATATAATGCAAACCTCATAGGTGATTAAGTTCTCTGGTTGCTACATTAATAAAAGTAAAAATAAACACATGAAATACATTTTAATAATATATTTTATTTAACCCAATATGTCTGTTTTCCCCCAAAGCCTTGGCTCTGTTTACATTCCGTACCTACAAATAGGTAACTCTTCCAGAATGCTTCCTTCACAGGGAAGAATTGTTTAAAACGGAACAAGCCAGTGATAGGACACAGTAATTTAGAGTATCTCTTTTTAGTATTTGTTCCACATGTATACGTTAAAGACAATATTTAAATTAATATATATTTCAAAGGAGTTACATGTTTTCAAAACTGAAAACTGTAGTTTTAAAACTAATCCATTTTTTAACAGGAAAGCATAGTGGCAGTTTTCAGGGAGCTCACATAAAAATTATTTTAATGACAGTGGAAAATCAAAGTATTTATTGATTTACCACTAATATCACTCCCTGCTTTTAAGTGAGGGAAGTCATGGGGGTAGAGCTGTGATGGGGTTCATGGATCACACTCTCACTTCCCTTCTTTCTAACTGCTTCAGTGAAATTGAAATGGAAGTGAAGTGGACTGCACGCTGTTCTTGGGCATCAGAGGGAATCGGTGTTCATTTGTGTATAACATGTTATAAATGAAAAATCACCAGACCCTAGCAATTAAGAAATAAAAAATAATTTCTATTTAATTTTTTTATTGAAGTATAATGAACATTGTTATCATAGTTTCAGGTATACAGCATGAATGAGTTAACATTCCTGTACATTACTCAGTGCCCCCAATCAGTGTAGTCACCAAGGAAACTTATTGCTATCTTACTGACTATATTTCCTGTGCTGTACTTTTTATCTCTGTGACTTACTTTGTAACTGGAATTTGTACCTCTTAATCCCCCCTGTTTTACCCATCACCCTACCAACCTCCCCTCTGGCAACCATCAGTTTGCTCTCTGTATTTAAGAGTCTGTTTTTTGTTTGTCTCTTTCCTTTTTGAAGATTTTATTTATTTATTTGACAGAGAGAGACATAGCAAGAGAAGGAACACAAGCAGGGGGAGTGGGAGAGGGAGAAGCAGGCTTCCCGTGGAGCAGGGAGCCTAATTCGAGGCTTGATCCTAGGACTCTGGGATCATGACCTGAGCCAAAGGCAGAGGCTTAATGACTGAGCCACCCGGGTGCCCCTGTTTGTCTCTTTTTTGTTTGTTCACTTGTCTTGTTTCTTAAATTCCACATGTGAGTGAGATCACTTAAGTATTTGTCTTTCTGAGTGACTTATTTCACTTAGCATAATAGCCTGTAGGTCCATCCACATTGTTGCAAATGGCAGGATTGCTTTCTTTTTTTATGACTAATACTCCATTGTGTGTGTGTGTGTGTGTGTGTGTGTGCGTGTGTGTGTGTACACACCACATCTTCTTTATCCATTCATCTGCTGATGGACACTTGAGTTGCTTCCATATCTTGGCTATTGTAAAATGCTTCAGTAAACACAGGAGTGCATATATCTTTTCAGATTACCCAATTGTAAAATAAAAAGATTATACAAGAATATATGATTTTTAGGATAGCACATCTTGACTTTTTTAGCAAGATTTTATTTTTTATTTTTAAATTTTTTTTTAGCATTCAATTTCTAGTTCTATTTTAGATTGTCAATCCTGACCTGGGTTTTTCACTACACACCATCCCTTTACTTTTGTGGTCTCTGTAAATCTCTAATCACTTAAATCCGTTGTTCTTTTTTCATATCTATACATTTACTAAGTCCCACACATAGACTTCATTCAGTTATGGCGAGTTCCACAGAAAAATCATATGAGAGTTGAAGTTTAGCTGAGAAGATAGAGCACATATATTGCCTTGCAGTGTTGGTCTTGAAAAGACGAAAGAAATAGCATAAAGTCTGTATAAGTCTTCAGAAAAGGAATAGAACCCAGCTGTACTATGCAATCATAACAGTAACCAAAATACTTTGCCTTCATATATGACTTCCAAATTAGCCAATTTTCCTCCTTGCTTCAAGGAAGCAAGATGCCCAGGCCAAAAATAAAGATGCATCCTTGATTAATTTGCTTGTTTGTTTTGTATTTCTCACATTCCATATCCAGTTGAAAAGTAAGCCCTGTCAAATCTGCCTGCTAAATCTATCCAAAATGTGACCTCTTCTCTCCATTTCTACAGTTGCCCCCCTCACCCAGCGTGCTGTCACTCCTCCAAACTACTGTACCAGAGGCTCAACTGATTTGCCTGCTTCCACCATTACCCTCCTAGTACCCATTCTCCTCATAGAAGCCAGAGGGTTCGTTCGTTTTCTTTCTTTCTTTCTTTCTTTCTTTCTTTCTTTCTTTCTTTCTTTCTTTCTTTCTTTCTTTCTTTCTTTCTTTCTT
>CM053614.1:77748753-77776405 GCA_028646535.1 Procyon lotor
AGGAATGGCTTGAATTTCAGCTTCATAGAGATTTGGGAAATTAGCACCTTTTGTTAGATGAACTTTGAAAGGTTATAAAGGGCGTCTGTTTGCAGGTGTGAGTGTTGCTCTAACCGTGTCCTGCTTCCCCGCGTATTCAGCGGAAGGAACGGGGAATCACGATCCTCTGTCAGACGGTAGGGCTGAGTTGTCATGTGGGTCAGACAGCTGAAGTGAACCGGTCGTGATGCTGAGGAAAAGACTGTCACCTCCTGAGTCATGGGAAGACTTAAAATGAAGAATAGTTCAGTTGTATAATATAATCTGTGTTAAGCAAATCTAGAAAAGGACACTGTAATTATAATTTTAAACTTTCTAATAGCAACCAGCCATACATGCTGGTTTGCCCTGGACAAGTCTTGGGTGACTCCCGTGGTTCCATGTAATTATTATTAGAACTCCTTTGATCTATAGGAAATGTTCTCATTTAGATGATCAATTCTATAGTCACCCAATGTATAATCAACAGATTTGAAACATAGCTTTTCTACTTTTTATTAAAAATTTTGAAGTGTATTAAAACATCACCGCTGAAGATACTGTCTAACCTTGATTTTAAAAAAAAGAATAGCTTTGGGGCGCCTGGGTAGCTCAGTGGGGTTAAAGCCTCTTGCCTTTGGCTCAGGTCATGATCTCAGGGTCCTGGGATCAAGCCCCGCATCGGGCTCTTTGCTCAGCGGGGAGCCTGCTTCTCCCTCTCTCTCTGCCTGCCTCTCAGCCTACTTGTGATTTCTCTCTGTCAAATCAATATATAAAATCTTTAAAAAAAATTAAAAAATAAAAAAAGAATGGCTTTAATGAGATAATTTGCATACCATAAAATTGATTCATTGTGAATATGCAATTGAATGATTTTTAATAAATTTATACTTTTAAGCCAACCTCATGGTGTAATTTTAGAGCACTTTTATCATCCAAAAATATTTTGTAGGTAATCTTCACTCTTATTTCCAGTCCTAGATAAACCACTGATCTACTTTCTGTCTGAAAATATTCCCTTTTTGGACAATTAGTATCAATATCAGAGAATATGTAATTTTCCCATGTAGCTTTTTTTACTTAGTATAATGTTCTTGATAGCCATTCATGTTGTGGCATGTATAAGTGTTTCGTTCCTCTAAGTGACTCAGTACTATTCCATTTTATGGACATACAGTCTTTTCTTTATGCATCAGTGGTTAGACATTGGAATTGTTGGCAATTTTTGCTATTATGACTAATCCTGCTATGAATTTTATGTGCATGTCTTTGCGGGGACATTTGTTTTTATTTTTCTTAGATTCCTAGGAGAGGACTCACTGAGTATTATAGCGAATTTCTGTTTAACTTTTTAAGTGATTGCCAAAGTCTTCTCCAAAGTGCTGTCCCATTCCACATTCCCTTCAGCAGTTTGTAAGGATTTGTTTTTCCATATACTCTCCCACACCTGGCAGAGGCTTTTTGATTATAGTTATCCTATCAGGTGTGAAGTGCTGTGTCCTTGTGGTTTTCACTTGCCCCAAAGGACTCGTGACCTTGAGAACCTTTTCATGAGCTTAATTAATTATTCATATATCTTTTTTGGAGAAATGTCTATTTTACCACCTTTTTTTTTTAAGTTACATTGTGTGTCTTCTTACTGAATTGTAAAAGTTCCTTAGACATTCTACAAAAAAGTCCTTTATCAGATAAACGATGCAGAAGTATTTCTTTCCCAGGCTGTAGAGTTTCATTTTCTTTATGGAACCTTTTGAACCACATGTTTTGAATTTTGATGAAGTCCAGTTTATCAGAATGTATTCTTTTATGGATAATGTGGCCATATCTAAGAACTCCTTGCCTTAATCTTGAATCTTTCCTATGTTTTCTTCTAGAATATTTTATAGTGTTAGCTCTTCCACTAAGTTTATGGTCCATTGTGAATTAATTTTCATGTATGGAGAAGGTAGGGAATTAAGTTCATTCTTCTGCCTTTGGAATTTCCAGTTGTTGCAGTACAATTTGTTGAACAGACTTTCCCTTCCTGCGCACATTTGTCAAAAACCATTTGACCATAAATGTAAGGGTTTATTTCTGGACTCTCAGTTCTATTCCACTGACCTGTATGCTCTCTTTGCACCGTGCCACACTGGCCTTACTCTGTAACTTAATCTTTCTGTAGCTTTGAAATCAGGTGCTGTAAGCTTGTGCTTGAAAGGCCCGCCCTGCTGCCCCCAGGACCTCCTGTGTCAGTGATAAAGCTTTCCACTCCCTCTGTATGTGCGGCATCATCAGTCTGATCATCCAAATCAAACTTTGGGTGCACCTCCCCAATTGCTTCTGTGGGGTGACCACATCAGTTCTCCAACTTTGTTCTTTTTCAACATTATTTTGTCTGTTCTAGGTCTTTTGGGTCTTCATGACAATTTTGGGATGAGCTTGTGAATTTTTGTGAACAAAGCCTACTACATTGGATTCGTAGATGAGTTTGGGAAGAATTGGTGACACAATTGGTGTCACAATAATAGATTATTATTGAATCTTATAATCCACGAACATGGACCCTCTCTGCATTTATTTAGATATTCTTTAATTTTTCTTTGCATTGTTTTATAATATTCAGCATATAAGTTTTGCTCTTCTTTTGTTAATATAATTCCTATTTTATCCTTTTTAGTTCTATAGTAAATGGAATTGTTTCCTTAATTTCATTTTCAAATTTTCCATGCTAGTATATAAAATTCTAACATATTTTGTATATGGAATGTGTACCTTGTGACAATGCTAAGCTTGTTCATGAATTCTAATTTTGGTTTTGTGTGCATGTAGATTTCATGGCATTATCTACATACAAGATCATGTCATCTGTGGTTAAAGACTTTTTTACTTTTAATTTTCATTCTGTTATATATATATATATATTTTTTTTTTTCTAGCTGCATTCTTTAGAACCATAACACCTTGTTAAATAGAAATATCAAGAGCACACATCCATCCTTGTCTTGTTCCTGGTCTTTGGGGGGACTTGGTCAGTCTTTCAGCTGTGAGTTTTCACAGATGCCCTTGATCAGGTTGAAGAAGTTTGCTTTTATTCTTAGTTTGAGAGTTTTTTGTTTGTTTTTAAAGATTTCATTTATTGATTTGACAGAGAGAGACAAAGCAAGAGAGGGAACACAAGCAGAGGGAGTGGGAGAGGGAGAAGCAGGCTTCCTGCTGAGCAAGGAGACCGATGTAGGGCTCCATTCCAGGACCCTGGAATCATGACCTGAGCTGAAGGCAGCTGCTTACTGACTGAGCCACCCAGGCGCCCCAATGTGAGAGTTTTTATCATGAATAAGCATTAAATGTTTCACATGCTTTTTATGCATCGGTTGATAGTATGGTTTTTATCCTATATTCAATTGATACAATGACGTACATTAAGTAATATCTGTATATGACATCAACTGTTTATACAAAAGATAAATCCAACTTGGTCATGTTGTATAATCCAGTATTAGTTTTCTGGATTTGATTTGCTAATATTTTCCTGGGAATGTTGGTACATATATGTACATATAAAACCTATGCTCATGATATTTTACCTCTTGGTTTGTAATTCTCTTATGTCCTTGGCTTTAATATCAGTAATGCTGACCTCATAGAATACATTAGAAAGTCTTTCCAAACATACTGTTTTCTGAATGAATTCTTCTTATGAATGGTTAATATTATTTCTCCTTTAAATGTTTGATAGATTCATCAATGAAGCCATCTGGAACAAGAGCTATCTTTGTGGGAAGACTTCTAATTACTCATTCAATTTTATTACCTTTTATATATAGATGTATTCAGATTTTTTATTTCTTCTTGAGTCTAATTGATAATTTGCAAATTTATAGGAATTCATAATTTTTTTCTAAATTACTTAGTTGTTGACATAAATTATTCCTAATATTCCCTTATAATCTTAATGGGGCGCCTGGGTGGCTCAGTCGTTAAGCGTCTGCCTTCGGCTCAGGTCATGGTCCCGGGGTCCTGGGATCGAGCCCCACATCGGGCTCCCTGCACGGCAGGAGGCCTGCTTCTCCTGCTACCATTCCCTCTGCTTGTGTTCCCTCTCTCGCTGTGTTTCTGTCAAATAAATAAAATCTTTAAAAAAAAAATCACTTTTAATTTCTGTAGAATTGGTAGTGATGTTCTTTTTTCCTAGTTTTGGTAATTTTTGTCTTTCATTTCCTCTATAACTCTAGGTTAAGGTTTATCAAACTTGTTGATATTTTCAAAAAACTGACTTGTTTACATTGGTGTTTCTCTCTTGTTTTTCTTTAAAAACAGAAGACTTTAAGACTTTAATTTTAAGACTTTTTTAAGACTTTAATTTTAAGACTTTAATTTTTAAGACTTTAATTTTAAAGTCTTGAAAAATAAACAAAAAGCAGCCTTCTTCCCCAGGCAACTAAACAGAAAGAAGTTTGGTTTTGTTTCTTCATTTTGTTACTTCATTTTGTTACTTCATTTATTTCTATTCCAGTTTTTATTTCCCTATTCTATTTGGGTAGGTTTAGCTTGCTCTTCTTTTCCATGTTTTCTTTTACATTTTTCTTCTTTTCTGATATAGGCAGTTAAAGCTATAAATTCTCTTTTAGGCATTGCTTTAGCAACCTTTTATGAGATTTGATGTGTAATGTTTTTATTTTCATGTACTCTTGGCTTTCATCGGTTGCCTATTGGGTGAATATATTTGTATATATACTAATTGGTATTCCTTTACTTTATTAGATTTATAGATTAATATTTCTCAACAATATTGGGCATGTTAGCCATAAAGGAGTTTGGGCCATTATTTCTTCAAACATTTTTCCTGTTCTTTTTTTTCTTTCTGCTCTATCTGGGAGTCTCATTCTATTAATGCTATCTCGTTGGTCTCTGAGCTCTGTTCAGTTTTTCTTCAGTCTTTTTCTCTGTTACTCAGCTTGGGTAACATACAGCGCTATCTTCAGGTTCACAGATTATTTCTTCTGCCAGTTTGAATATTTTCTTAAACTCCTCCAGAGAATATTTCATTTAAATTATTATATTTTTCCATTCCACCTTTTACTTTTAAAATATCCTTTCTTTTTTATAAATTTATTGCATCCTTTAGAGTATTTGTTCATTGTTGTCATACTTCTTTAAACATGGCTTTCTATATTTTCTTTGAACATATTTATAATAGCTGCTTTGAAGTCTTTGTTTGCTAAATAAAAAACCTGGACATACTTAGAAACAGTTTCTGTTGAATTGTCGGGGTTTCCTCCACCCCTGAGAATAGTCACACTTTTTGATACTTTGCCTTTTTTTTTAATCGAAAAATATTTTGTGGAAAAAACGTTGTCTGACTTTTCCCCCAAAAGGTAGCTTTTATTGTTACTTTTTTTTTTTTTTAAAGGTTTTATTTATTTATTTGACAGGGAGAGAGATCACAAGTAGGCAGAGAGGCAGGCAGAGAGAGAGGGGGAAGCAGGCTCCCTGCTGAGCAGAGAGCCCAATGTGGGGCTCGATCCCAGGACCCTGAGATCATGACCTGAGCCTAAGGCATAGGCTTTAACCCACTGAGCCACCCAGGTGCCCCTTTTTGTTACTTTTTGCTTAAAAAATTGTTTAGGCTAAATCTGTGAAATTATGTCCCCTGCAGTATGTGACTCTCGATGGTTCTACTTAGTTATTCTTAAGCCTAGCTCCCCAGGGATCACCTCTGTGTCTAGTGGTTTAGTCGTAGCTTATGACTGGATGGAGATTTTGCTCAGGGACCTTGATAAGAATTCCATCCTCTGTTACATGAAATAAATCAGTTGGAGAAAGATAAATACCATATGGTTTCACTCATTTGTGGAACTTAAGAAAGAAAAAAAGACAAAGAAAAAAACAGATTCTTACATATAGAGAACAAACTTTTTACCAGAGGGCGAGATTGGTAGGCAGATGGGTGAAATAGGTGAAAGGGAATAAGACTACATTTATTGGGATAAACACTGAGTAATGTTTGGAATTGGTGAATCACTGTATTGTATATCTGAAACTAATAGAGCAGTGTACATTAATTATGCTGGAAATCTATTTATTTTTTAAAAGATTTTATTTATTTATTTGACAGAGAGGAGAGAGAGATCATAAGTAGGCAGAGAGGCAGACAGAGAGAGAGGGGGAAGCAGGCTTCCTGCTGAGCAGAGAGCCTGACACGGGGCTAGATCCCAGGACCCTTAGGTTATGACCTGAGCCGAAGGCAGAGGCTTTAATCCACTGAGCCACCCAGACATACCTATACTGGAAATATAAAAAAAGACCTCCATCCTCAGACAGATGGTTATGTATATATATTGAGTAGTGTATTCATATTTTAGGGAATTCAAGTTTTCCTCTATTTGTACTCTTTGCCGAGTCTTTTCACATCTCCTCTGTATATGTCAGAGTATATGGCCTCAGGGTCAGTCAGCACTGTGTGGCTGGCTTCGGCTCTTTTGAGTCTCTGCTAAGCATGCACACAGCTTCACCCAAGCACACGCTGGCTGCAGTCATGACCCCAACCGCAGACCAGCAGAGCCGCTGGCCTTGCTGTTTGCACACCACACAGCTTGTCAGCTCACCTTCACATCACCCCTTACCCCAAATTAACTCAGCTCCTTACACTTTGTAATTGTACTGCTAGTCCTCATGGGCCATCCTATCTTAGAAGAACCTTCGTGCCCATGGAGCTGGGCACTAGGATGTGGGTGAGGAATGGGATCAGCTGTTGGCAAGAGCCCTACTGCTGTTTCCCAACTGCAGCTTTTCAAGCATAAACACTTCTAGATTGTTGTGTATCTTTGGACATTTCCCAACTGCTGAAATGGTTAGTTTTGTTCATCTAGTCCAGTTTTATAGTTGCTTTTCAAGGAGATTTTTAACTTCACTTGACCATAACCAGAAGTCCTTGCTAGCTTTTATTTTTAAATTATGTAAAACATACATATTACTATATTTTAATTAAAAGTTTGGCTTTATTTAGGACTCCCAAATAATTACAAGACATGTCAGCTCCTTGTGGCTCAAATGCCATTAGTCTGACAGGTGGACAATAAGTCCAGAAGCAGGAAGACCTGGTATGACAATCTGCCTTAGACTCATTTCAAAGCTAGAAGGCATTTGATCCGCCCCAGTGTGACTATGATTTACAGCAATTTAATAGGATGGAAAGTGAAACCTTCCAACCACTATACCTTTATCTATGTATGTTTGCCACAAGCTTAACCTGAGCCGTGTGACATTTATGAGGTAAGGATGTGGGGTACAATCTTTTCTTAAGATTCTCTGCTAATTATTCTCTTGTACCAAATTAGTTCTTGGCTCTAATGTAGGCAGACATTCTCAGAAGGATAAATGTGCTGTTTGAGGTGTATTATCTGAGCAGAGTAAAGCAACAGTGAGGCAGGCTGCTCGTTTGTGTGTGAGTAGGCTCTGTCCCTCACCCACTACCTTGTCTTCCCATGGATTTTTTTTTATGCTCCTTTCCTGATTGTGAGAGTAACACATGCCTTTTATAAAAATGTACACAAAACAGCAATCACAACCTGTCCTTCAAACTCTGTGCCACATCAGTGTTGACAGCAGTTTGTCCTCCTGCTGGTTTTGTATTTGTAATTCCACATAATTGAATTGTGGCCATACTGCCGGTATTTATTTTTAAAAAGATTATAATTTAAAAATTATAAAGTCAGTTTGTTGTACATGTTTTGGAATATCCTGAAATGATTCAAGTCATCTGCTTATTTTCTTGCAGGCTTTCTGATTGGCACATATGTACTTAGGTTTTTATTTTTGTAATTATGATCCTATGGGATATAGTTCTTATCATTATGTTTTTACTTTTACTTTATAAAACATGCATTTTTCATGCTGTAATGAGCTATATAAATATAAGTGGATATAAAATATTTTGTGGAAATAAAGTAATTTTTAAACTTTTCTTCTAGCCTCAGATATCTAGATTTTTTTTTCCTGATTTTTAGCAAAATCTAGTAATGGAAAACAGGTATCATTTCATCAGACATATTTCCTAAACAAATAATTCCAGAGTGAAATGGTGGGCTCAAATGTACCAATGACAGAAGGTTCACCATTTTTTTCTCTCCGTCCCTTTTCTCTACCTTGTAGGATCTGAAGAAGAAGCTGAAGAAAAGCAGGACAGTGAAAAACCACTTTTGGAACTATGAGTACTACTTTTGTTAAAGTAAGTGTTTGAAAGTGAAAGTGTAACAAGAAACTAGTTAAATAGGGATCATTTCTTTGAGTAGATTCAAGGTCAAATTCAATAATGTGAGTACAAATATATATTACCAGATTTATTCTAGTCACATAAATTTATAGTTATATTTTATTCATGTGAAATTTAACATTCTTTTGCATAGATGTGAATTTGTAAAGTATGAAAGGTACCTCAGAGTTTAAATTTCCTTTTTTTTTTGAGGTAAAATTGGCATATAACATTAGGTAAGTTTCAGGTGTACAGCATTAGAATTCGGTATTTGTATACAGTACAAATCGCTGTTGCAGTGTGATCACCATTGTAAATCTGGTTGCCATCCACATTTCTATAAAAGAAGGACGAGTTCATGATTGTTAACTTAGCCAGCATGTCTCCATGTCCGATGTTGTTCAGTTACAAACCCCAGCTAACTGTGTGAGGGTAGCAGTGCCAGTGGATGTGGGCACCTGAGCACGTGGTACTGGAATGGTGAGGGACCGTCCAGGCAGCACAGAGGCAAGGGGCAGAGCTGGGACTCAGGCCTGCCCAGTCTGGTACCAGGGCCCCAGCCTTGCACCTAGATGTCTCCCACGGGCTGTGGAGCTTCCGAGATGAAAGGTGTGGTCCAATCAGAGCAGGAGGTGATGGGCCTCGAGGTGGGGCCTGTTGTCACTCACTTCAGATCATCAAAGGGAAACACTTCAGCCTCGGAAATGCCAGCAAATACACACAAAGTGAACTGTAGTATCAGCAGCTCTGCTTAATTATGTGAGGACAGAAGGAAAGTGGTGACTGACTCAGAGCTGCCGAGCAGTGGGGACAGGTGGGGGCTGGGCCGCAGAGCAGCCTGGGCCAGTGAGTGGACCCTGTTTCTCCACCCCCAGGCTCCCACATGCTCTGGCCAAGCTTTCTGCATCAGTGGTTGAGACGCAGCCGAGATGGTGGCCTGTGAAGAGTAAAGCTTTAAAATGCCTTATGATGGGGCGCCTGGGTGGCTCAGTCGTTAAGCGTCTGCCTTCGGCCCAGGTCATGATCCCAGGGTCCTGGGATCGAGCCCCGCATCGGGCTCCCTGCTCAGCGGGAAGCCTGCTTCTCCCACTACCATTCCCTCTCTGCTTGTGTTCCCTCTCTCGCTGTGTTTCTCTCTGTCAAATAAATAAATAAAAAAAAAAAAAAAAAAAAAAAAAAAATCTAAAATGCCTTATGATAAATTCTTGCGTGGCCACACCCAGGTCTTTTTGTGTCTGTAACAGCCCATCTTCAGCACACAGACTTTCTCATAAAAACATAAAGCAAAGCGTAGCACTTTACTTTTTAACACTGTAGATCAAATATTTTTATGTTCTCCTCTCTTTTTCTAAGTGTGAAAATTCATCATTGAAAGTCACTGGAGAAAAATAAGGACCAGAGCTGGGGTCTTGTTGGAAGTTGAAGGTGACATCCACTGCTCACTTTAATGAAACAGTTAATAAAGCATTTATTTATTGTAATACCTCATAGACATTGTACCAGATCACGTACATTTAGGACCTGCCTGTGGCTGGTAAGATCATGTGATGATCCATCCCGTGTTCAGTGACACTGAGCCGGATCTGTTCATGAATAGTTGGAGCCGCGTCTTGTGCTATATTCCCGATCAAAAGACTTCTGAATATATTGGAATAACACTTTTTTAGTAAGCAAAATATCTTTTTGTTTGATCCACAGTTTGGAATTTTTTGTTTCATATCTCAGATTTCTTTTGTATTTCTTTTTTAACATCCAACATTGTGTTTTTTAACTCACGCTTATGCACTCTTTGTAAAATTTTAAAAAGTAATAAATACCAACATATCAAAATGGTTCATTTTATTTTTCTTGTTTTGCATTATGTATTTGACTTGCAGTATTGGAATAACCAGAGGGGGCCAGGAGGGAATGTGAGTACATGTACAGCATAACCAGACATTTTTGTATGATTTTCATTATGAAATAGCATCTTTCTCTTAGAAGTATGGTTCTGAAATAGTGTGAGACTCTTATTTTGAATCCACAGTCTGAAATCATTGCCATCATTTCTCTTTGTGTGGCTAATTTGAATTAAAATAAACTATATTGTGACCTCTTTCTTTCGAACATGAATATTTTCCTTAATGCTTCATGCGAAGACAGTGTGTCTCTTAGTTTTCTTTCCTTATTCATTGTGTATTTCAAGAAAAACTCAGTTGTGAGTATTGACTGGTGGTGATTTTGGCTGGAAAGGGGCCTATGTGCAGGTTGGATCAGCTCTGCTCCACCCCCAGCACACTTACATGATGTGCATGACTTCTATGACGACTGGCTCAGCCTGACTCTACTGAAGGGACTGAGATGACCCAGCCTATGACATTCAGTGACACAGCTGAACTCAGAGCCTCCATGTGTCTGTGTTCTTGTGAAGAAAGACACACCTGCTGTTGTGATGTCTACAGTCTACCTGTGTTGGTAGTTTTATGGGCACAGATCTCCTGTCACCCTGCCTGACAAAATGAGACTGAAAGTATGAGACTCAGTAAATCATCTGCCATGGAAAAGCACAGATCCTGTTGGAATGTCAGGGATCACCTAGTGCTACAAGAAATCTGTGTGCTGTTTCCTTCAGAACAGTGTCATCAGATGGACTGAGGGTGGCGTCTCAACAGTCCTGGTCATAGGATCCTAACTCATGTAGCAGCTACTCAAATGAACTTGGTATAAAATAGGGGACCCTCACCCACAGCCTGAGAGTATGTTTGACAGCAGGAGCATGTGTGTGCAGGTGGATATGCTCTTTCCATCTGCCTTTTGGAAGTGAGCTAGTTGGCTGTGGTTTAACTGTCCTTATACATCTTACAACACCCCAGCCGATGCTTGCACAGCCCCAACCAGCAGAGGTTGGTTTGACTTCAAGCATTTTCCACAAATCAGCCACATTCTACAGAGCATATGAGCAAAACAAGCCTAAGAAAATAGAACACCATTGCCGCACCAGCCCCCTCCTGCCACCCACAGTGTCTCCGGCACCACCACCCTCCCTCCCTCGGCCCCTCCCAGTCCAGGGCAGCCCAGGTCCAGTTGGGGAAGGAAGGTGCTAAGGATTGGAAGTCACAGGAGACACTGACTAGGGGCCCCAGCAGTGACATCAGCCCACAGAGCTGTAGGTCACTTTCTAGTTTCCCCTCTGTGTCTCCGTGCTTTCCATGTACAGTTCCAGATCTCATAGGTAGAGGCCCAGGCATTTGACCTAAAGAGAATCTTTAGAGAATCAAGGAGTAGATCAAAATTAAATTTCCACTTTCTTGTATCTGGTGGGTCTTATGTTTCCACATGGGAACCTCTACTTAGTCTCCAATAGAACCTGTTTCACAGAAAATAAAGCTGATTTTAAGTAAAAAAAATCTTTCCCAATTTTAAATGAGGCATTTTTTAATTAAAAACTTCTACTTTAAAAGGATTCATTAGAAAAGAAGAAAAATAATCAGTTATTTGTTCACCTACTGACCATGCATTGAGTATTTTGTTTTACACCCATGTTTGAAGAGATACACACACATATAAATGAGTGTCATACTTGTTAGTATCAATTCTCAAAAGCAATTGTGGTCAAGGGACTGAATGAATATTGCACACAAAAAAAGAAATATAAACAGACTAAAAAAATGAAAAGATTTTCTTCATCAGAGACAAATTAAAAACATGGTGGGATACTGTTTTTCATGTGTCAGATTAGCAAAATCCTGATGTTTGACAGTAGTGTCCTGACATTCGCCTATATTGTAGTAGAAATGCACAATGGTGCTATCTCTATCGGGTAAGTTGAAAGTACCTACTAAAATGACCAGTCCACGTGTCCATAGTGACATAAAACTATTATAATTTCAGTGTATTTTATAATAGTAAAAGATTGGAAATAATCCATTGGTCTATCATAAGGAACTGACCTTCTAAAGTATCTTAGAAAGTATAGTCACCTGTGAAATACTTTGCAACTAAGTGTCCCTGTATACTGACAAATAAAGAGTTCAAGTTTATATAAATGAGAAGTGCAGAATAATGTCTGTTGTATACTCCCTTTGTGTTAGAAGGAAATCAGTTCATGTGCATTTGTTTTTTATATGTATATTCATGTTGCATAAATAAAAACTGGAAGGATGCACAAGAAACAAAAGTGTGGCCTGTAAGTGCTGGGAAGGTAGATAGACTGGTTGAAGGAAGATTTCCCAGTCCCGTTTTTAGAGTGTTTTGATTTTGGAACCATGTGAAGGTATACTCTAAGAATTTTAGAAGGGTCCTGCAACAGGGTTCTTCAGCAACACTTTCTGATTAATTTTGCATTTCTTTGACAATCTGCATTTTTTGTAGATGCATACTACTACATCATATGACATCATTTAATTTTTTTTTAATTTCTTACTGGGCATTTGAGTGAATTTGGGACCTTTGTGAGTGGTAGTATGGTATCATACATAAATCTTGGTGCATACCTTTTGTGAGTGTGTGTGTGTGTGTGTGGGTGGGTGGGTGGGTGTGTTAGCCAATATTTCTAAAGTAAAGCTGCCAACAGTAAATGCTAATGCTGCTGAGGACTCGCATGTATCCCCCAAATTAACTCCTCTCATCCACACAACTCCAGGAGACGGGACACACTGTAACTCCATTTTATACATGAGAAAATTTGGGTGCAGTTCAAATAGTTAGAGACCCAATATTTCAATCCAGGCACTTGGGGTCCGGTTCGGAAGCACTTAACGCCTTCCCCACCCTACATTTCTGGTGTTAGTGCAGCTCTCATGGGGTTCTTATGAGATCAGGAACATGGTGCCCATGACACACTGGGACAAGTCTGAGCACATCCACCAGTCATGCGACGTATTATACTGTCACCACTAGAGCATCTTCAACCAAATGAGTGAATCTACTGACCTTTGAAGGAGAAAGAACCTGGGCACTTTATTGGCTGTGGCTCCCCTTGGGCCAGTGCCCCAAAGAAGGCATCATAAAGACTGTCTCAGGGCAAGAATTAGAAATGTAGAATTGACCATTATTACAGTCATTGCTGAATTGGAAGGCTCAGTTGTCATGCTGTCCCTTACCTTACCTTGAAATCAGTTAGATTTCACCTAGTGAAAGTACACAAAGGGCAAAGTAGACATTTAATTGTTTTATTATGCCTATTTTGTAAAACAGTACATAATTAAGGTAGCAGCTTCCAGATGTGTAGAATAAAAGACTTCCAGGCAGTTATCTGGTAAAAGAGCCCCAGGGGATGCAACTAGAAGCTGCATGCTGGCTGTGCCCAGAGGCTTGAGGACGGGGTGTCTGAGGAGCTGGTGCACATTAAGGAGAGAGCAGTGCTGAAGCCCCTGTGGATGGACACCGGCCCACTCCTGAATATGGCAGAATTTGTTTTTGCTATAGACTGAAAATTTCTCAGTCATTTGTAAACCCATTCTGCAGAAGTGACACAAGAGGAAAAAGATATGTAGGAACTGAAATAGCCCAAACCAAGAAAGCAAGATCCTCAGCAGACATTTATAACAATAGCCAGTGGGTAAAAGTGGATCCTTGGTGCCACCACGTGTTAGGAACTCTTCCCATCGCCACAGAGTGCTGGTCTCCCAAACAGATAGAAGGCGATGATGGTGGAGTAGATCAGGCTCTTGAAGAAGAGGAGGAGGTAGGTGTAGTAGGCAGAGGTGGTCTTGAGCTGTAGCTGCAGGGTGGCTAAAAGAGGTCATTTATTAGTTTCACTAGGTCTTATTAATGGGGTCACATCATACATTTCTGAATATCTAGGTTGAAGGGACACCCACACCACAAAACAACCAGAGAGTAAACATCTATCTACCATCACCAGCACCAGCATCAGCATCAGCACCACCACCACCAAGGTAACTCAGAATCCAGCTTGTACATCAAGTCAAACAACCACCTCTGGGAAATTCACTTAGAACATTCCCACATATTAAAAAGTAAGGTTAGGGGGATCCTGGGTGGCTCAGTGGGTTAAACCTCTGGCTTCAGCTCAGGTCATGATCTCAGGGTCCTGGGATTGAGCCCCACATCGGGCTCTCTGCCCGATGATCAGCAGGGAGCCTGCTTCCCCCCCTCTCTCTGCCTGCCTCTCTGCCTACTTGTGATCTCTCTGTCAAATAAATAAAATAAAACCTTTAAAAAAAAGTAAGGTTGGGTCTTAGATGAATGAGTCAACCTGAAATGACTGGTGGTAAGCAGCTTTTACCATTTCTTCACCCCTACTGTGTCTGTAAGTAATAACAATAGCATATATGCTTTAACCACTAACTAAATGGCAGATATTTAAGAGGTTTGTGTGCAGAGCCCTGATCTTATTTAAGTTTTCAATGTCCTATGAGATTATTTTCATTTCCATTTCACAAATAGAGAACAGAGAACTAATTTGCCTGATGTCAAAGGCATCAGGCCTTTGACTTACTTACTTACAGTTAGTAAGTACCACAAGCCAGATTTTATCCCAGCAACATAATATTCAAGAACACATTTACCTACTCTGTATTCTGAACCTCCGCATTAAATAAACAGTCCTGACAATAAAGAGTTAATCAGAGTATAAAGATGAATTGCTGATTTAGAATCATCTTAGCCATTACACATTATGCATCAATAAGATTCCTATCAAGGGTACAATCAGTGGAAATTTGGTTGTGTTCATAGTAGGGTGGGTGGGAGATTTTAGTAAAAAGGGCATTGGTTGTGATGAGCACTGGGTGATGTATGGAAGTGTTGAATCACTATGCTGCATACCTGGAACTAATATTACACTATATGTTAACCAACTGGAATTTAAATAAAAACTTTAAAAATAATAAAGTGCAAGAAAGGGCCAAATCCAAATTTTCTGCAACTTTAGGAGGTCAAACTCACTCTTATCTTTCCTAAATACCCTCATGGTAGCCATGATGCTATATGATAATTTGCATTTATTATCCTTTGAATTTTTTTAGGAAATATATGATGTCAAGAAATAATTAATGCTAGGGGCACCTGGGTGGCTCAGTGGGTAAAAGCCTCTGCCTTCGGCTCAGGTCATGATCTCAGGGTCCTGGGATCGAGACCCACATCGGGCTCTCTGCTCAGCAGGGAGCCTGCTTCCCCCCTCTCTCTGCCTTTCTCTGCCTACTTGTGATCACTCTCTCTCTCTCTCTCTCTGTCAAATAAATAAATAAATAAAATCTTTTAAAGAAATATTGCTAACAATGATGGGACAAATTGGCTACTCATTGAATGATCAGGCTGAGTCTGTTCATATGGAAATTTCTTTTATGTTTTTATCTCCAAAGAATCAGAAATCCAGAATCATTAGCCCTTGGCGTGGAAAGGGACCTTGAGTGGTGCTGTATTCATAACTCCTTGCTCTTGGCCAGGTAATATGTTAGCTGAGGTCCACGGGCCCCTTGAGACTGGACATGGAGGGTAGATCAGCAGGGCTAGAGCCAATGCTCCTCATCACATTCTTTGTACATATTCAGGGAGAAAGGGCCAGAAACCAGTACTTACAATGTATCGGCTAAATGAGATACCATATGCTAGACGTTCCACATATGTGACATCATATCTTCAGTAACTGAGTGAGGTGTTATTCATGTTATTCCTCCTTGGATCAGAAAATGTTAACTACTGTACCCGTATTCATTCAACTAATAATTAAAAGACTGTTGTTAATATCCAGTCTGTGGCACTTGAAGCCCTGCACTCACTCCCCGCCATCCCATGTGTGCACCTGTCTCAGGGCCTTAGCTTTGAGATTTCTTGCTCTATGATTACATCATAGAAGAAGAATAGGAAACTGACTAAGTGTATGAATTGTTGGTTCAGAAGGTCTGGGTTGAAGCCCCAGATCTCACTGTGTGGCACAGTGCAAGGAATTTAATTAATTTCAGCTCATTGCCCTCGTGTAAAATGGGAATAAAATCCTTCACAGTGCATATAAGAGAATTAAACAAAATGCATTCACAGTGCAGCACAACACCTTCCATACAAAACCTCTTGTGTTAGTTCATGTTATTAACCACCAGCAAGAACAAAGATTTAAAAAAAACACTAGAAGCAACTTGATACCATGTTTCCTTAATCAGTAGAAACAAAGGCCGCAGAAATAAAGTCCGTTGTAGAAAGAATTCAGATCACATCATTGCACCCCTAACTTAGAGTCCTCTCACACCTAAATAGCATTTACTGTGTGAAGATGACTTCATATATTACTCAGTCTCTTTTGCAAGATCCAGCTATTCTGAGGTTTCTAACTGAAGCCAGGGGAGTTCAAAAGTTAAGGTGATCAGGAGGAAAAAATGTTATAGCGTAACATAAAGGCAAACATAGACAAAGACTTACCATCTTCAATTTTTGTAGAATCAATAGTAGTGAGCTCTAAAATAAATGAGAGCAGGTATTATTCAAATGTTCATATCTACTATTAGACATGTGTCTGTGTTGTGGATAAATGGATGGATAGATAGATGGTAGATAGATAACAATTAGTGAACAGAGAAGAGAGATCCATTACAAATATGAGCCTCACAATCCCTGAAATGTTTGGTCTGATTATATGTAATTCAGTAGATAAATTCATATATTGTATTCCTGCACATGAAGTTGTTGGAGTTCATGAATTTTTTTCTTTACTCATAACTGGAGGGTAATATCTAAGACTATCTTGTTTTCCTTCTGTGCTCATAGCTCCCAGCACAGAGCCTACTGCACAGTAGGTGTTCTATAAATACTTGTTGTAAGGAAAAATAACCAGAAACAGTAGCTGCTGTACAGTCCTCAGCACCCAAAGCTAACATGAAGGGTTACAATCAGAATAAATTCATCCAATCCTAGAATCCACTGCAGAATCTCACATGTTCGAAGGAGTTTGATTTAGGTAAATTTCCATCTAAGCTAAAGAAAGCAGCCCTACCTTTCAAATCATGCATGCCCCAGTATCTCCAATGGCTGCAAATGATTTTCTGGAGTAGGGGTGCTATTTGTAGACATGAAAATAATATTAATGAAAGCTAATTCCTACTGAATGTTTACTACTATGAGAGGCACTATGTGAAAGTTCATCATGCATCTCTTCTGATCCCCCAGTAACAATGTGGGATGAATTCGGAGGACTCCATGTTAGACACAAAGTAAGGTTTAGTGAGTAATTAACTTGCCAAGAGTCATACCAGTGACTGGCAGAGCCAGCACTCAAAGGTCAGTTGTGGGGGTTTAGATGAGCTAGAACATGTGGCAAGTACCTTGGAAAACAATCCATAGAAATCAAACATATTCCATCATTGTGGACTCTCAGACATCAATCATCTCTTCAAGGTATCTTAATTAGTTTTAGCAAATGACGTTTCTATTGCAGAAGCTCAACATTCCAGTGCACTTCTTTCCAGGGACAGAAGATAGAGTGATAATAGTTACAGTTTTCCAAACATTTAAAATCTGAGGTAAGAGTTGTTTTTCTCTACAGTGTAAAAAATATGCCCAACATACATACAAAGACAAAATTCCTTTAAAATGTCATCATAGCAGCAATGGCCACAATTGCCAAACTGTGGAAAGAACCAAGATGCCCTTCAGCAGATGAATGGATAAAGAAGATATGGTACATATTATACACAATGGATTATTATGCCTCCATTAGAAAGGACGAATATCCAACTTTTGTATCAACATGGATGGGACTGGAAGAGATTGTGCGGAGTGAAATAAGTCAAGCAGAGAGAGCCAATTACCTTATGGTCTCACTTACGTGCTGAGCATAAAGAAAAACATGGAGGACATTGTGAGAAGGAAGGGAAAGGTGAATGGGGGGAAACCAGAGGGGGAGATGAACCATGAGAGACTGTGGACTCTGAGCAACAAACTGAGGGTTTAGGAGCGGTGGGGGTGGGGGGCTGGGTGAGCCTGGTGGTGGGTATTGAGGAGGGCACGTATTGCATGGAGCACTGGGTGTGGTGCATGAACAATAAATCTTGTAACACTGAAAAAATAAAATAAACATTTTTGGGGAAAAAAAATGTCATTGACTATTGGATGCAGGAAGAGAGTTGCGAAGCTGTTTTGTTTTATCCTTTTCTGCTCCATGTCTACTTGTACACAGACATGAAAGGAAAAATAACCAATTTTATGCACTCTACACAATCTTCTACTGGTGCACTCTTAAAAAAAATGGATTTGAGGTAGAGGCTTTGGGGTAAATCTCAAAAATAAAATGTTTATGTAATCATAGTTAGATGTTAAATTATCCTCTAGAACTGACTTTAAAATGTCTTAAATGTCCTTCTCTTTTCATATAATGGCTTTACTGAGAGAAATAAAAGAGAAAAAGAAGTGAAATAAAAGAGAAATAAAAATCTCTTGTCACCATACATTGATTGATTGAAAAGGATTAAGGTAATTTTTCAAGTTAAAATCTGTGTGTATACCCTAGATTCTCTTTCTCAATCAAGCTTGGTTGAAAACTTGGACCAGATAGTTTTATCTCTTCAAAATTACTTTATCGACTTGGGCTTCCATGTTCTATATATTTTTAGCTTTCATCAAAAACAAAAAGAACAAACAAAAAACTAACAAGAAACAGCATTAGAAATTTGCCAAGGACAGGCATTAACAAAAATGACCTCACTAGCTTTTCTGCTGTGAGAAGACCTTAGGAGACATTCACTTCATAATTTAATTCCTAAATAAAACACATCATAAATAAGAACTTCTTCCTTTTCTATAATCATCACCACAGAATGTTACTATGGTATATTTTTACTTTGATCAATATAAAAATCAATACCTAAAGGACTTAAGCCCAGTGGTTACATTAAACATATGCTTAGTTAATTTGCCTCCTCTCTGTTTCTTAGTTGTAGAAATAAAAAGAATTCAGGCCATTTTCAACCTTACTTCAGTTATTTTAGAGAAGAATATACATAAATACAACAAACGTATGAATAAATGTATACACATTATGTTTTCAAAAATAAGCCCTTTCACTGACATTATTTCGCTTCTTCTTCATCACATGCCAGGAAAAAGGAAAGATAACTGTTCCACCCCAATTCAATTGTTAGAAAAACTAAGGATCCAAGAAGATAAAGAATTACCTCAGCAATTCAGAGTGGCATACTGCAAGGGTCTTTGCACATCTTGTTATGTGCTTGTTCCCTGCTGCTTCCCAAGGGCTTGTGAGCCACAAGGGAAAGTACAAACTGGTTCCTTCTTATGGGACCTCTGAGTCTTGGTCTGTGATGTTAATACCAGGACCTCACCGAGTCTAGTGGGTTACTGGATCACCACAGGGCCAGGGCACATTCAGCCATCTGCCCACACTATCTAAATATGTCCAGTATCCACACCAATGAGGTCCATTTGGGACACCATGTCTGAATCACAAGTGACCTAGAGTGATGAGGAAAAGTATGTTCTCTTCACTATAGTGATCCTCCTTGGGACAGAAGCTCATCCTGAATCCCTTCCAGGTCTGGCACACTCTAAGACTGCAATAATGTTTGCTGAGCAGCTTGACCAATGGTAAGAAATACACTCATTGTGTAGAATGAGGAATGTATGTACACATTAGCCTCATTCAATCTTTAATTACCAAATTTCACCTTATGGTGGTATATAAAATTCAAATCTAAAAAGCCCAAGACCATACTAAAACCTCAGCACCCAAATTATTCTGATTTGTTGTTGTTGTTGCTGTTGAGATCTGGTTCTATCAAATGAACAGCAATTTTGTTATCAACTCATTGTTGATGGGTTATACTTTGAGTAGACCAGATTGAAGTGAGAGGGACTTTGACTTCAGAGTAGAACATTCTTGAAATATGTGTAATTGTTTTTATTCCCTGGTCAAATATGATCATCAAAAGTGGACTCTTTTTGAGCATATATAGTGTGCAGATTTGCTAGATGCTTTCATGTGTATTGTTTCATTTAATCCCTACAATGACCCTAAAAACATCATTATACCCTTCATATTTTGGATGATAAACTGAGGCCAGAAAGAATAGGTGAATTTTTCTTTTCTTTTTCCTTTTTTAATATTCCAAAGCTTATATTATTTCAATTCACTGGGGAAATAGCAGGACATTTATGCTACCATTAAAGGTAACAACATTTAGAAAGAATTCTATTTGTTTCTTTTCATTAATGTTTAAGAGAAAAAGTGTGGTATTTCCTTTGGAAAAAAAGAGGTAATAAGAGGTTATATTTCTATATATACACATACCTTTTTTCATTGAACGAAAAACAATCTCTTCATCAACCCCTCCTTTATTACTCTCATGTGTGATGATACATTTTTGTTCCTTAGCCATTGACTTTCTAGCCACGGTCTGCCAGCTGAATTTCATATATGTGTCCTTAGTCTTTATAGTGTCTCCCTCCTGGGATTTCAGAACTTTTTTGCCATCGTTTTCTTCCCAATGTATCTTGATAACTTCAGGGAAAAAATTCTCAAGGAGACAAATATATGTACCAGCCTTATGGTATTTCATTTCAGCAAATGAAGGAAGAAAGATTGTGGGCTTGGGGAATAGGTCTGCACCAAGGCTTCTATCTGCGGAGGGAAATGGAATAGCAATTTATTATTATTTGAGAAATACAAACATTGTGTGGTTTGCAACCACATAATACAGAGTGAAATGAAAATAAAATTAGCCCTAGAATTAGTGCTTATCACGGTCTTTCATCCACAGTGGGTTATGAGGTATTGATTGTTCTTATTTTCAATGGGAAAACAGATTCAAGAAGCCATATAACTTGCCCAAAGTCACAGCTAGTAAGCGTCAGAGTCTGCATTAAAACGTGAGATTTTTTGAAACAATACACAGTCACTTTTTGAATGGGTTCTACTAGCGTGTATTTGACAATCTATCAAGTTGACATTTAACTCTTCAAATATGGATCCCATGTCCACTCTGAAGTAGTGGAGGTCTCCTACTTAATTCTTGATTTTATAAAATATCTCAATCTCACACCTGAATGATTCCAGGATTTTAATTAGGATAATGTTTAAAACTGCACCTCCTAATTATTGATAATGCTTTGAATTTAAATTTGAATTTAAGCAAAGAGGCAGTATTTCCAAAACTGCTATTAGAAAACATTATTTTCAGAAATGCTTTTATGTTAACCTTATCAAGTAACACAGTTCTCAGAATTTTGTTTTGTTTTGGAAAATATTCATTGAAAGCACATTTTATATTGGAATTTTATTTGTAGTTTAGGTATAAATAAGAAGACACCCTAAGAAGACATGCTATGAAGATTTTGTACTCTCAGGGTGTCCCCTCAAAGTTGAATCTACTCTAGAAAGCTGCTAAACAGTTTCAGAATGCCATAATATTCTATAATTTCACCTGCTGAATAAAGTAGATATATAACTGGTAGTGTAAAAGTTATGGTTCCAGACTTTCTTGACATAGTGTCAAAATATATTTTAAAAAATCATAGTTTTAAAGAGTGTGTCACTTGAATGTTGGTATGTTACTTGACTATACATTTACAATTAATTTAATGATTGAAATTAAAAATGTTAGAACACTTTTAAAATTGATTTCCAAATGAAATTCAAGTACTTTTCTGATATTCTCTTTGGGCTAGTTTGGAGTTAGTTTAATAATTCAATTCTTTAAGGAGAGGAATTGGCTAGTTTGGAGTTAGTTTAATAATTCAGCTTTTTAAGGAAAGAGGAATTAGACCAGTGGAACTGAGTAGAGAGCCCAGATATGGACCTGCAACTCTATGGTCAAATAATCTTTGACAAAGCAGGTAAAAATATCTAGTGGAAAAAAGATAGTCTCTTTAATAAATGGTGCTGGGAAAATTGGACAGCTCTCTGTAGAAGAATGAAACTTGACCGTTCTCTTACACCATACACAAAGATAAACTTGAAATGGATAAAAGACCTCAACATGGGGCAGGAATCTATCAAAACCCTAGAGAAGAACATAGGCAGTAACCTCTATGACATCAGCCACAGCAACTTCTTTCAAGACATGTCTCCAAAGGCAAAGGAAACAAAAGCGAAATTGAACTTTTGGGACCTCATCAAGATAAAAAGCTTCTGCACAGTGAAGGAAACAGTCAACAAAGGAAACAGGCAACCCACAGAATGGGAGAAGATATTTGTAAATGACACTACAGACAAAGGTCTGATATCTAAGATCTATAAAGAACTCCTCAAATTCAACACTCACAAAACCGATAATCACATCAAAAAATGGGCAGAAGACATGAGCAGACACTTCTCCAAAGAAGACATACAAATGGCTAACAGACACATGAAACAGTGGTAAGTGGTATAAGGTATAACCAACCACCTTATAACAGTATAAGGTGGTAACCTTGTACCAGTTAGAATGGCCAAAATCAACAGGACGGTAAACAACAAGTGTTGGAGAGGATGTAGAGAAAGGGGAACCCACTTCCACTGTTGGTGGGAATGCAAGTTGGTGCAGCCACTTTGGAAAACAGTGTGGGGATTCCTCAAGAAATTAAAAATAGAGCTACCCTATGATCCTGCAATTGCACCATTGGGTATTTACCCCAAAGAAGCAGATGCAGTACAAAGAAGGGCCACATGTACCCCAATGTTCATAGCAGCAACAGTCACAATCGCCAAACTGTGGAAAGAGCCAAGATACCCTTCAACAGATGAATGGATAAAGAAGATGTGGTCCATATATACAATATTATGCCTCCATCAGAAAGGATGAATACCCAACTTTTGTATCAACATGGACGGGACTGGAAGAGATTATGCTGAGTGAAATAAGTCAAGCAGAGAGAGTCAATCATCTTATGGTCTACCTTACGTGTGGAGCGTAAAGAAAACATGGAGGACATTGTGAGAAGGAAAGGAAGGGTGAATTGGGGGAAATTGGAGCAGGAGATAAACCATGAGAGACTGTGGACTCTGAACAACAAACTGAGGGTTTTGGAGGGGAGGGGTTGGGGGTTGGGCAAGCCTGGTGGTGGGTATTGAGGAGGGCACGTATTGCATGGAGCACTGGGTGTGATGCATGAACAATGAATCTTGTAACACTGAAAAAATAAAATAAAAGTATTTGGGAGAAAAAAAAAGGAAAGAGGAATTGGATTTCTCATTTGAGAAGACAAGGAAAAGTTCTTTTTGGGGGCTCTTAATAGTCTGTTTTTTGTTTTTGTTTTTGTTTTTGTTTTGGAAAAATATTCATGAGAATTTCTACCTGTGTAACAAAGCTTCTGATTTTTATACTAATTCAGTAAGCAAACAATGAGTTCTTATTCATGGCATAAGTAGAATTAGATCATAATGTGCTTATTTTAAGTTTACACATTTTGCTTGCAGGGCAAATAGTATTTTATTGATTATAATAGTAAGATACTGTATATTTCTCCAATCATATACTTTGTTTTTAACTTAAAAAGCATATTAAAATTAATTTTTTAATTGCACATGATAATTACATAATTTTAACCTCTTGTCAATACATTAAGGAATCTAATTTTCATCTTAGAAACATTGTGGTTTTTTATAGGAATACATATGATTCTTTTTTTAAAATCTGTTTATTTAATTTTTTCAGTGTTACAAGATTAATTGTTCATGCATCACACCCAGTGCTCCATGTAATACGTGCCCTCCTCAATACCCACCACCAGGCTCGCCCAAACCCCCACCTCCCTCCCCTCCAAAACCCTCAGTTTGTTGCTCAGAGTCCACAGTTTCTCATGGTTCATTTCCCCCTCTGATTTCCCCCAATTGAAAATCAAATGATGAACTTGAAAAGTTTCTGGACAATAACACACTTTTTATCTCCTGTCCCTTCTCCTCAGCTAAATTCTTGGTGTTTTATTCTTTTGGATAATATGTATCTTGAACTACCACAGTTTTCTCAGCAGAATAGTTAATTGAGAATTATTTAATTTGATTGCTAGAATATACATTGATTTTGCAGTCATTTGGAAAAAGGAGGATCAGAAACTTGCTTTTCCATTTAGGCATTCATATGTGCCTATCGTCACAATAACTAAGAAAAGCAAGATATATAGTTTCTTTCATTTTTTTTTAATGTTTTACCACCTTTGTGAAAATTCTTGAAAACTTTTATTTGAGCAGACCTAGTATGCTAGAAACATTCCTGTGAGATGTTCTTCCTCATTCAGGCAAAATTTCATCTCTAAGGCTAATGAAGAATGAACAAATATAGTAGATTGAATTTGGAGGAAAAACACTTAGCATATAACATTCTTGAATATGTTTACACAGTTAAGTATTTTGTTACTTTATATTAGTCATCCTCTGACAAATGAAAGTTTAGCAACTTTTTTGTTCATTTTTTTCCATTGGCTATTTTTGAAATCAAATAAATAAAATGTATAAGCCTCTTTACAAAACTTTCAACACAGAAATCCCTAATTGCCCTAAGATCTTAGAAACCCCCAGTTGTTGAAGCTAGTTAGCTCCTTGCTAATGTCTTCCATGCTAGATCAAGGAGCAATTACCCCCAAGGACTGTGGACAGAGTCACCTACCTCTCCAAGGATCCTGCTGTTGTGACCAAACTGACCAAATCCCAGAATTCTGAGCCAGCGCCTGCACCTAGCCTGCGGCCCTTGCATTGCCAGCCTCCCCTCCCTACCTTATACTGAAGAATGTAAAGAAATTTACCTGTAACCCTGAGTTTTGTGCCAGGACCAAACACTTTGATTCTGCTCCATCCGTACCAATCCCACCCAAAAAGCTTTTACAGAAATCTCTCTGTGCCTCTTTTAAAACTGTGCCCATATTTTTCTCAGTATTTATATAAATTTATAAAAATGGACCTTGTTAACATTAAACAAAGATAAAGCTCAAGAAAAATTACATTAGATATGAATGCAGTTAAGAATGGATGAACTGACCCCTCTCTGCCCATACAGCTTGGGTCTGTCTTTTCCAGCTCACTCAAATGAGTTGGGGAGTATGATTTTACTTTCCTCAACATTTTCATGACCCTTAGATATTTCTTCTTTTAAAGGGATTTCTTGTGTGATATCATTTCTTTTACTAGAGATAACTTACAGCTATTATTCTTTTGTTTTCAAAGAGGAACAAAAAGTACTTAGTTAATGAGTGTTTAATATTTTTACAGGTGTTTTTTTCTTTCTATGTATTGAGGTGTGGGTATCTTGATTGTAAAGTAAGTTTTTTCCAGAATGCAATCCCCACTAATCAGAGGCAAGATGAGTTGTTACAGAGTCTGAAATACTAATGATGATCTTATAACATATTTATTCCTAAAAGAATGTCTCTCTGAACTCAAAATTACCCCCTAACAGATTACAGGGTATTGATTTACAGTTCAGAGCTGCTCATCAGGATAATTGGTGTTCTATCGTCATTTACTATAAGAGTTAATTTTTTTTTTTGCACTGCTGTTAAAAATGAGATCAAAAGTGATCACATACATTTTGCAGGTTATTAAAGAAAGGAGCACTATTCATTAAGAAAAGAACACTATTAATACTGGAGGTACTTAATCAAAGCGTTTCTCATTTAAGTGACCAATGAGAAGAAAACCATTTTGGATCCCAGGGTCCTGGCATCGAGCCTTGCATCAGGCTCCCTGCTCATCCGAGAGCCTGCTTCTCTCTCTCCATCTGCTGCTCCCCCTGCTTGTGTGCTCACTCTTTCTCTCTCTCTCTATTTGTCAAATAAATAAATGAAATCTTTAAAAAAGAAGAAAAGCATTTTGAACCAATAACTCACACCAATCAATGGGTTGTAGGCACAGTCTTAAAAATATTTTTAATTTCATGCCTGAGTCTGTTTTTGTGTGTATATATATTCAAAAAGTAGAATTTTAATCTACTTATACACAGTAAATAAACCATTTGCAAAGTAGTTTTATTTAAAAGCATCTATCAGTTTTCTGTTCACAGGGTCAAAACAGAACAGAGTTACTTACCTGGGGGAGTTACTATGAGCTTAGTCCCTTGTGCAAATATTTTGCTCCAGCCTGAATAACCACACTGGTTAGAACTTCTACAAAAACATCAGCTTTCTGAGCTTCATGGCAGCAAATAGAAACCGTGTACTGGCAATTTGATCTGCATGTCCTTGGAAGTCCTTGGACATAAGCTTCATGGCATCTGATATCTTATAAGTTTTCCTCAAATTAACTGACAACAGTATCTGTTTTCCAAAGAAGTAGTAATCACAGAAACAATAGAAAACAGAAACAATAAGAGCAAAAGAAAAAACAAAACAAAACAGAGAGAAAGGGAGTAACTGGTAAACCAACTACTTATCTAAATCACCAGGAAAAGTATTTGATCAATTAAGAGGTTTTGATTTCCAGGTGTTCAACTGTGTGTAACTGCTTAGAGAAGCATCAAAGGGAAAACCCTTCTGTTCTCACAAACACCAATCCTACTCTGTTAGCAATTTGGAATTGTAGTTCTAAAGAAGGAAACTTTTTAGTAACCCAAAATGCAGTTATATCAACAGAAATCTACTTGAGAAATGTAAAGATTATTCTCCATTTTGTAACCAGCTACTTTTACAACTTGGCAAAATGATTTTTTACCACATAATGCAAAATGAGAAATATAATTCATGTAATGACATATTGTTCCCAAAATGAAGGAATAAATTTATAGAAGTCTATCTTCCATGAAATAATAGATTCCTATTTAAACCAGAATTTTGAAAACAAAACCCAGTTCTCTGATATATTGAAAGAAAAAGCCTCTTGGAAGCTATTCTGTGGTCTTCAGATATGCATGTGTAGCTCTACCTTTGTGGTTAACTAGCTTTGGACAAGGAGTTTGTCATCCTTGGGCCCCCATGTCCCATTTGCTGTGTGGACGTTGGGCTATGTACATCCAAAGGGCCCTTCCTGTTCCCACAGCTTATGAACCTGTGATTAAGAGCAGAAAAGAGCAGCTGTGGCTGCTCAAGTGAGAAAAGAGTTGAGGGTTAGTAATGGAAAAGATTTTCCTGCAGGTCCCTTCCGAATTTGTGGCATTGTGAGATCCCAGCAGGCACAATTACAGGGGGCTTAATCAGACTTGAGGACATTAAGGATTATCAGGTAAAAAACTCTGTTGTCTTTCTTACCTATGCCCAAGCCAGAATTGGCCTGGTCTTACAGTTTGGGCCATATAGGATTCATTTCAAGGGTTCCCTTTCTTTTTGTTGGTACCATGCAAAATAGCCTTCTCCAGGGAAACCCCAGACAGCTTGCAACCTTATATGCACTGTTCTCTCATGTCTTTGGTTAAAGGAGACTTGATCCTGAGAGAGTCTCATTTTGCTATCTACATTTGTAAAGCAAAGGAGAAAATCAGAGATACTTGAACAACTTGACAGTGGACATAAAAACATGAAAAGACAAGAATGGAATGCAGTCAAGCTACAAACCCAAGC
>CM053614.1:77783296-77795253 GCA_028646535.1 Procyon lotor
AAGAAAGAAAGAAAGAAAGAAAGAAAGAAAGAAAGAAAGAAAGAAAGAAAGAAAGAAAGAAAGAAAGAAAGAAAGAAAGAAAGAAAGACATTGCTGAGGAAAGGCTTTAAAAGAAATGCCCTCACTGGCTTTGCTAATAATATGAGAAGACCTTGGAAGACATTCCTTTCAGAATTTAATTCCCAAGCAAAACACACCATAAAGAAGAACTCCCTTTTTGATAATTATCTCCATGGAATGTACTATAGTATAGTTTTACTTTGATCAATATAAAAGTTCTAAAGAACTTCAGCCCAGTTGTTACATTAAACTTATGCTTAGTTTATTTGCCTCCTCTTTTTATCTTAGTTGTAGAAATAAAAAGAATTCAGACTATTTTTAATCTTATTTCAGTTATTTTAGGGAAGAATAGACATAAAATACAATAAATAAATGAATAAATGTATCCATGTCATGTTTTCAAAAACAAGCATTTTCATTGACATTATTGTGCTTCCTCTTCATCACATGCCAGGAAAAAGGAAAGGTATGTCAGTGTTTAATTTAAATTTGATTATTGGAAACACTAAGGATCCAAGAGGATAAAGATTTTTTTTTTTTTTTTAAAGATTTTATTTATTTGACAGAGAGAAACACAGCGAGAGAGGGAACACAAGCAGAGGGAATGGTAGCGGGAGAAGCAGGCTTCCCCGCAGAGCAGAGAGCCCGATGCGGGGCTCGATCCCAGGACCCTGGGATCATGACCTGGGCCGAAGGCAGACGCTTAATGACTGAGCCACCCAGGCGCCCCGAGGATAAAGATTTAATTCAGCAATTCAAAGTTGCACCCTGCAAAGATCTTTGTATGTTTTGTTAAGTGTTTGTTCCCCATGGCTTCCCAAGGACTTGTGAACCATAGGGAAAAGTGCAAACTGGTTCTTTCTCATGGGCCCTCCGGGGCCATGGTCTGTGGTGTTAATGTCAGGACTTGACTTCTGAATCTAGTGAGTTACTGCTCACAGCCTGGTCAGGGTTATACTTAGAGTAGAGCAATACTGAATTGAAAAGACTCTGATTGCTGAGTAGAACATTCCTGAGAGGTGTATAATTGTTCTTATTTCCTGATCAAGTAAGATAATCAAAAGTGGACTCTCTTTTGAGCATTTCTTGTTGCAAGGTTGCTAGGTTCTTTCATGTGTATTTTTTCATTTAATCCATGCAATGACCCTAAAAAAACATCATAGTGACCTTCATAATTTGTTTTTGTTTATTTGTTTGTTTGTTTTTTAGTGACCTTCATATTTTGGATGGTGAAACTGAGGCAAGACAAGCTAAGTGATTTTGTCTTTTTCTTTTTCTCTGTGTTCCAAAGCCTATTCTCTTTCAATTCTATGGGAAAATTGCAGAGACATTTATACTACCATTAAAGTTACCAACATTTAGAAAGACTTTCATTTGTTTCTCTTCATTAATATTTAACAGAGAAGGCGGGGTATTTCCTTTGAAGAAAGATATATATATATAGATAGATATATACATATCTATCTATCTATCTATCTATCTATCTATCTATACCTTTTTTTTTTTTTTAAAGATTTTGTTTATTTGACAGAGAGAAACACAGCGAGAGAGGGAACACAAGCAGAGGGAATGGTAGCGGGAGAAGCAGGTTTCCTGCCGAGCAGCAAGCCTTATGCGGGGCTCGATCCCAGGATGCTGAGATCATGACCTGAGCCGAAGGCAGACCCTTAACGACTGAGCCACCCAGGCACCCCCATACACACCTTTTATATGGGAAGAAAAGAGAATCTCTTCATCAAACTCTCCTTTATTCTGCTCATGTTTGATGATACATTTGTGTTCTTTATCCATTGACGCTCCAGTCACGGTCAGCCAGCTGAATTTCATGTATGTGTCATTAGTCTTCATGGTATCTCCCTCCTGGGATGTCAGAATTGTTTTGCCATTCTTTTCTTTCCAATATATCTTGATAACATCAGGGAAAAACTTCTCAAGAAGACAAAGATATGTTCCAGCTTTATGGAGTTCTCTCTCAGCAATTGAAGGAAAAAAAATTATAGGCTTAGGGGAAATGTCTGCATCAAGGTTTCTATCTGTGGGGAAGTGGAATGGCAATTAAAACCTTATTAGAGTAATACAAACCTCATTTAGTTTGGAACCACCTAACAGTGAAATGAAGGAAATTTGCCATAGAATTAGTGCTTATCTCAGGCCTTTCATCCATAGTGGGTTATGAGGTACTGATTATTCTTATTTTCAATGGGAAATAGTTACAAGAAGTCATGTAACTTGCTCAAAGTCACAACTATTAAGTGGCAGAGTCTGGATTAAAATGCGAGATTTTTTTGAAACAATCCACGCTCACATTTTGAATGGGAATCTACTGTAACGCATTACTTGACAATCTATCAAGTTGATATCAAGTTGACTTACAAATATTCAAATATGGATCCCAAATCCACTTTTTTTTTTTTTAAGATTTCATTTAGTTATGACAGAGAGTTAGTGAGAGAGGGAACATGAGCCTGGGGGAGTTGGAGAGGGAGAAGCAGGCTCTCCACTGATCAAAGAACCTGAGATGGGGCTCGATCCCAGGATGCTGTGATCATGACCTAAACTGAGGCATAACACTTAACCACTAAGCCACCTAGGCACCTCCAACCCAATTCTAAAGTAATAGAGGTCTCTTACTTAATTCATGATTTTACAAAACATCTCAATCTCGCATCAGAACCATTCCAGGATTTTGATTAGGACAATGTTTAAAACTGTACCTCCCAAATATTTATAACGCCTTGAAATTAGTAGCAAAGTGACAGTATTTCCAAAACCATTTTTAGAAAACTTTTTTTCCCCAAAAAATGCTTTTGTATTAACTTTATAAAGTAATACACTTATCCAAATTTTGTTTTGCTTTGGAAAATGTTCACTGAAAGCACATTTTGTATTGGAATTTCATTTGAGGTTTATATGTGACTAAGAAGACACCATATTTTGACTCTCAGAGTCTCCTTTTAAAGTTGAATCTGGTCTAGAAGGGTGCCAACTGTTTTTTTAAAACCCCACAGTATCTGTGATTTCACCTGCTGAAAAAAATATATATGTAACTGTTGTATTGTTAAAAGTTATAACTTCGTTAATGATATACTTTTCTTTGGCTAATTGAATTTAAATTAAAAAAAAGAAGTTATGGCTCCAGAGTTTCTTGCAGTCCTAATGTCCAGACATATAACAAAATGTCATAGTTTTAAAGGGCATGTCACTTGACATGGGTATGTTACTTCATACATTTATTGTTAATGATTGAAATTATAAATGTTAAGACCCTTTAAAATTGATTTCCAAATGAAATGCAAGTGATTTTCTGATATTCTCTTTGGGATAGTTTGGAATTAGTTTACTAATTCAATGAGCAATTTTTTAAGGAAAGAGGAATTGGATTGTTCATTTGAGAAGAAAGGGGAAAAATTCTTTTGGGGGGTGGTTCATAATACTCTCTCTCTCTCTCTTTTTTTAGGAAAAAATTCTTGAGAATTTCTGCCTGTGTAGCAAAGCTCCTGATTTTTATACTAAATCAATAAGCAAGTTATGAGTTCTTATTCATGATATAAATAGAATTAGGTCATGATATACTTATTTTAAGTATACACCTTGGGGATGCCAGGGTGGCTTGTTGGTAAAGCATCTGCCTTCAGGGGTGCCTGGGTGGCTCAGTGGGTTAAGACCTCTTCAGGTTATGATCTCACAGTCCTGGGATCGAGCCCCGCATGAGGCTCCCTGTTCAGTGGGGAGCCTGCTTCCCTCTCTCTCTCTGCCTGCCTCTCTGCCTACTTGTGATCTCTCTCTCTCTCTGTCAAATAAATCAATAAAATCTTAAAAAAAAAAAAAAAGCATCTGCCTTCAGCTCAGGTCATAATCCTGAAGTCCCTAAATTGAATCCCATGTCAGGCTCCCTGCTCAGCAGGGTGTCTGCTTATCTCTCTCTTTCTGCCCGTCCCCACCCATGTGCTCTCTTTCTTTCTCTCCCTCAAATAAATAAATAAAATCTAAAAAAAGCTCTTACACTGTTGGTGGGAATGCAAGTTGGTGCAGCCATTTTGGAAAACAGTGTGGAGATTCCTCAAGAAATTAAAAATAGAGCCAGCCTATGACCCTGCAATTGCACTACTGGGTATTTACCCCAAAGAAGCAGATGCAGTACAAAGAAGGGCCACATGGACCCCAATGTTCATAGCAGCAACGGCCACAATCGCCAAACTGTGGAAAGAGCCAAGATGCTCCTCAATAGATGAATGGATAAAGAAGATATGGTACATATATACAATGGAATATTATGCCTTCATCAGAAAGGATGAATAATCAACTTTTGTATCAACATGGATGGGACTGGGAGAGATTATGCTGAGTGAAATAAGTCAAGCGGAGAGAGTCAATTATCTTATGGTCTCACGTAGGTGTGGAGCATAAGGAAAAACATGGAGGGCATTGTGAGAAGAAAAGGAAGGGTGAATGGGGGAAAATCAGAGGAGATGAACCATGAGAGACTGGACTCTGAGAAACAAACTGAGGGTTTTGGAGGGGAGAGGGTGGAGGGTTGGGAGAGCCTGGTGGGGGTATTGAGGAGAGCACATACTGCATGGAGCACTGGGTGTGGTGCATGAACAATTAATCTTGTAACACTGAAAAAATAAAATGAAAGTATTTGGGGAAAAAATAAAAAAAAAATAAAGCTTATATATCCTGCTTGTAGTGCAAATAGTATTTTACTTATTATAACAATAAGACTATTTTTTTAGTATAGTAAGTATACATATAATTATACTTCGTATAAGAAGTATACTTATATATACTTAATAGTATAATACTTAGTATATATTAAATATTATATATAGTATATAATACTTAGTATAATATACTTATATATTATATTATGTATATAATAAGTATATATCATATAATTTTTATATATGGTATAATATACTTATTATACTTGGTATAGTAAGTATACTTACATAAGTATATAAATACTAAGTATTTATATTTAGTATAGTAAGCATATATATTTATATAAAATATAGTAAGACTATTTTTCCAGACATTTACTTTGTTTTTAATTTAAAAAGCATGTTAGATTAACAAGACTAATTTTTCCATTTTATGTTATTTACATAACTTTAGTCTCTAGTCAATATATTAAGGAATCTAATTTACATCTTAGAAGCTTTGTATTTTTTATAGGAACACTTCTGATTCATTATAGTCAAGACATTGGAAATCAAATGATGAAATTTTCAGTATATTTTTTCAGTAAAAAATGAATCTTTTTAAAAAAGATTTTATTTATTTGAGAGAGAAAATGGGAGAAGGAGAGTGAGAGAGCACTAGAGGAGGAAGGGTCAGAGGGAGAAGCAGACTCCTCACTGAACAGGGAGCCTAATGTGGGAGTCGATCCTGGGACTTGATCCTGGGACTCCACGATCATGACCTGAGCTGAAAGCAGACACTTAACCAACTGAGCCACCCAGGCACCCCAGGATAAAAAGAATCTTGAACTCCCACAATTTTCTCAATGGAATATTAATTGAACATTAAAATAGTGTCCTTGATTACGTATGTTTATTGCCTATATTTTTGGTAATTATATTGCATGGTTTTTCCTTCAACATTCTTTTTAAAACATTATTATATTATGGCCAACATCATTTTTATGATGCATGAAGTAGAAAGCATATTCCAAACTAAATAAATCTCTCCAACATATTTATATATATTCATTGGAATAATCACAAAATACATTGGAATTAAATTGTCTGAGTTATTTATATTTTATTAAGATGCAACAGTAGGGGGGCGCCTGGGTGGCTCAGTCATTAAGCGTCTGCCTTCGGCCCAGGTCAGATCCCAGGGACCTGGGATCGAGCCCCGCATCGGGCTCTCTGCTCTGCGGGAAGCCTGCTTCTCCCGCTACCATTCCCTCTGCTTGTGTTCCCTCTTTCGCTGTGTTTCTCTCTGTCAAATAAATAAAATCTTTAAAAAAAAAAAAAAGATGCAACAGTAGGAATTCTATATAAATTTACCAAATATCAGCTACATTTTCAAGTGCAAGTGTGATATTTCAAACCTGCATATTGGTGTTGATTTAATTATTCTCTATTTTTCTTTTACTAAATAAATAATTAGAGCTATTTCATATTTGAATATGAATTTCAAATTTATGACATTTCTAACTGTATTTAAAGTTCTAACCATATTTAAAAAGTTTAAACTTTTTCTGATAAATGTGAGCATGAAGGCCAAACTTGTTGGTGTCTGACCAGGTCTGCTGAAGGTCACCATCTGTCAATGACATTAAATGTCATGGTGCCCACAGTGATGATGCAGTGAGAAGCATGAAATGTGCTTGTTTAAAGACCATTTCTTCCATTTTATAAAGTGGATGTGGAAGGCAATGCCCACTCTTTCACTTCACATTACCCCTAAAGGATTTGTACATTGAAGTCCTTTTCTCATTTTATGGTGGGAAAAATATAACAAATTTGAAAATTCATTGTGCTTCATTTTTGCAGATAATATAAATACTTGGTGTATAATATATATATTATATATTATTTTATATATATAAATTATATATATAAAATTATATATATATAATTATATAATAATATAAATACAGATAATATGAATACTTGGACAAGATATCAACCTGAAATAAACTCAATGTTGGTTTTAGAGATAGAGCTGATAAAGATAGTAAAGAAGTTCAATATGGATTTGGTAAATACTACCTGGAACAAAAGTCTCTATATGTTATGCTTACATTGCAAAATATAGAATAACAGAGTTAATAAAAAATGCTTTTTAAAAATTTTTGTAAGTTGCCAATTTTCTCTTCAGATATACTATCCAGTGACATCATCATAAGGGGAATCCTAAAACAGACACCCAGATCCTGAGATGACTCAGAAATTTGCTCCAAAGTGGATGTTTTAGATGCATGTGAGTGTCTGAACAAAACTTTTTAATGAAATTGAGGGCAAAAAAAGCAGTATTTCTCAACTGATATTTGTATTGACATAATTTTTAACTGTGTAGGTATAATTTAATTAAGATATTAAATTTACAAGTGAGTATTTGACTTTTATCCATATTACTATAAATTTATACATTCAAGTTGCATAACCTCCTTCTTTTTTCCTTTATGTCTGGATATTTCCACTGAAACATGAGAGAGCACCTTATATTCAGTCTAACAATATTTGAGAAAATACTTTTTACATTCTCAACATTTTTAGAAGCAAGTGACAGTGAGTTTTAGAAATTGAAGTACTCCACAAATTAGATCATTGGCTCTGAACTGATCTTTAGACTGGATGATAATTATTAATATATTTTTCTGTACTCCTGATTTCATAAAGATCTCCAGTGGGTGGTCATCTGAATTCTGGAAAATAGATATTATCACTGACCATGTCCCAATTTTTATGATAGTTGTTTCTGTATTTAATTTCATATACTAGCACCATTCACTTGAGATTGTTGTTACATTGATAATATGAATGGATGGAAATCCAAAATGTTAAAAGTAACAAGTGTCACTAAAATCTTAATTTTTTCTTTTCTAATTTTTTCCATAATGAGCATATAACATTCTTATAATTTTAAGAAAGCAATAACAAGTGAATCAAAATTTATTTGCTAACAGATAATTATACAGAAAATGATAGATTCAGTCCACAGTCTATAGTTTTTTTCTGCAGCACACTCTCCTAAAAAATTTTTTTTCAGGAACTCATGAATTATATGTGTGTTACCATTACTGAACTTGATTACTGATCTTGATTATGAACTTGATTCCTAGAATTTGCATTGATTATGTAGTCAGTTGGAAAAAAGAGGACTAGAAACTTGCTTTTCAGTTTATGAATTCATTTGTGCCTATGATCACAACCACTAAGGAAAACTAAATATATCTTTTTTTTTCATTTTTTTCAATGTTTTATCAGCTTTGTGAAAATTCTTTGAAAACCTTCATTGAAGGGTGCCTGGGTGGCTCAGTTGGTTAAATATCTGACTTCTGCTCAGGTCATGATCTCAGTGTCCTGGAATCGTCCCTCAATCGCTAAGCAGGGAGTCTGATTCTCCTTTTCCCTCTCCTTCTGCCCCGTCCCACCTCATACTCCCTCTCTTTCTCTCAAATGAATAAGTAAAATTTGAAAATAATTTTTTTTATTTGACAAGACATTATATGCTAAAAATACCCTTGTGAGATGTTTCTCCATCATTTAGGCAAACTTTCATCTTTAAAGCTAATGAAGAATGAACAAATTTACCAGACTGAATTTAGCAGAAAAATAATCCTTACCTTATGACATTCTTGAAGATGTTGCATAATTAAATATTTTGATACTTGATATTAATCATCCTTGGACCAAATGAAAGTTTAGAAAGTTTTTGTTCATTTTTTTTCATTAGATTGTTTTTGGAATCAAATGAATAAGATAGAAAAATTTTTACAAAACTTTCAACACATAAATGCCAAATGGACTCAACATTTACACTTTTTAGGGACCTGCAGTTGCTTTAGCTAGTTACCAAACTAGAGTCACCAGCCCCTAGCCTGCAGCCCCTGCATTATTCATCTCCCCTCCCTATCTCATACTGAAGAATGTAAAGAAAATTTACCTGTAACCCTGAGCTGTGTGCCAGGACCAAACACTTTGATTCTGTCCCAGCCAAATAATCCACTGTTTTAAAGCTTTTACAAAAAAACTCCTTTGGTGCCTCTTTTAAAATTATGTCTATATTTTTTCAGTATTTATATAAACATATACGCCACAGTAACATTAAACAAAGAGGAAGCTCAAGTGATATCACATTAGACATGAACATAGTCAAGAATGGGTATGAACTGGGTCATCTGGGTAGCTTAGTCGTTTAAGTGTCTAATTCTTGATTTCAACACAGTCATGATTTCAGGGTCTTGAAATCAAGCCCTGGATCAGGGTCCTCGTTCAGTGGGGGATTTGCTTCAGATCTTTCTCTCTGTCTCTTCCTCTTCCTCTGCCACTCCCCCTGGTCTCTCTCTTTCAAATAAATAATAAATGAATTTTTTTTTAAAGTAAGTATATGAACTCACCCCGCTCTGCCTGGTCAGCTTGGTTCTGCTTTTCTTATCTCACTCACAAGTGCTGGAGACTGATTTTACATTTTCTTACCATTTTCCTGAACTTTCTAATCTCCTGGTTTAAAGGGTTTTCTTCTGATGTCACTTGTTTATGAGGGTGTTACTCACAGTTTTTAGATCTTTAACTTTCAGAGAGAAACGAAAATAGAAATAATGTATTTGAGCATATAATTTATAAGTGTACAATATTTTTATGGATATTATTTTATTTCTATATATCAAGGGGTGGATATTTGGCTTGATTGGAAAGCAAAGTTCTTTCCAGAATCCATTTCCCGTTGATACTAGGCCCGATGAGTTTTTATAGAGTCTAAAATCTTAATGATGATCTCTTAATCTATTTATTCCTGAAAGATTGCTCCTTTTGACTTGAAAATACCTAACATTTTCTAGGGTATTGATTTACAATTCTGAGCTGCCCATGAGAGGATCCTGTTTGGTCGCTCTGCAGCTGAGTCCTGCATGTAGGACAACTGCTCCCGTCCTTCTGCCAGCTCCCTCATTCCCAGCCAATCTGATGCCAATACAGAAAGAAGGTTGGATGGAAAGGTGTCAGAAAGACTTGTCATTTTATAGAAATACCCTGAGAACCACATTGTGAGAATTTAATAACTGAATATTCAACATGACTTACTTGATCTTTTGTGAGGAAGAGAGACAATTTTAGTGCCATGATTAGAAGCAGAAGCATTGTTTTCCACATGAAGAGTAATACAAATTATGAGCTGCTACTAATAAAGCATTCAGATCAGGCTATAAAGAGTATCAGAATATGAAAATATGTCCTAACGTTTCTAATATCACATAATGGTCTAGACCACACATTTTGGAATGGACAAATCTCTGTTGGATCCCTCTTCACCATAGTAACTAGCCAATAACTGAACTTCTCCAAGCCTCAGTTTCCCTATCTGTGAAATGGAATAAGAGAATTTTCTGTATAGGACTGTTGAGAAATAAGATAATCCAATGGAACTAGTAAACATGGTATCTGGACCTCAATAAATCTGAGCTAATATATTTTCTTCTTACTGGGATGGTTTCAGGTCATTTTATCAAATTCTTCCACCAAACAAAATATATGGATTTTATAAGGAATAGATATTACATAAATTAAGAAAACAAAAGAACACATAAATCCAAGATGTTCTGTGCCCCTGGCATCCACAAGCCAAAAATTGGGGGTCCAATGACCACAGTCCAGAATAGTTGTCCTCTCGACTAGAAGCTTTTTGGGTGTTGAGACTGTGTCTTGTTCACCCTTTTATCTCTAGCATTGAGTACAGAAGCTTTATTTAATAAATGTTTGCTGAGACAATAAATGAACAAGTGAAATTTTAAAGCCATGAAGACTCTTTTTATCAGTTCTGGAGCTGAAGTCATTTAATTAGCTCACAAATTCATTAAACTGGACCATCTCTAGGCAATATTATAAGGCTAACAATAGCATAAATTTTTCTTAAAGATTTTATTTATTATTTATTTGACAGAAAGAGAAATCACAAGTAGGTAGAGAGGCAGGCAGAGAGAGAGGGAGAAGCAGGCTCCCAGCTGAGCAGAGAGCCCGATGCAGGGCTCGATCCCAGGGCCCTGAGATCATGACCTGAGCTGAAGGCAGAGGCTTTAACCCACTGAGCCTCCCAGGTGCCCCAACAATAGCATAAATTTTGACTAGTGTCAGCCTCCCATTGAAGATGCTACAGTAATAAGAATAAGTGGGATTATTGATGTTCTATAGTCATTTACTCTAAAAGTTATTTTTTTGCACTGCTCTTAAAGATTACACAAAAGCAATCATATAAATTTCAAAAGTTATTTGAGAAAGAAGCACTACTCATTAAGAAAGGAGTCCTATTAATATTAGAAGTACTTAATCAAGTGTTTCTCATGTGACTCTCTTTAAGAAAAGCATGTTGAACTAATAACTCACACCAGTGCTTTATAGACACAGTTCTCAAAATAATTTTAATTTCAAACCTGAATATATTTTAGTGTGTGTGTATTTTTTAAAAGTGGAATTACAGTCTGCTTTCAAGCAGGGAAGTAAATAAACCATTGGCAAAGTAGTTTTCTTTCCATATACAGTGACCAGTAACCAAAATTGCTGTCCATATGCTGAGGAGAGGAGATCCTACACTGTTATTTCTAAAAAGCATCTATCAGTTTTTCATTCACAGGGTTTAAACAAAACAAAGTTACTTACCTGGGGGAGTTACTATGAGCTTAGTTCCTTGTGCAAAAATCTTGATCCAGACTGTTATCACACTGATTAGAGGTTCTACAAAAACATCAGCCTTCTCCCGAGCTTCACAGCAGGACCAGGTAGAATGGTGGTACTGGCAGTTTGATCTTCTGAGTTGCCTTGGAAATCCTTGAATATAGGCTTCATAGTATCTGATATTTTATAACTTTTCCTGAGATTAGTTGACCCAAATGTCTGTTTCTCAAGGAGGCAGTAATCACTGAGAAGTGCTGATAGAACACAAGAACAGTAAGAACAAAAGAAAAAGAAAGAGAGGGGGGGGATTAACAGGTCAACCAACTACATATTTACATTACCAGGAAAGTGTTCAGTGAATTAAGAGGTTTTGAAATCCAGGTGTTCAATTGTGTGAAATTGCTTGGAGTGTGCATCAAAGGAAAACCCCTAGTGTTCTCACAAACACCAGACCTACTCTGTTAGTAATTTGAGATTGTATTTCTAAAGAGGGAAACTCTTCAGTAACTTAAACTGCAAAAATGCCAATAGAAATATACTTGAGAAATGTGAACA
>CM053614.1:77795753-77833246 GCA_028646535.1 Procyon lotor
ATTCTCTAATATCTTCCATGCTTTTTTCGAGCCAGCTAGCATCTTGATAACTGTCATTTTGAACTCTATTTCCGACATATTACTAATGTCCGAATTGACTAGGTCTCTAGTCAACGGTACTGTGACTTTTTTTTTTTTTTTTTGTGGTGAGTTTTTCCACCTCGTCATTTTATCAAGATAAGAATAGATGAGTGAGAGAGAAAAATACTCTGGAGTTCCGCAGTTTTCACTATTGATTAACTAGGTCTTGGCTGGATATTCTCACTGATCTTCTGGGGGAGGGGCCGGTTGCCATCGTTCTTAAATGTCTTTACCCGAGGCAGAATTGCACCACCCTTGCCAGGGGATGGGCCAAGCACTTTGCTCAGGTTCCCTCTGGGGGGTTCTTTGTTCCCTGAGCGCTTTCCTTACCGCCCTGGAGGCCAGGAATGAAAATGGTGGCCTCCCAGTGTCTGGCCCAGAGGAGCCGAGTGCTGGGCGCCCTGCTCCTCAGCATGCCCTCAGAGGAAAGTGGTCAATGACTCCTGTCTCCCTTGTCTGTGGCCCGTGCTCTTTGCTCAGCTAGCCCGTGGCGGAGCGCCTCTATCTGTGGTGCATGACCTTGTCTGGAGTCCCCAAACCAGCAGATTCCTGCTGCGCGCTCCCACCCTCCAGGAGGAGGAAGAAGGAGGGGGTATCTCCAGAGCTGCCTCCTGTGGGGTACCCACTTGAAGTTCAGCAGCCCTATATGAACTACATGTCTATATGTCTCAGTTCATATAGTCTCAGGTAAGCCTAAGCGGGCCCGGCGTTGCCCGGCGTTGCCCGGCTCCTTCTCTGCCACTGGCTTCTCTGCCCCAATACCTGAGAGCTCTGCTGCACTCGGGCTCCCCTGGCCCCTCAGTGACCCCATGGGTCCTGAAAGCACACTGTTCCCACGAGGGCTGAATTCCTCTTAGCCTCCTGAGCGATATCTCTCAGCGGAGCAGACTAAAAGTTCTGGATTTTGTGCTCTGCGGCTCTGCAGCTGTTGGGAGCCGGCCCCTCCCCCCCGGGGTCTCTCCCTGTCGCTTTGGATTCACTTTTTCCATACGTCCTACCTTTTGGAAAGTGGTCGGTTTTCTGTTCCTAGAATTGCTGTTCTTATTCTCTTCTCTCTCCTGTTGTGTTTGCCAGCTTTTAGAATAGTTTTTTGCCTTTCTAGCTGGAATTCTGCGACCCAGTGCTCTCTGTGCCTCCTACACCTCTGCCATCTTGCCTCTTTTCCATGTATACATATTCTTATTACATAATGGTACATAATATATTATGTTACAGTAAGTATATATGGAAGAAATAAATATCTTGTTTAAGAACTTGGGTTCCAAATATAGAACCTTTTGGGGAAATTATTATTCTGCCACTTGGTCCTATCAGATTTTGGACAAGTGTCTGGTATGTCAAAAGCCTCTATTTTCCCATCTGAAAGATGAGAACAATAATAAAAGCACCCATTTAGTAAGCACTGTGAAGATTAAATGAGATAATGGAATCAATGTGTTCATAGCACATGGCCTGCTATGTAAGAATTCCTTCAGTATTGTATTAATTTTATGAGAAATTAAAAAATAATATACTTATTTTCTGAAAGTCTTTAAAATAATGAGTAAAAGATAAATTCTGCCTTTGTTTATTTCCCTGTTTGAAATAATTAATGAAGAGAAAACACATTTTTCCATGAATGTGTCTGAAATGGTCATTTATCTCCCTTCTTGGTTCCTAGCATCTGAAACCCTTGTCTATATCCAGGGAATTACCCCACCTTATGAATCTTGGTGAAATAACGAATTCACTCCCACTATAGAAAGGAAAAATTCCAGATACTATTGCTAGGTCTTCTTTAAGATAAAGTCAATAGAAATTACGAGCTCACCCAATTAGACACACTCCCCACAACTGCTACTCTTTCACACATGCACACACACATAGGATCTGGATGGAAATACCTGGCAGCAATACATGAGTAGGGGACCACCATCCAGAGTGACTGTGGCTGTCTCCTCTATTACTCTTCCATCTCATTCTGAGGAGGCACCTTCCTACAGAGGAAAAGTCAGTCCTCTTAGTTGTAGTCCATTGGCCTTTTTGTCTATCACTGCCTACCTCCCCAACATTCAATTGCCCAGTGTGGATCATTTCACAGATGGTATTTATTGGAAAGGAGGCAAAACAGGGCAGCTCCCTCAGAAGGAAAATCCAGCCATCCTGGATTCTTCCTTTTTTTTTTCTCCTCAGGAAGGACCCAACCCAAGCAGGAGTCCACACTGGCTCCACAGAGACAGATATAAGTGTTAGGCAGAAACCCTTTATAATATAACTAGTATTGGTCCATTTTACAACGGAAGAAATTAGAGCTCAAAGAACTTAAGGTTTACTGTTCAGCCAAAGCCAGTAAGTCTGTACTTTCTGAACTGGACTAATGGGCCCTAAAAGATTTAAGATTGAAATTCCTTAAGTGAATGCTAGGGGATCTGATGAATTAGGATTGGAGCAAGGCCCTTTTGCTGGGAGGTGTGGGGAGGTTAGTGCCAACATGATGTCATCAGAATAGAACTCTGAATTCATTGAAGCTGTTAGATGGGCTGTCATACTGGGCAAACTTTGATTTTCCTTGTGAAAGAAGAGAGAGAGAACCTGGACCAGAAGAGCTAATCTATGTATATATTTGGGTGTGTAAGTTCTCTTGCATTGTCCTCACATCTGAGCACATATTAGCTCCTATAACCCACATCACCTAAATGTTCTGTTCCATTATTATCATCAAGCATATCTAACTCCTGAGGTTAAGTGTAGTACTAAGGGGTTCAGTGACTTATCCAGGTCACACAGCTGGTACAGGGTGAGGCGGCAGAGTAGGGGAGGGTCCCAGATCAGCTGGCTCCTCTTGACTATTGCACTAAACCACTTCTTCACTGCCGGACAATACAAGACACAAGACAGTGTCCCCCACAGTGGAGACAGACTGATACTGAACATTAACTGACACAAATTATTATGTGCTGGAGTCCATTGGCAAGACTTGAGTGATAGGTGTCTTCAGAGAATAAGTGAAATGCCAATAAATTATCCATTGACTTTTCAATATAGAGCAGTGAAAAGATTCTTATTTTCTATTTCTAAAGTACAATCTATAGTGGGTTTCTTGTGGGAATATAGATACCTCCTTGCATCTTTCCTATATGAACTATTCACCTTCATGATAAATTCCCCCAACGAATATGGAGGCACATTCATTTGCTCCATTCCTTATTTCAAGGCCTCTGAGTCTATTGTTCAACTTTGTGATCTATTGGGAGAAAAGGAATTTGCCAGCCAGGCAGACACAAGAGATGGAATTAGATATGTGATCCTTCAGCCCTTTTTCTCCCACCTCAGGTGGACTCATATTCTATGGTTTTCATTTTAACCCACACTATTTATGACCATGACAGTTCCTTATTGGGGACACCATTGGCTTCTTGAGAAGGAAGAGAAATTTTTAGTCGCTATATTTTTTATGGAAGCAAATTGGAGGCTAGAACCTGAGTGGAACACACTAAACAGGGGAAGACAAACCCTTTCCAAAAGGAATGCATGGAAAGTATTTTCCATTTCTCAAGAAGTTTTTCTACATTACTATTTTGCTTCTCAAAATATCTTTGCTAAACGTGTTATTTCATGTCACGTACAGAAAAGCACTGTGGAGTCATAATATAGTATCTTCAGAGAAACAGACCTCAGAAGATAAAAGTTATATCAGCTTTTCAGTATGAGCCCTAGAAAAATTAGTGAAAAATTTGATAATAAACCAATGGAGTGAGGCAAATAATTTATGTTGCATTCAAATGATGGAATGTATGAAGCCACTAAAAATGACATTTTTAAGATTTATTAATGAAAGCGAAGATGTTTCCATTCAAATATCAGAAAACAATATAAAATTCAAATGAGTATTCTTTAAATCTCAAGTAGGTAAACATCTGTCTTGGTAGAAGAAACGAAACAAAATGAAAAGAAACATTTGAGTTTTAAGACTCTTTTTCTCTGACAAAAAGGATAGGTTATTTTCCTCCTTATTATACAAGAACTTTTACAATGAAAATATTATTTCACAAGGTCAGTTTTTCTTGTTTTTCAATAATGATAAAGATATGATTTGAAAATATCAGAAAAGACATTATTGTTATGCACAGAATATATTTTATGCTTATTATCATTTATCAGGTACATATACTTCATGTTCATTCTCATATGTAACTTTCTCAAATTTTGAAAAGATATTTATTTTGGTAATTATGGTTGTAGAAACTGAGACAAAGAGACTAAATAACTCAGTCTACATCCGAAGGGTGAAGTAGCATAGGAGGATGCTGATTTTCATAGGTTATAAACAATAATATTAACAAAAATTTTTTAAGGACCTGAAAAGTTTTCAAATTACAAAGTTAACTAAATGGGTTAGGTGGACAAGAAGAGTTTTTAATTATCTCTGGCACTTAAAAATAATATTCTTATAAATTATATAAGATCTGAAATGTTGCTTACAATAATAAGTTAACCCAAATTAGAGACTATAATGCCAAATATTTAAATGTAATTTAAAAAGTACATTTGTATATAAAATACAAAGCAATTCTCTTTGTATTCATATTCTATTTGTATTTTTTTGAGGGTTGAAGCACTTTTAATCACAGAGGAGTAAACAATAGTAAAAACTGATAATGGGTCACTCAGTGGCTGTTGCCCTCCACCAGCCCTCAGCACACCCCCTGTCAACACCCCCTCCCTGCATACCATTTAGTGAAGAGCAGGGTATCAGCAGCTGTCCCCGTAATTACCAGGTGGTAGGAAGGGCGTCTAGCTAGAGGCCACAAAAAAGTCATCTCACCCATGGTGTCTGTTTCTGTACAACTTCATGTGAAATATTCCAGTGCCAGGGAGGAACAGTGCAGAAACCTGGAGCTGAGCTTGACCGTTCCGTTCAGATGACCAGAATTTGGAGAGCCATGGGCAATGAGTGGGGGACAGCCCGGAGCCAGCATTATTCAAGATGCAGCCAAGTCTGGGATTGAGGTAGGTTCAAAGAGGGGCACAAGGCCTAGTAGCTCTAGTCTCGAATTGTGCCCCAATCCAGGAAATGAAACTTGTGCACATGCACAAACGCATATGCGCACACATATACACTTGGACAAGTGCATGCACACATGCATGCACGTGCGCGTGCACACACACACACACACACACACACACAGAGCAATAAAAGAGAAATGCAAAGTAATAGTAAATGATAGGTGCCTATATAGTATCATTTTTATATTTCATTTTACTTAGATTTTCTTTATGGAACTACTGTTACTTATACATGTTCTCATGTTTATAGGCTCTGTGTGTTTGCATAAGTCACTTCTCTCTGACACTGTCCTCATCTGTGAAATGGAGATTAATAACAACAGCTATATCAAGGAGCTGTGGAGAGGATGAAAAAAAATAATGCAAGAAAATGTTTAGAACATTGCCTGACAAATAGCAAGTCCACAAGGCATATTAGATGTGTATTAATTGTAAAGTTTGTCATTACATATCGCACATAACTTTGCTTTGAAAAAGATCCTTCCTGTGACATCATGCTCATGAGACAGTTGCAAGTAGTGCAACTGGTGAGTAGAAGCTGGTTTCCAGAGACTGCTCTGAGCGGTGTATCCCCAGCAAGTACAGCCTAGTCTCTTCTGGAGGCACCCAGATTGTAACTGCAGTTTGATTTCTCTGAGTCTCATCTGTATGGTGACATCTCAATTAATTTTACAAAACACAACAATACTCTGGTGCATTTGCACATGGCATATTCAGTAACATCAATGAGATATCTCAATGTCTAATTTTTGTTTTGTTGTGCTGTGTTACGGAAGAGTAAGGTCAGGTTTTGTATCCAAGTCCTGAATTACAGCAAATCAGCGACAGACAGACACAGGGCTGAACTCAGCAGGCCTGTCCTCTTGTTTCTGAGCAATGTTTCTGCAGTATGAGATTCTAGGGGAACAGCCAAGTGGGCGTAAGAATCATCCTGCCTCAATCCAGATAAACACATTCATACCAGGAATTTCCTTCCAGATTGGGAGCCCTTTTACCCCATCTGCTCAGCCCTCATGGGGCACAGGAAGCCCAGGAACTGCTCAGATCAGTGGCAGATCATGAAGAATTACAGGAAACTATATCATCACTTCTCAGAAACCTGAACCAACCCCGCCCTCCTGCTGCTGGCCCGACAAGTCCTGCTAACAGGGATCTCACTTCTTACCTCGTCACTGGGGAGCCAGCCAGGCCAACAGGATGTCACTGCTGGAAGCAGTCATCTTCTCCTGTCTCTGGGCCTGTGAATTGACCCCAGGCACTTCAGTCTACAGGAGAGACTCAAGAAATTATTTTTGCCTTTTTCCATATCATTTGTTCATGGACATTTCTCTTTGCTTTCAGTTGGCCTTGGGCAGGTAAAGATGGAGAAATCTGAAATATCAATTTCCAGAGCAAGAGAAGACTGTGCCCACATAATATGCAAAGTGTCCACTGAAGACATTAACAAAGGATCCATTCACTGGTAGTGACAGAAACCAGATCAGGGATAAAATATCTCACATTTGTCTTGACAAACTTTGCTCAAGGTCACTACTGTGGGAGGAACAGCAAACTTATACTTCATACTTGAAAATAAATTTCTTAGAGCAAGAAGACAAGTCCATGCACTATTGTGCCGGCTGGAGTAGACCCACAGCATCAGAGTTGCCAAGAGAAGCTGCACAAGAACGATCTTCAGGTCTGACCCACCCACATCTTTCTCAATGTGTGGAACCACAGAGGCTGCACAGCTGGGTGCCCAGCCTGAGTCTCTCTCTCTGCTGTAGTTCCTGAGCTGTGCAGGAAGACATTGTAGATTCTCCTCACACAGTGACCTCCACATGATATCAGCAATTGTGGTACAAATTAAAGCAGTTTGACACTATTTTCTACTAAATTCAGCTGCCTGAAAAGTCTGAAAATATGGGTGGCTGGTTCAGAGAAAAATCCATTTGCCTTTTAATTCACTGCAGAGACAGTGGTGCCTAGTAATGGAATGGTTCAGAATGAAGACAAGAAATGGCTATACATTTTACATAAATATTCTTTGTTATTATTACTTCCCAATTTTATTCATGGAAATTGCAGTTCTCAGAGGTAGAAAGTACTTTCACACATGAAAGAAACATTCATGTGTGGCCATCTTGTGGCCATCATGAAGGAATCTACTAAGTAGATGTATAAGTAAACATCAGGTATTTGGGGTTATAGGAGAAACCAAGGTACAAATCCTGTATCCTAGAGGTAGAAATAACACCTCACTCAATTCAAGGATCAATGCTGGGAGAAAACCAGCACTACTCCGTTGGAACAGGCCCCAAGAAAGGACTTCATTAAGATAGAAGGCCACAGGTGGAGTCAGTATTTTCAGCCCTAATACAGTCAGTATTTTATTGGTTTTTACATTTAACAATGAGATTGTTTATATAACAATACAGAATCTATACAGAATATAACTATATACATGTATGTATGTGTATATATATATACATGTATACATATATATATGACACACTTAAAATGGTCATATATTTACTTTTCCCATCGAATACCATCATTGCTCTATATCTTCCAGAAAAAAACCAAAAACTAAAAACTACAATTAATCATAATAGTAATAATGGTTACCATGAAACAGAGGGTCTATAATTATGTCCATGCCCATTAACTCCTAGTTTTGTGAATAAAACTTTATTGAAACACTACCTTGACCATATGCTTACAAATTGTCTATAATTGCTTCTGCACTACAGTGGAAGAGTTACATAGTTGCAACAGAGACCCACAAATTCTAAAATGTTAACCATTTGGCCCTGTATGGAAAAACTTTGTTAGTCATTGCCCTAGAATGATAAATACTAGTGACTAGTGATGTAGAGTGACATTTATTGTTGTTTTATGTTTCCCTATTTCTCACTGTTTCCTCAGTGTTCCCTTGTGATATATCCATCCTCCCCATATTAACTGTCTTACTCTGGATAAATTGTCTAACATATCTTTGATTCATTTTCTTCATTTAAAAATGGAAAACATATTTTTCTGAAGGAACTGTGAAGAGTAACTTCAATATTATGTATAAAGTTCTTGCAAGTGCTTGGAGCACGCCTAATATTCACTATATTGAGGAATGCCTTTGATTATATGAGTTATTATTGCATATTTGAAAATTTAATGATGTAAACCAGTACTCTAAGTCCTTTGTACTCAAAATTTGATTCATAGACCAGCAATAACCACTTCCCCTAGGAGCTTATTTCATATGTGGGAATTCAAGCCTCAACCCGGCTTACTGAATCAGAATCCTACTGCACAAGGTTCTTACAGGATTTTTGCATTCTTTACAGTCTGAGAAGCCAACATCTAAAGGTAGAGAATCACTTGAGAGCAACGCAAAACAACAAAAGACCATGAGCCTTTCCCTGAAAGGAGTGAATGGAAAGTGTACATGAAGGCTCTCTAAAGGCTCATAGCTGCTCCTCTATGATTTCAACTTTTGAAGAAAAAGCAAAGAAATTCTTTATGGTGCATCTTTATAGATCAGGTGTTCACACAAATCTCTCTCTCTCTCTCTTTTTCCCTTACAATTTGTTTTTCACAGGTAATGTTGAAGCATTCTGAATGTTAATTTTCCAGATAAATATATAAAATGTCCAAATACTGTAGAAGATTATATCCAGCAAACTTGCACTGGTTGAGGCATAGCCTGACACATTTTTATGAACAGTGTTACCTGCTCAAGTTGAATTAGGTGCTCTAACCAAAAATACTGTCCCCAGTTCCATTTTGACCTTGAAAATAAATTCACAGAAAAAGGAAATGTGGGTATTTACTACTGTGCCTGATGAAAATCATAGGACAAAAGGGGCCAAGACAAATGACACAGAGCCTCTTCTCAGATCTGTGTCTATCCACATCCTTCCCTACATGAGCACTAGGAGCACCTCCTCAGCTTGTTCTCAGGGATGGCCTCCACTTCCCAGGACTTCTTCCTCATCCACTGAAAACTCGGATTATGTTCCAACATTAAGACCTACAGAAACCAAGTCATGTACTCCTTTTTTTTTTTTTTTTTTTCTGTCTGGAGATTACATGAATGTTTTTATTGCTCAGATCCAAAGAGGATATCACTGAGTTCTAGGAAACATGTTGCTGATTATATATGTATAATCATCACAACACTTTTGCAATTTAATATTCTTTTTTTCTACTGTAATATGAGTTAACTTGAGGCTTAGAAAGATGAAATAACTTTTAAATCTTTCATCCCGTCCTTCCTCATCTCCATCGGGTCTTCTGAAGCAGGTCAGCATTTGTTTGCTCTGTACACATGGAGGGGGAGAATGTGGACAGGACCTCACAGCCTGCCTTACAGTGAGGACTATAGATCATTCCACACTGTAGATGAGGGGACAGCCCCAGCAGCACACTCCCTTCTGCACAAGCCTCGGATCCTCTGGGACAGGGAGGGGACAGTAGTGCTCACACAGTAAGGTGGAAAATCCTGCCAGGACCCTTTTCCCTGGGGTTCTGCTGTGAGCCTAGGGAGGATTGCAGGGGCCATTTAATCAGAGCTGCTGCTCTTTCTCAGGCGCTGTGCTAAATCCCTTAGATATAATGTCTCTCATCCTGTGACAATACTGTGACACTGGCACAGTGTCATGATTCACATTTTACAGATGAGGAGACAAAGGCATAAGGAGGTTGTTTACTTTTTGGTCACAGAGTCACCAAATGGGGCTAGAGGGCTGGTTCCTGGCTTCAGTGTCTGTCATTGTACCAGGTACTGTCCTGCCTCTGATGCACAAACAGTAGAAATGGCTTTTCCTCTGTGGTTCCTCCAGCCAAGGAGAAAACCAACTGTTATTCACAAAATAATTATTGATGACTATTCTCTGCTGAGTCTGAATTTAAGTGTTGTCTTCCTGGAATAGGTATAAATACTGTGACTGATTTGCTTTAAAGATATAAAACTATAATAACATATAAAAGTAAAAATAAAGCAATGAAAAAAAGCAACAAAATATAAAATAAAACCCTTAACATATTATTTTCTTTTCTTCCTTATTTTAAATAGTAGAAATGAGTGAAAAAAGAAACCTTTCCTGTCAGAGATTTCTAATAGACCACCAGTCTCTGACACACCTTGAACACAAGCTTGCCTATTCATTTCCTGTGACTGCTTTTGTTTGACTTGGCAAAGGTGACTAATCACAACAGAGACCTTCAAGCAAAAAAAAGCCTAAATAAAATCTTTGTTTTCTGATCTTATAGAGAAAAATTCGAGGCCCAATGATGCAACAAAGAGTTAGGGAATGAGTATGTAACTATCATTAAAAGCCAAAATGTAGTAAGAGAAAATATTAAATAATTTTAATGAATGAAAATGAACACAAAGCTTGCATGGGAAAAAGCAACATAAGTTAAATGAAAGGACACCTGATAAACTATTAGGAAATATTTGCAACTGAGGGCTCATATAAGGCCAAATATCCCTATATTAAAATGCTAATTAAAAATGGAGGTAAAATAAGAAACTCCTAAACTCATGAAACAAACCGAGGGTTGCTGGGGGCTCGGAGGGTAGGGATAAGGTGGCTGGGTGATGGACATTGGGGAGGGTATGTGCTATGGTAAGTGCTGTGAAACGTGTAAGCCTGATAATTCACAGATCTGTACCTCTGGGGCAAATAATACATTATATGTCAATTAAAAAAATAAAAATGGAGGTAAAGGGGCACCTGGGTGTCCCAGTCAGTTAAATAGCTGCCTTCAGCTCAGGTCATGATCCCAAGGTCCTGGGATTGAGCCCTGCATCAGGCTCCCTGCTCAGTGGGGAGCCTGCTGGTCCATCTCCCTCTGCCCCTCCCCTCCACTCATGCTCTCTCTTGCTCACTCACTTACTTTTGCTCTCTATCTCAAATAAATAAATAAAATCTTCTAAAAAAAATGGAGGTAAAGTATTTAAAATGCCATACAGGAGAGTGGCAAAGAATAATATAGAAACAGCTCTTAAACATATAAAAAGATATTCAACTTCACTTATAAAGATCAATTAAAACTGCATTTCTCATCCAAAAGATTGGGAAGAATTGGAGTTTAACAATGCACTGTGTTGGAGAAGCTGAGGGAGGAAAATAGGCATTCTTTATTTTTTTTCCAAAAGGAAAAGAATAGTCATTTTATTTAGTTTTTTTTTTAATTAACATATAAGGTATTATTTGCCCCAGGGGTACATGTCTGTGAGTCATCAGGCTTGCACATTTCACAACACTTACCATAGCACATACCCTCCCCAATGTCCATAACCCAGCCACCCTATCCCTAACGCCCCCCCCCACCTCCCAGCCACCCTTAGTTCATTACATGATTCTAGGAGTCTCTTATGGTTTGTCTCCTTTCTGATCTCATCTTGTTTCATTTCCTTCCCCTACCCCTCATGACCCCCCACCCTGCCTCTCAAGTTCTTCATATCAGAGAGATCATATGATAATTGTCTTTCGCTGACTGACTTATTTCGCTTAGCATAATACCCTCTAGTTCCATCCACGTCGTTGCAAATGGCCAGATTTCATTTCTCTTGATGGCTGCATAGTATTCCATTGTATATATATACACCACATCTTCTTTATCCATTCATCTGTTGGTGGACATCTAGGTTCTTTCAATAGTTTGGCTATTGGGGACACTGCTGCTATAAACAACCGGGTGCAGGTGCCCCTTCAGATCACTACATTTGTATATTTAGGGTAAATACCTAGTAGTGCGATTGCTGGGTTGTAGGGTAGCTCTATTTTCAACTTTTTGAGGAATCTCCATACTGTCTTCCAGAGTGGCTGCACTATCTTGCATTCCCACCAACAGTGAAGGAGGGTTCCCTTTCCCTGCATCCTTGCCAACGTCTGTCATTTCCTGACTTGTTAATTTTAGCCATTCTGACTGGTATGGTATCTCACTGTGGTTTTGATTTGTGTTTCCTTGATGCTGAGTGATGTTGAACACTTTTTCATGTGTCTGTTGGCCATTTGTATGTCTTCTTTGCAGAAATGTCTGTTCATGTCTTCTGCCCATTTCTTGATTGGATTATTTGTTCTTTGGGTGTTGAGTGTCCTAAGTTCTTTATAGATACTATAAATACTATATAGATACTATATAGATACTAGCCCTTTATCTATAGGGGAATTTAGAAATATCTAAAAAACTTCATATGTATTTACCTTTCAGTGTAGCAAAACTACTTTCAAAACTACTTTCAAAAACTACTTTCAAAACTACTTTCAAAAATTGTGCCTCTGAAGGCACAATTTCAACATTATGAAAATATATATGCATAAAGGTATTCATTGGGCAACTGCAAAATGTTGGAAATTACATAAATATCCAAACATAGGAGGTTTGTTGAATAAATGATAACACATGCACACACTGGGGGAAAATATACCATAAAATAGAATGTGAGATATAAAATTAATTAAACTTTATATGCTGGCAATTCACAATTGCATATTGAAATTTAAAATTAGTACCACTTACAATAGCAATAAAAACAACATCAAAAACCCATAATAAAACAAAAACACGAGAAAATAAAGTTAGTGATGTTATGACTGAAAAACAAAACAAAGCAAAACAAAAACAAAAACATAAAGAGGTAAATTTAACTGAAAATATGAAGGATTCATATTATGAAAAAAAGAAAATTTGAATGAAAGAAGTTGACAAAGAACTAAATTAGTGGAGACACATACCATGTTCATAGATTAGAAGACTCAGTATACTTAAGATGTCAAATGTTCCCCCAAACTGATTGGAAGATTCAGTGTAATCCCAATCAAAATTCAAAGAGTTTTCATAGACATCAGCTGTAAATAACACAATCAGCTGAAAATAACACAGCTCTCTTCTTACAATAACATCTAAGTGGAACAAACTGAAATAATATGACTTTGTTTGAACCCATCGAAGAACTGAGGCTGCAGGGTGCATGACATACTCAAACACTGGAGACAGGGAGAATCAGGATGTGAACATTTGTTCTCATTGGACAGATGTTGTCAAAGACATTCAACTGGTCACAAGATTAACTTAGGAATTTTTAAAGAAATAATAAGAGCTGTGTATAGACCAGTGGAAGAGTGTGAACCCTGTGGGACCATAAGCAGGGTATTAAAACTTCTCCAGAAACTGCACAAAAGTCTTGCAGGGAAGATCAAGGACTATCCAGAGAAAGTTTCCCCTTGGTGTTGCAGGAGGCTCATACATTTCCAAGCATAAAACGCATTTACCTCGGTATCTACTATATCGTACAACATGTCCAGCTTCCAATCAAAAATTTCAGATGTATTCAACCAGTCAAGAAGAAACACAGTCTGAGGATGCAAAGCAATCAGGACCAGACTAAGACATGACACAGCTGTTGGAAGTCTCAGAAAATTTGAAGTTACTAAGATTGATATCTTAAACACTCTAATTGAAAGGATAGGTGGCTTGCAAGATCAGACAGGTAAATTCAGCTAAAATTATGGAAAGACCAATTAGAAATTATGAGAATGAACCAAAAGGAAATGTAAGAAATAAAAAATATAGTAACGAAAATGAAGAATGTCTTCGAAAGGCTCACCAATGGATTTAAGAGAAATAAGGAAAGAAGCTAACATGAATATGGCTCACACTAGTAATTGCCTGAACAATACAAGATTATATATATAAGAGAGACAGATACAGAGAGAGAGAAGAGAGAATTCCTATAATTATAAATCATATAAGAAGAACTTTGAAAGAACACTCCCTCTCCTTCTCTCACTTGTGTTATTTTAATTTTTTAAAGCTTTATTTATTTATTTGAGAGACAGAGCACTGTGGGGGCAGGGGTAGAGGGAGAGAGAGAATCCTAAATCAGACCCCCCCACTGAACATGGAGCCTAACATAGAGCTCCAGGATGGGCTCCATTCCAGGACTCTCAGATCATGATCTGAGCCAAAACCGAGAGTAGGATGCTCAACCAACCTAGCCATCCAGGTACCCTGCTCCCACTCTCTGTTTTAAACCAGTGAAGGATTTGAGTCCTCTATCAGGAAAATGGCTTCTTTACACTCATATCATTACATGGTAACAAAAATGCAGTAATGAGAGTAATCTGCTGATAAAGTGAGTTAGTAGTCTTATTTTGCAGGATGTTTTAGGGTAAATACTGTAGGCACCTTTCTCTGAAGTCTATGGGTCTTAGTTGTGTGTTCAGAACACCACTTCCTCTCACTCAGGTATCAGCCCTCAGATTTGCTCTCTGATCAGCCCAGTGTTCAACTACCTCTGACAAGAGCTGGCAGGATGCTGCTCCTGCCACAGGTCATCCTGGTGGCCTCCCTGCGGATCTGTAAGTGGCTTTACCCACGGGAGATTTCACTCAGTGAAGAAAGGAGCTAGAAAGCATGAGCAATCAAGTCAGCCACTGTGGGTAGAAGAGAGCCCACAGGGTCATTCAAACCTAGCTGACATGACCTTGAATTCCGCCATGACCTTGAATTCTTCAGGAAGAAAAAGTAAATGTCACACTCTAAGCTTTTCATTAATAAAGAACAAGTGTGTACTCTTTTAATGAGTGTCAAAATTTCACTAAGTGTTGCTTTTGTTTTTTTTTTCAGATACAAATGCATACATTTTAATAACATGACTCATAACATCCATTACCTAGAGAAAAGGAAACAGTATTATTAGAATGTCAAATAAAAACAGATATCTTAAAGATGAATGTATACATATACAGTTACCAAATGAAGATGGGCCAGGCTCTAAAACGAGTTCTGTACAGTTCCTCAAATGAAAATGTGGTCCAAGAAGCAAGGTATTAGTGAGGAAAGAATTGAAGCCAGAAAACAACAGAAGGATTTTCCAGTGAGTCTCAGGATATATGGAGTTAATGAGGCAGATGTTGGCCTGGGTTACTATGCCTGCTGGGATACATTTATGGAAATGCTCCACTGCCACTGAACAAAAGCTCTCCCACAACTCCACACCCCTGCAAACACATACATGCTCCTTTCTATCTCCCAGAAGGACCTGGCTACTGTCTATATAGAACTTTTCTCCTGCATCAGCTCAAAGACACAATCTGTGATGTTTCTTTCACTTAGATCATGTTATTGTCTATCCTTACCTCTCTGGAGCCTAGCCTGGCTTTTAAGTGTCGTTCCTGAGAAGAAAGTCATAACCAGTGTGCAAAATAGGGTGTTGATTTTGAATGAATGATGGAAACTACAAACTCTTTAGAGTGATATAGACCTGAGTTTGAGTTCCTGTTCAGCCACTTAACTGACAGCACAATCCAGGAAAGTTACTACAATTTCTCACAGTGTTGCTAAGTCTGCAGGAAGTTCCATACAGGACAGGTCTAGCACAGGCTCAACACATCACAGCGTCCTTTCCCATTACAACTACACTATTTCAATGAGCCATCCCAGCTAGCACAGGAACTCAGGGACTCTTTGAAAGTCACATCTTATGTTGCCTTCAAACAGCAGTAAAGTGTTACTTTAATTGTGAGAAACTAAGAATTGTGAATGGAAAAGAGTGGAGGGTGATAAAAAAAAGGATTTTTTTCCTCCAAGGTTTTTCTTCCTTCACAGCAGAGTGTAGTAACATCATAGCATCTAAAGAAATAACTAGTAATTGTTAAATTTCACCAAGATTTGGGGACATTCTACGAAATACTGATCCATTAAAGGTACCTAATTCTGTATAAATTGTGGGATTATTATCTTATTTATTATTATTATACATAGTAATAAGACTTTTCTTCCAATTCTCATGATAGCTGTATGGCTGCCCACATTCTTACAAAATATGGTGAAAAAATCTACAACTTAGTGAAAAAGAGCTCAAGGATAATTGATTTTGAAGCAAAACCTAAAGGAAAATTTTGAGGAAAGTGGAAGATAACACAGATTATTACAACGTGAGTGTTTTGGTGAGGTCTTCTGGGATCTGATAGTTCTTTATACCAGACACATAATAAAGAAACACTGAGACAGATTTTACTGAGAAGGACTTTCCTTGGTTCTAAAGCAAACCTTCCTCCCCCATTCTTGCCTCTGAAAATCAGGGTTGCCACATGCTCCCTTTTGGAGAAAATTCTGACTAGTCACTCACAGTGCCAACCCCATGAGTTTAAGTGTGTCTTTGGCTTAGGTTTGTAGTTTGACTATGTTCCTTGTCTTTTTACAGGTTTTATGTCCACTGTCAACTTGTTCAAGTGCCTCTGATTTCCTTCCCTTGTTTTTCAAATGGAGACAAAAAAATGAGAATCTCAGGGTCCACTCTCCTTTACCTGAACACCAGACAGAACATCTGGTTATTTGTTTGCAATCCCTTGCAAGCAGTCTGGAGCTTTCCTCAAGAAAGTCATTGTCCACTGGTACCAATTAAAAGAAGAGGAGCCCCTGAAATGAATCCTATATGGCACAGCAAAATTGCTTGTGAAACACCCAATTCCTACTCAGACACGGTTAAGAAAGACAACAGTCTTTTACCTGATAATCAATGAGGTCCTCACATCCCATGAATCCACCTGCTATTGTGCCTGCTGGGATCTCACAATGTCACAAAGTCATAAGGGACCTGTAAGAAAACCTTTTCTATTACTAACCCTCAATACCTTTCTCACTTGAGCAGCCACAGAAGACCCTTTCCTGTTCTTAATCACAGGTTTATAAGCTGTTGGAACATGAAAGGCCCTTTAGACACACCTAACTCAATGCCCAACCAACAAATGGGGATGTGGGGGCCTAGGGACAACAAATGCCTTGTCCAAAGCTACTTAACCACAAAGGCAAGGCTACATGTGCATTTCTGAAGATCACAGAATAGCTTCCAAGAGGCTTTTTCTTTCCACAAGTCATATAATTATTCTTTCTATAGTTTTTAGTTTTAATAGGAATCTATTTTTCTATGGGAGATACAATTCTACAAATGTCTTCTTTTACTCCAGGAAAAATTTATTTTCTCATTTTGTTTTGCCTGGTAAAGATTCATGTTGCCAAATGGTAAAAATGGCTTACTAAAAAATGGAGAACATTGTTCACTTTTTTTTTATTGTGTTATGTTAGTCACCATACAGTACATCATTAATTTTTGATGTAGTGTTCCATGATTCATTGTTTGCATATAACACCCAGTGCTCCATGCAATCCGTGCCCTCCTTAATACCCTTCACCAGGCTCACCCAACCCCCAACTAAATATCCTTTCTAAAACCTTCCATTTGTTTCCCAGAGTCCATAGTCTCTCATGGTTTGACTCCCACTCTGATTTCTCCTCCTTCATTTTTCCCTTTTCCTGATGTCCTCAGAGAAAGCCAATTATCATATGGTTTCACATATTTGTGGAACATAAGGAATAGCACGAAGGACATTAGGAGAAGGGAAAAATGGGGGAGAAATCACTTTTCTTAAGTGTATTTCTGTTGGCATGTTTACATTTCCAGTTACTGACATGTATCCTCCTTCAGAAATACAATCCCACATTGCTGACACAGCAGGCCTGGTGTTTGTGAGAATAGAAGGGCTTTTCCTCTGATGCATAGCTGAGCAGTTTCACACACTTGAGCACCTGGAGACCAAAATAACTTAATTCTCTGAACACGATTCCTGGTAATTTAGCAAAGTCATTGGTTGACCAGTGGGTCCCTATCTCCCCTTTCCTTTCTGTTTTTCTTTTTCTTTATTTTTTTCTTTATTTGCTCTTATCATTTCTATTTTCTATCAGCACTTTTCGGTGATTACTGTCTCTATGGAAAACAAACACTTGGGTCAATTAATCTTATGAAAACGTAAAAAAAATATCAAATACTATGAAGCCTGTAATCAAGGATTTCCAAGGGAACCCAGAAGATCAAATTGCCAGTACAAGATTTCTACCTGCTGGTCTTGCCGTGAAACTCAGAAGAAGGTTGATGTTTTTGTAGAACCTCTCACCGGTGTGATAACCTCTAACCTGGCTGGATCAAGATATTTGAAGAAAGAACTAAGCTCATAGTAACTCCTTCCAGTAAGTAATTTTTTTCATTTTTGATCCCAAGAATGAAAAATTGGTTGATGCTTCTTAGAAAAAAACAATATAGGATCACTTCAATGATCCTATATTGATCATTGGGCAGCAATTTTGTAGCTAATGGTCATTATATATGGAAATAAAACTACTTTGTAAATTGTTTAGTTACCTGCTTGCTTGCAAGCAGATTGAAATTCTCCTTTTAGAGAACACGCATACACAAAATAATAGTCTCAGGCTTTTAATTAAAATATTTGCAGGACTGTGTAAACCACTGCTATAGGTTATTGGTTTAGGACGTTTTTCTTGAAAGTGGCCTTTTTAAGTGAGAAACACTTTAAGTACCTCTCATATTAGTAGTGCTCCTTTCTCTAGTAATCTGCAAAATCTCTACAATTGCTTTTGATCTCATCTTTAACAGCAGTACAAAAAATTTAACTCTTATAGTAAATGGCCATAGAATCCATAAATACCAATTCATCTTATTACTCTAACTTCTTAGATGGTAAGGCTGACATTAGTCAAAAACTGTGCTATTGTGGCTCTTGTGATATTGCCTAGAGATGGTCCAGTTTAATGGAAGTTGTGAGCTCACTAAACCATTTCAGCTCAAGTCCATGAAAAGAGCCCATCGGCTTGGCTTTACACCTTTGTTTGTTAATTTATTGAAGACTGTTTCTTTGCTGGATGCTAGAGGTAAAAAGGTGCACAAGACACAGTCTCAACACTCAAAAAGCTTGTAGTCTAGTGGATAAATATTCTAGACTGTGGCTTGATTTCCCCATGTATTTTGGTCTGTGGCTCCCAGAGACACAGAACGTCTTGGATTCATGAGCACTTTTGCTTTCTTAATTTATATAATCTTACTGTTTATAAAATCCATATACTTTGTCTAGTAAAAACTTTGATAAAGGGGCCTCAAACCATCCCATTAAAGAGAATAAGAATATTAGCCCATATTTATTGAGAGACAGCTACCATGTTGGATAGTTTCAGTGCTTTATCTCCATCCTCAACAGCCCTACATAGGAGATCCTTATTTCAATTTCGCAGATAAAGGACTCGAGGCTCAGGGAGGTTGTTAGCTGGAGACCCAATATCCAAAAAGCAGGGTTTATACCATTATATGATATTAGAAACATTAGGCCGTATTTTTATATTCTGATATTTACTTTTCTGTAGCCTGATCTTTTAAGTAGACTCTTTAGTTGAATGCATAACTGGTAATAACTCATAATTTGTATGACTCCTCATGCTAAAAACACTGCTTCTGCTTCTAATCATGACACTAAAATTGCCTCTCTTCCTCACAAAAGATCAAGTAAGTCATGTTGAATATTCATTTATTAAATTCTCACAATGTGATTCTCAGGGTTTTTCTATAAAATGACACCATTCCGTCTAACATTCTTTCTGTATTGGCATCAGATTGGCTGGGAATGAGGGAGCTGGCAGAAGGACGGGAGCAGTTGTCCTACATGCAGGACTCAGCTGCAGAGCTCAGAGCTGCCTTAGCACTCCTGGTGGGACAGCTGCAGAGACACCAAACAAACAGGATCCTCTGATGGACAGCTCAGAATTGTAAATCAATACTCTGGAAACTGTTAGGGTAATTTCAAGTTCAAAGGAGCAAGTCCTTCAACAATAAGTAGATTAAAAGAGTATCATTAAGATTTCAGACTGTGTAACAACTCATCTGGCCCATTCTCAGTGGGAACTGGATCTTGGAAAGAAGTTACTTTACAGTCAAACTGGATACCTACCCCTTAATACATAGAAATGAAAAAAAACCCTGTAAAAATATTGAAAACTTGCTTATTAAATACTCAAATATATTATTTCTATATTTGTTCCTCTTTGAAAATTATAGAAGTAGTAACTGCAAACTACACTCTGGGAAAGAGCTGATATAGTACATGAAAACTTTTTAAGAAAAAAGATTTAGAAATTTCAGGAAAATGGTGAGAAAAGGTAAAATCAGACTGTCTAATGCATGTGGGTGAGAAGGGAAAGACAGACCCAACCTGTTCAGACAGAGAGGGGTCAGTTCATCAAACTTGAATATAATCATAGCTAATATGATTTTGCATGGATTCATCTTTGTTTAATGTTAGCAGGACCCATATATATATGGGTATATATACATATATATATATATATATATATATAGAGAGAGAGAGAGAGAGAGAGAGAGAGTAAATGTGTTATATATTACACATGTGTTATATATGTTATACACACACATATATTTACATATATGTACATATTCACAATTTTAGAAGAGGTACAAAGGAAGATTTTTGTAAAAGCTTTTCAGGCAGTGGGCTTTTTTGGGTTGGTACTACTGGAAGAACAAAAACAAAGTGTTTGGTCCTGGCACAAAGCTCAGGGTTGCAGGTAAGTATTCTTTACATTTTTCAGCATAAGGTAGGGAAGGGAGGCCTGTAATCAGGGGCTGCAGGCTTGGTGCTGGTGCTGGCTCAGAACTCTAGGATTTGGTCACGAGTAGTCACGAAGAACAACAAGATCCCTGGAAAGGTTGGTGACTCCGTATCTGTACTTGGGGATAGTTGCTGCCTGAGTTAGTATGGAGGACATTAACAAGGAACATAACTACCTAGAGCAACCAGGAGTTTCTAAAGGGTGGAGATGTTAGGTCCATTTGGGATTTCTGTGTTGAAAGTTTTGTAAAAATTATTTGTATATCTTATTTATGTGATTCCAAAAATAATGGATGGAAAAGAATGAACAAAAAAATTGGTAAACTTGCCATTTTGTCTGAAGGTGTTTTGTATTAGGTATTGACATATTTAACTGTGCAAATGTATCCAAGAACGTCATAAGCTGGGTCTGTGTTTTCCAAATTCAGTTTAGGAAATCTGTTCTTTGTTCATCAGCCCTAGAAATGAAATTTTGCCTGGAAGAGGGAAAACATCTCACAGGGATGTTTCTAGCCTGCTGGATCTAGTCAAATAAAAGTGTTTTGAAGAATTTTCATGAAACTGTCCAAATGTTGTAAAAATAAGGGAAATTATATATTTTTATTTTTTTTTAGTGGTTGTGATCAGAGGCACCAATGAATTCATAAATTGAAAAGCAAATTTCTGGTCCTCTTTTTTCCAACTGACTGTAATATGAATGTTAAAAATCCAATTAAATACTTGTGACACAGATACAATTCATGAGATACTGAAAAATATTCTTAAGGAGAAAAATACAGACTCTGTTCTGGATCTATCACTTTCTGTATCCTTTAGCAAATACATTTTTTTAAAGTTTTTTCTGTTTGTTTGCTTTTATCTAGAAAGAGAGAACATGAGCAGGGGGAAAGGTAATGAGAAAGAGAGAATCTCAAGCAGACTCTGTGCTGAGTGTGCAGGGCCCCACCTAGGGCTTGATCTTATGACACCAAAATTGACTTAAGCTGAAATAAAGAATTGAATCAGATGCCTAATCAACTAAGTCACCCAGGCTCTTCTCTTAGGAAATGAATTTGAATCACTGATTATTGCTTTCTTAAAATTATTAAAATAATACATGCCCATTATGGAAAAATATTAAAAAAAATGAAGAAAAAAATTAAAATTGTGTAGTGACACTTATTACTGTTAACATTGCTATATTTCCATCCATTCATTCTGTCAATGTAACAACAATCTCAAGTGGATGTTGTGAGGACTAAATGAAATTAAATATAGACACAGCTACCATAAGGGTTGGGACATGGTCAGTGATTTTAAAAAAGTCAATTCTCCAGAATTCAAATTACCACCTACTGGAGATCTTTATGTAATCAGGAGTACAGAAAAAAGTTATTAATTGTGATCTAGTTTACAGGTTACTTTAGAACAATCAGTTAGTATTTGCAAAATAGTATCAATTTCTAAGACTCTCACCATAAAGTTAGAAAAGGACTTCAATGCATGAGTCCTTTAGGGGGAATGTGAAGTAAAACAGTGGGCGTTACCTTCCGCATCCACTTTACAAAATGGAAGAAATGGTTTTTAAGCAAATGCATTTCATGCCCCCACTGCATCATTACTACGGGCACCATGACATTTAATGTCATTCACAGATAGTGACTTTCAGCAGACATGGTCAGGCAGGTGACAGTCTAGTGATCTAACATGATAACAGGAGGCTTGTAGGATGAGACAATCAGCCATTGCTCTGGTCATTCCACCATGAAGGTTCACTGTAGGAGTTTCAAACCAAACTTTTGGCATGAGCTGGAAGGAAGTAAGATTGAGGTAAAAATTTCTGGTGAGAGTTGGAATGGACATAGATCGTGCTGCTGGGAAAAACATCATATGCTTTGGTGAACACAGATGAAGCAATTCCATAAATTGACCCCATATTACTAGGCTTTGGCCAATGTTCCCTTTGATTTTCTTACACTGGAAATGCAGTAGATAAGACAAGACAAGTGAATGCCTAGTAATTACTGTGTCATGGGCACATTTTCAGTGATGATGGCTCAGTGAATTCTAGACTTAGTAGAACAAAGTGGCGTGCAAGCAAAAGAATGAGTCCCCATGCTCAATTGACATAAGTCTAATCATTACCCCCAAATACTGCATTCCCATTAGTAAGGGAAGATTTGGTCCCCAGATTAAAACATCATGTTGTAGCACGCCATCATCATAAATTGCTAATAATAATGATATTAAATCTATTTTCATATCATGCTTAGATGTGGAAATCTTATGAAAGATTTTAATACCAATCTTTACAGTAGAGTCAAGCATTGTGCAAACATTGCAATAGGATCTGACTTTATGTCTGTGTCAACTTGCAGAACATGCTCATGCACCAGGGTGCCTGGATGGCTCAGTCAGCTGAATGTCTGCCTTCTGCTCAGGTCATGATCTTGGGGTCCTGGGATCAAGCCCTGCATCAGGCTCCCTGCTGAGCGGGAGTCTGCTTCTCCCTCTGCCTCTCCCTCCACCTTCTGCTTGTGTTCTCTCTCTGTCTCAAATAAATAAAAATAAATTCTTAAAAAAAAAAAAGCCATGCTCATGTAAAACATGGATAATTGTCATGAAAGTGTTTGGCCCAAGAACAAAGTTGATTATGACAGATAACTTGTGTGAGAGACACATTTCCTTTCCAGATGGTGAAAGGGTGTTGTCAGAGAGCCTGGGCTTTGGACCCAAGCTGACCTGGATCTGGCTTCACCACTTGCTGCTTATGTGAACTTGGGTGATTATACCCTGGCCTCCAGTTCCTAATTCATAAAATGGGATAACAGGATGTATCCAGTAGGGATGATAAGAAATTTGAATAAGAGACTGTGAATAAAGTACCCAGCTCAATGTCTAAAGCACAGTAGTTGCTGTGTAGATGTTGCCTCATTTCAAACCTAAGGGGAGAATTGTATCCAGTATGGAGAGTGGTTTGTAGCCAATCATACTGACAGAGCAGAAATTCTCGAGGACTCAGCTCTACTCCTAACTGCTCCAATGAAAAATTACCTTACTGTCCATGGTTATACAAAAAAACTTCAATTTAGAGATGTTAATTTCTTTTCAGTGGACTTTTTCCAAAATTGGCAACAAAAATGAAATTAACATGTGTTTGAAAAAAAATGTGTTTGATTTTTTTAATTTTTGTATTTTCTTTATGTACTTTATTTTTTGGAAGGTTTATAATCCTCAACCTTTATCTTTTTTTATTTTTTTTATTTTCTTTTTTTCTAATTATGTTAGTCACCATACAGTATGTCATTAGTTTTTGATGCAGTGTTCTAAGATTCATTGTTTATGTATAACACTCAATGCTCTATGCAATATGTACCCTTCTTAATACCCATTACCAGGCTAACCCATCCCCCCAAAGACTTTATATCTTAGTCCTTTATCTTAATTGATATCATCTGTAACACCTACAAGTTTGGACTTCATGCTCATATTTAGTAGAAAAACAAATATTGAAAATATAGTTAGAATGTATTTAGAAATATAGTTAGAGATATAGTTAGTACTTTTAAGTATACCTAGTATACTTAATATAATTTTAAGTATACTTAGAAATGTCATAAATTTTAAATTCATATTTGCATATGAAATAACTATGATTATTTTATAAAAGAAAAATAAGAATAAAATAGAAAAACTTTGAATCAATACCCATATGCAAATTTGAAATATCACACTTAATTGAAAATGTGGTTGCATTTGTTTAATTTGTATACAATTCATACTGTTTCTTTAATAAAATATATACAGTTCAGGCAATTTACTTCAAAACTTTTGTAAACTGGTTTCTATTTTATGCATCATGAAAATGATTTTAGCCATAAAAAACACCTCAATAAATTTAAAAAAGAATGTTGAAAGTAAAAACATGTAATATAATTACCCAAAATATAGGCATTAACCATGTATAGTCAAGTGTACTACTTTAATCCTCAGTTAACTATCACACTGACACAAATATGGAAGTTCAAGATTCATTCTATGAAAAGAATAAAAAAGAATGAAAATTCATTAATCTAGCTATGGAAAAGGGACAAGAAGTAAGTGTGGTGTCTTACCATCCAGAAAATTTTCCAAATTCATCCTTTGATTTTCAAGTTCTTTATTATAATGAATCAGAAGGATTTCTATAAGAAAACCAAACCTCATAAGATGGAAACTGGATTCTTTAATCTATTGACAAGAGGCTAAAATTGTGTAAATATCATGTACTGTGGAAAACTAGTCTTGTTTTATATACCGTGCTTCTTAAAGACAAAGTACATGGTTGGAGAAATAATACTGTCTTACTATAATAATCAATAAAATGCTATCTGTTCTAGAGCAATATATACAAAGTTAAAACAAGTACATTATGATGTGTTTCATTATAGCATGAATAAATAACTCATCATTGCTTGTTTACTAATTTAGTATAAAAATCAGGAGCTTTGCTGTGCAGGCACAAATTCTCAAGAATTTTATCTTTTTCTTCTCAAAGGAGAAATCCAATTTTGATTTGCTTAGGAAGTTGCCCATAAGATTATTATTCTACCTCTAAACTAGTCCACAGAGAAAATGAATAAAACATCTATGTTTCACTTGGAAAACAAATTGGAAAGGGTTCTACTATTTATAATTTCACTCACTAAATTAACATAAATATATAACTAAGGAAAATTTCAGCATTCAAATGGCATGCACTTGAAAAACTCTGATATTTTGACATTACTACTGTAGAAGACTCTAAAACCATAACTGTTAACATTACAATGGTTACATATAACTGTATTCAGCAGATGAAATAAAATAAAATTGTGGAATACTATAAGTTCAGCAGGCTGCTAGGGCAGATTCAAATACAGTGAGGAGATACTAAGAGTCAAATTATGGTGTCTTCTTAGTCATGCTTCTATTTCAATTGAAATTCCAATCTAAAATACATTTTTAGTGAACATTTCCTAACGGAGACAAAATTGTGATCAGTGTATTACTTGATACAGTTAATATAATAACATTTCTAGAAATAATCAGTAAATTCTTTTTAAGTAGAAGTTTTGGAAATATTGAAACATTGCTTCTAAATTCAAGGCCTTGTAAATAATTTGGAGGTGCAGCTTTACATACTTTCCTACTCAAAGTCCTGGAGTGGTTCAGATGTGAGAGTGAAATAGTCTATAAAGTCAGAAATCAAGGAGAAGAATTCCAGTATCAGAGTAGTCATGAGATCCATATTTAAAGATTTAAAGTTCAATTTGATATGTGTCATATACACATGGAAATACATTTCCATTCAAACAAGTGGCTATGTATTGTTTCAAAAAAATTCCACATTTTAAACTAAGTTCTGTCACGTAATAGCTGTGACTCTGAGCAAGTTACAAAACCTCTAGAACCTCTTTTTCTGTGGAAACCAAAAACAATTAGTATCTCATAACCCACTGTGATGAAAGGCCACAGTAAACACTAATTCTATGGCTAACTTTTCCTTCCTTTTACTATGTGTTAGGTATTTCCAAACCACAAAATATTCATGTTTCTCTAACATATTTTTAATTGCTCTTCCATTTTCTCCCACAGACAAAAATCCTGATGAAGACATTTCCCCCAAGCCCACAATATTTCTTCCTTCAATTGCTGAAATAAAAGTCCATAAGGCTGGAACATATCTTTGTCTTCTTGAAGACTTTTTCCCTGATGTTATCAGGATAGATTGGAAAGAAAAGGATGGCAAAACAATTCTGAATTCGCAGCAGCAGGGAGACACCATGAAGACTAAGGACACATACATGAAATTCAGCTGGCTGACTGTGACTGGAGCGTCAATGGATAAAAAACACAAATGTATCATCAAACACAAGAATAATAAAGGAAGAGTTGATCAAGAAATTCTTTTTCCTTCAGTAAACAAAGGTATGTGCATATAAGTAAGCATATAACCTCAACCCTTTGTTTCAAAGGGAATGTCCCAACTTTTCTGTCAAGTATTAATGGAAAAGAAATCTTTCTCCATCTTGTTAACTTTAGTGATAACAACAATGTCTTGCTATTTCCCTGTAGAATTGAAATAGCATTGGCTTTGGAACATACAAAGAAAAAAAAAAGAAGAATTCACTTAGCCTCAGTTTCACCATCCCAAATACGAAGTTTACAATGATGTTTTTAGGGTCATTGTATGATTAAATGAAGCAATACACATGAAAGCACTTGCCGACCTCACACAAAAAAAATGCTCAAAAGAGAGTCCACTTTGATGATCAGGAAATAAGAACAACTATACATCTTTCAGGAATGTTCTACTCAGCAATCAGAGTCCTTCTCACTTCATTCTTGCTCTACACAAAGTATAACCTATCAAAAATGAATTATAAGCTACAAAATGCTGTTCATTTGATGGAACCAGATCATTGTTCAAAAAAAAAAAAGTAATTTGGTTGCTGAGGTTTTAGTATGGTCTTGGGCTTCTCAGATTTGAATTTTATGTACCACTCTAAGGTGATATTTGATAATTAAAGATTGGGTGAAGCTAATGTCTATAAACATTCTTTCATTCTACACAGTGAATGTGTTTCTAACCATTGTAAATCTGCTCAGCAAACATCTATTACTGTACTAGTGTGTGCAAGGCCTGGGAGGGATGCAGGACTAACTACTTTCCCCAAGGAAGATCACTACCATAAAGCAAATATCCTTTTCCTAATCACACAGATTCACTTGTGATTCAGACATAGTGTCCAAAAGGAGCCCCATTGGTGCAGACACTAGACATGTTTAGATAGTGTGAGCAGACGGCTGAATGTGCCCTGGCCAGGCTGAGATCAGTAACTGACTAGACTCAGAAATCAAGTCCTGAGCATTAGCATCACAGACCAAGGCCCCAAAAGGCTCCTAAGAAGGAACTTTTGTTTGTACTTTTCCCTGTGGTTCACAAGCCCTTTTTAAGCAGTGGGGAACAAGCACATAACAAGATGTGTGAAGGGCTTTCTGTATACAAGTCTAAGTTTCTGAAGTCAGTCTCTATCTTCTTGAGTCTGTTAAAAAGAAAACCACAGATCCAAATGGCAACATTTAGCTTAAGGTCCCAAGTAACCAAAACTGAGACTTAATATCTACCCCAAGTGCAATTTCAACCCCCCAGAACAATGACCTTTAACAAGTGACCATGGGAATTTCCTGGTTAACTCTATGACATTTACTGATTCCATTCCCCTTAGGAGGGTGATCTTGACTTACACAATGCATTATTTGCTAATTTCATTTTCCCCACTTCCTCTCTATAGTTAAAAATTTTTCCTTTCCTGTAGTCCTTTGGAGCTACCATCTACTTACTAGATGGGATGCTGCCTGACTGATACTTGAATTGATTATATTGCCATTGATCTTTAACACTTACTTGGTTGAATTTTTGCTAACAGATTTGGTGGTAGTAACAGATTTGGTGGCAGCAACGGTATCGGAAGTGGACTTCCAGGAGCATTCAGAGATAAGGAGAAACACCAGAGTGATAACTGTGAGCCCTATGAGTTCATTGACCTTCTCACCATTTTCAAGGGCCCTAGGTGAGTTCTACTTCATTCTAAGCTCTGCTCTCCTTGCCTTCATGCTCCTGATTTAATTGGCTTTTCTACAGGGTGAGTCAACTTGGGTTGGCAGGTAGTTATGCTTAGAGCCCAGTGAGGTGGCACATTTGTCTGGATTCCTGTTGAACTGGCATATCTGCCCAGAGCCCAGCTGAAGTGGCAGGAGGTCTACATGGAGCCAAGCCCCTAAAGTTTCAGACCACAGTTCCCTGCACAGAAACCTCAGCAAGGTTCCAGGAGAATTTCTGGTGACACACACAAAGCCTTCTTATGGGCAGGATGCAGGAACATCTCTTAGATCCCACACATATACTAGGGTACAGATCATTGTTTGTCTTGTTTCATACAGATAAAAGCTACTGCTAAAAGGGATCTCAGAGGCAGAAAAAGCCAAAAGCCAAAAGCAAAAATAAAACAAAACAAAAATGAAAACAAAAAATGTGCACATGTCAAGAATTAAAGGCTGTTAGAACACTTGCTATCTCACGAATATTCCCCTGATAGTCTAATAGTATAAGTTGATCAGAGAATGGGTTGGATGGGCATGAGGTCATCCATGAATCTCAAGAAAATATCCATGCAATAAGCCATGCTGATAAATATGCACAATCCCCAATTCTAAGTTTGTTCTGCACCAAGAAGCCCAAAGTTTTAGCTAATAGGATCCTTAAATTTTAAAGTGTCAAGTTCACTGCTTTCTTCTACACCAGCTTATTTTACATCTAAGAACTATAATCCCAGATGTTACAGATATCTAGCAAAAATGGCAAAATCTTCCTAAGCTTGTTTTGTGTCCTTGAGGAACTGGCTTGGTGACTGTCAGACTGGAGACCCCAAAATAAGGCCAGAAGGTATATGTCTACATCTCATTTGTGGCTACTTATGGCAGGACCAAAGTGTGGTTTAACTCCATTCCAGAAGTAGCTGACACCCAGGTAGACTGCCCTCACCCAAGACAATGGATGCAGACTTCATAGGATAATGAAACACGAAATACTTTCTTCCTCTTTTTTTCCCCCTTTACTCTGGCATTGGCCGGAGAAGATAACATCTTGATCTGTATCTCCCAGGTCATTGCCAAGGGGGGTAAACTCTGGAATTTAGAGCAACCTGTACTTCAGGCTAGCACAAAATCTAACTGCTGGTCCTAAATTTTCTCAAGCTAAGTAAGACAACTCACTGGGTGACTCCCCTAAATTTACATCCTGAGTTGGAATGAATCTGCCAGGAAACATTCGAGACCCAGGATTCACTCTTTTGGAAAGGCCCTACTTTCCTGGTTAGAGATAAATATAAATGAGGTATGATCAGGAACTTCTCCTTCATTTCTGAAATTGTTGCAGAATCTCTTGCTAAAACAATGGCTGTCCAAAAAAAATCTTAGACTCTAGCTAAAGTAGTTCTTAAAAATAAGAGAGCCCTCAATTATCTCTCAGCTGGGTGTGTGCTGTAGCCAGCACTGTCTGCTAGACCTGGATTAACACTTCCAGGGAAGTCAAAACTCAGAAATATCAGCTCACGGACCAAGTCACTTGGTTTAAAAGAGTCACTCCTTCATCAGGGTCTTTCTTATTTGACTTCAATTGCTTTGAGTCTCGGGGATCATGACTTCAAGTTGCACTAAAACATTGGGAATTATAGTTTATGGTAATCATAATAATCAATTTAATAAAGACATAGCAATCATAATAACATAATAACATAACATAGTACTAACAACATAATAACATAACATAACATAACATAACATAACATAACATAACATAACATAACATAACATAACATAACATGACTTATGTGCAAGTTCGGAGTCAGTAACCTCCAAACAAATGATTAGTCTAGAACATCAAAGAAAGGAACGAAGGGAATGACCAAATCAGAAATCATAAAGCTGAAGCAGCAAACTGGGAATATCACAAAGGTAAAACAAAAAGGTCAAGAATTGTGAACACCACCCTAAGGAAAAACAAAAACTGTGAGAACTTCAGCACAGTTGAGAGTGGTGTTAATGCTTCAGTTTTGATCCCATCTCTCAGTTAAGCTGAGAGTCTGATCAAAAGGCAGGGTTGTCAAAAGGAAAACCACAAGCTCAAAATGGCCTCATTGGCTTGAGGCCCCAAGTCACTGAACCAAGACTTAATACTTACCCAACTGCAGTTACAACACTCTGTAACCTTAGGCAGTGCACATGGGACTTTCCCATGTCAGCCCTAGGAAGTTTACTAATTGACCCCCTCTGCTCTCCTTAGGAGGGTGACCTTGCTTAAAACAATGGATTCCTGCTAATATTTTTTCACTCTCTCTCTATTGTTAAAAATCTTCCCTTTTTTGTAGCCCTTTGGAAGTCCCCTCTATTTGCTAGATACTGCCTGATTCATGGATAGATTAATTGATACAACCAACTAGACCTTAAAAATTTATTTGGTTGAATTTTTGTTATTCATAGATTGATAGTTTGTTCAATGACCACATTAGGGTAAAATATTTACCTTTGCTTTCACCTCAGCTGTGATGAAGAACAAATAAAATTATGTCAGTGAAAATGCTTGCTGTTGAAAACATAACATGGATGAATTTATTCCTGTATTCATTGTATTTATTTATATCATTTCCTAAAATCCACTAAAATAAGATGACACAGTCAGCTCTAATTTTTTCTATAGCTAAGAGACAGAGAGGAAGCAAATGAACAAAGCATAAATTTAATGTAAACCCTGGGCTAAAGTCTCCTGTTAGGTTTTGATTTTTCTAGTGATTAGAGAAAAATAAAAAGTGTAGTGAAGTAAGTTTCATGGTGATGATTATGGTAAGGGAGAAGTTTCTCTTTATGATGTGCTTTGCTTGGAACCTATTTGTGAAAGGAATGCCTCCCAAGGTCTTCTCGTAGCAACAAGCTGAAGAGGGTATTTCTATTAATGCAATTCTTCAGCAAATTTCCAGTGCTATTTCTTGAAAGTTTTTTGTTTGTTGTTTATGTTTTTCATTAAAACTTTTGGACATCATATATATGTGTGTGTGTGTGTGTGTGTGTGTGTGTATACATATATGTATATAAAAGACGTCTTAGTGGCTTAGTCAGTCAGTTAAGCATCTGACTCTTGTTTTCACCTCAGATCATGATCCCAGGGTTGTGGGATCAAGCCCCATGTTGGGCTCTCTCCTCAGCAAGGACTTTGCTTGGAGTTCTCCCCCATTCCTGCTCCCTGTGCCCCTATCTTGCTCTCTCTTTCTCTCGCTCTCTTTCTCAAATAAATAAATAAATAAATACTAAAAAAACAAAACAATGAGTGATTCTGAAGAGAGATAAAACTCATCTTGCCTAAGTTTTCAAACAACCTAGATTGAAAAAGTGCACCTAGGACACACATACTAATTTTATCATGAAAATTGTAACCTTACTCTTTTTATATCAATCTACCCATTATGGTAAGTAGTTTTTATTTATCTTCTTTGTTAAGTTTTTATCTTAACTCCAATTAGTTAACTTACAGTGTTATATTAGTTTCAGGTGCAAATATGATGAATATAGTCACTATATGGAAAAGAAAGAGACCTTTAAGGCACTTCAAATTCAGCTCTTAAGGACAGTTTAACATTTAACATAATTAAACTAACATTTTCCTTCTTGGGATTTACTCCAAAGCCTATACCTCAAACCCATTTTTAGAGCACACCAAAATAAGATTGTGTGGAACACATAATACTGCCCACCAGAACGACGTCTCTGAGGACAAGAATGTATCAAGCAGAAAAATTATAAACCAAAACAACCTTGCAGATCTTTCTTCCTGAATCCAGTGGTCAATGACCTTTTCAAGGAATTTTGTCTTTGTATGTATGTTAGTCTTTTTTTTTTCTTTTTAACTTTGTAGATGAATACAACCCTCACCTCACTTCATTTTTATATATTCAGACAGCTATCAATATGATGTGAACTCTCATCCTATTCCTGGAAAAGAGTGCACTGAAATGCTGAGCTATAATAAAAAGGTCATTTGCTAACAGTAATTAAGATACTGGAAGAGAGAATGCTTCAGAGTGCACAATGATGAAGTTATGTTTGATTTCTATGTACTGTTTTACAAGGTACTTTCCACACGCACTAGCTCATTTAAACCCCTACAAAGACTTTTTGAGTGCTGGCTTTGCCTGGATTGTTACGACTCTCTGCAAGGTATTTAGACTCTCTAAACCTTATTTTCTCATTTCTAACATGGAGCCCTCCAAATGCAGCTCATGTCAGTGTCACTAGGAGATCAGATGAGATAATGCCTGTGAACTCTCACATATTGGCACAATAATAAGCAATCAATAGGAACTGGCTTTCATTAGTATTGTTGTCATGTCCACAAACACCAGCCACCACTATAGAAAATTATATGCAGGAGTTGGAGATACGGTGGCGTGCATGATTTGAAAAGTAGCTTTATTTTTTTAGATGGAGAATTCACCCAAAACAGACTCCTTCCAACATGTAAGATTCTGCTGTGGATTCTAGGGTTGGATGAATTCATTTTGGTAGCAACCCTTCATGTCAGCCGCAGAGGCTGAGGACTGTACAGCAGCCAGTTTCTGGTTATTTTTCCTTTTGACAAGTATTTATAGAACACCTACTGTGCAGCAGGCTCTGTGCTGGGAGCTAGGAGCACAGAATTAAACAAGATATTCTTAGACATTACCCTCTGCTTGTGATAAAAGAAGAAAAAAATGCATCATTCATGAACTTCAACATCTTCATGTGCAGAAAAATAGATGAATTGACCTACTGAATTACATAAAAGCAGACCAACTTTTTCTAGAATTGTGGGGCTAATGTTAGTAATGGCTCTCTCCTCTCTGTTGACAAATTGTATCTATCTATCCTCTATTCACAACACAGACACACATCAAATAATGGATATAAACAATTGAATAATACTTGCTCTCATTTCCTTTAGAGCTCACTGCTATTAACCACACAAAATCTTCTCTGAATGATGAAAATGGTAAGTTTTCGTCTGTGTTTGCTTTTCTGTTATGCTATAGTATTTTTTCCTCCAGATGAGCATAACCATTGAACTCCCTTGGCTTCAAGAGGAAACCTCAGAATGGCTGGATCTTGCAAAATAGACCGAGTCATATTTTAGGTCAATCCATCATTTCCCAGGAGTCATTTTCACAGAGGAAATGCTGGTTTGGGTGTGAGAGGACTATAAATTAGGGGTGCAGTGATGAGCTCTGAATTCTTTCAACAGCGGTCTCCATTCACTTCTGTGGCCTTTGTTACTGAAGAAACATAGTATACAGTTGGTTTTAGCCTTTTTTTAAGTCTCTGTTCTTACTGGTGGTTAATAACAAGAACCGATACCAAGGGCTTCTCATATAGAAGGCATTGTGCTGCACTGTGAATGCGTTTTGTTTAATTCTCCTAACACTCCCTGTGAGGATTTATCCCCATTTTACACAGGACAGTGAGTTAAAATTAATTCAGTCTCTTGCACCATGTCACAGAGAGAGATCTGGGACTTCAACCCAGACCATCTGAATCAAGAGTTCGCACACATACTGTTTTTATTCTTCCTCTAATTTTATTCTTCCTTTAATTCTTCCTCGTTCCCAGGTGCCACAGGTGCCACAGACTGGACTTAAATTCCAATCTTTAATTAGTTGCATGAATACGAGTAAACTAATTACATTTTCTGAGCCAGCCACAAATGACACATATAACGCCTCACTCAGTTAATGAAGATATAAGGTCACATCTTTGGAATGTCTAGCACAGGGTATCTCATTTATCTGTCACATTGTAAGTACTAGATTCATCCTCTCTCCTCACATATGCACTAAGGAAATGATGAGGAACATTGGTTCTAGCTTTTTATAAAGTCTCTGTTCTTGCTGGTGGTTAATAACATGAACTGACACGGAGAGCTTCTCATACAGAAAGCATTGTGCTGCACTGCGAGTACTTTTTGTTTCATTCTCTTAACCCTCACTGTGAAGAATTTTATTCCCATTTTACACATGAGGGCAATGAGTTAAGATTAATTAGCCCCTTGCACCATGACACGCAGTGATCTAGGGCTTCAACCCAGATCATCTGAATCAAGAGATCACACACTTACTCCACTTACTATTCTTCCCCTAAGTTTTTGGCATAGAGCGAGAAATCCCAAAGCCAAGGTTCTGAGACAGGTGCACTCACGGGGAGGGGTGTGAGTGCAGAATTTCACGTGCCACCAACTAGACTTACATCTCAGTCTTTTAATTAGTAGTTGCATGAATTTGGGTACAGTACTTACATTTTCTGCACCAACCAAGAATAACACAAATAACACCTCCAGTTATTAAAGACATAAGGTCATATTTGTGGAATGTCTAGCATAGGTAACTCATTTCGCTGACACATGGTAAGTACTGGTTTCTGGCCCTCTTTCCCCACATATGTACCAAGAAAGTGATGAGGAACATTGACTCTAGCCCTGGTGATCTGCCCTCCATGTGCAATATCAAGGGGCTTTGGATCTTAGCTAATAATAATCATCATCCAACTTTATATTGTCCTTAATCACTTGGTGTCTTTGGTATTTACTGCACATGGAGATGCAGAATTATGGAGCAGCTCAGAATGTGTTCTTAAATGTCATGTTGTTGGAATTGAAATCTGGATTTTTAATACTTACTGTTTGTATGAAATCAGGCAAATTGCTTCTCTCTCTGCCCTAAGTTTATTTATAAAATGGGAGTGATCTAATAAATTTGATCAATTACTGAACAATTAAATGAGATTAAACCTTTGAATGCGAAATTCCCAAAATAAGTGACATTTCTTTTGTGGTCAATGGATGTTGCCTATTATTCTTATTTAGAGACATGGTGTGGATGAAAAAAATGCTAAAAACTATTTTTCACTAATTTTTTATCCCACTGGATTAATTCCTTTAAGACACAACTTGACTTTTTAATACTTCAGAATATTCTAAGTGAATTTCACAGAAAATGTTGATTAACTTGACCGGCTAGTTGGATTCTGAGTTGTATTGGTGGTGGTGGTGGTGGTGGTAGTGATGTTTACTCTTGGGTTGTGTTGGTGTGAGTGTATCCCTTCAACTTAGGTCATCAGAAATATATTTAAAAAATGACCTTCTCATTAATAAATCCTAGTCTTTCAAAAGAACATAAGGTGAAATTAATAAACGACTTTTTTAGACACCCTGCAGCTGCATCTCATGAGCACTTCTGCCTACTACACCTACTTCTTTCTCCTTCTCAAGAGCCTGGTCTACTGCGCCATCATCACTGTCCATCTGCTTGGAAGACCAGCACTCTATGGCAATGGGAAGATTTCCTAGCACATGGTAGCACCAAGGGTCCACTTATCCCCCATTGACTATTGTTGCTAAAAGTGTCTGCTGAGCATCTAGTGGGGCTTTCTTACTGGATTTGACTTATTTCCATTCACATGTGTCTCTTTCTATTGTGTCAATATTGCAGAATAGGTTAACAAACCATTGGGCAAACAGAAACTTTCAGTCTGCAGCAAGAACAAATTCTGCCATGACTCAGGGGCTGGCTGGGGGGCAACCACAGGGGCTTCAGCACTGCTCTCTCCTTAATGTCCACCAGCTCCTCAGACACCCCGTCCCCCTGCCTCTGGGCACAGCCAGCATGCAGCTTCTAGTCGTGTCCCCCTGGCGCTCTTTAACCAGATAACTGCCTGGAAGCCTTTTATTCTACACATCTCGAAGCTGCAATCTTTGCTACCTGAATTTTGTACTGTTTTTCATAATAGACACAATAAAACAACCAAAAATCTCCTTTTGTCTCTGTATTCTCCATTTGGTGCAATCTAATTGAGAGTCCAAGGTAAGGGACAGCATGACAACTGAGCTTTCCAATTCAGCAGTGTTTGTAATAATGGTCAATTTCATATTTCTAATTCTTTTTATTTTTTTAAAATTTTTTTCACATTTCTAATTCTTGTCCTGAGATAGTCCTTATGATGCCTTGTTTGGAGCACTGGCTCAAGGGGAGCCACAGCCAGTTTCTCCTTCAAAGGTCAGCAGATTCACTCATTTGGTTGAAGATGTTCTAGTGGTGACAGTATAATACGTCACATGACTGGTGGGTGTGCTCAGACTTGTCCCAGTGTGTCACGGGCACCATGTTCCTGATCTCACAAGAACCCCATGAGAGCTGCACTAACACCAGAAAGGTAGGGTGGGGAAGGGGTTAAGTGCTCGGACTCTGAACCCCAAGTGCCTGGGTTTAAATCTTGGGTCTATAGCTATTTGAACTCTCTGTGCCATAGTCTTCTCACTTGTAAAATAAATGATACAGTGTGACCCATCTCCTGGAGTTGTGTGGATAAGATGAGGTAATTACGCTGGATACATGCAAGTCCTCAACAGCATGACATCATGAACAGTCATGAAGGTTGAATTAGCATCTACTACTCTGGGAAGCTCTACTTTAGTAATAATACATAATGCACTCATTCACACACACTACCAACTTTGACAATCATTTATATGTGTGTGTATATTTCTACAAACATGGGTTTAAAACAAAATGTTCAATGTCTGGTAAGTGGTTGAAAAATTAGTGATTGTGTATTTTTTTTATTTTTGCTGATTAATGCATTTAAAGTTAAAATTTTCATATATTAGGAATAAAACAATGTCTCATTTAAAATTGGGAAGGATTTTCTGTTTATTTACAATCAGCTTCAGTTTCTGTGAAACAGGTTCTTTTGGAAACCACCTAGAGGTTCCCATGTGGAAACAGCATAAAGCCCATCAGATATAAGAAAGAAGAAATTTAATTTCAGTCTACTCCTTGATTCTCTAGAATTTGATCAGATCTCTTTAGGACAAATGCCTGGGCCCACTTAGAGATCTGGAGCTGTTTCTGCATGTGGAAAGCACAGAGAAACAGGGGGAGAAACTAGCAGATGACCTAAAGCTGTGTGGGCTCAGAAGGTGTCAAATTCAATTTCAGGGCCTTCATCTAGATTCCTCAGCACAGATTATATGATGCAATTGAGCTATTCTTCATTTTAAGTCTTCCCATGACTCAGGAGGTGACAATCTTTTCCTCAGCATCACGACCGGTTCACTTCAGCTGTCTGACCCCACATGACAACTCAGCCCTACCGTCTGACAGAGGATCGTGATTCCCCGTTCCTTCCGCTGAATACGCGGGGAAGCAGGACACGGTTAGAGCAACACTCACACCTGCAAACAGACGCCCTTTATAACCTTTCAAAGTTCATCTAACAAAAGGTGCTAATTTCCCAAATCTCTATGAAGCTGAAATTCAAGCCATTCCT
>CM053614.1:77833746-77852705 GCA_028646535.1 Procyon lotor
TGCTGCTATGAACATTGGGGTACATTTGGCCCTTCTTCTCACTGCATCTGTATCTTTGGGGTTAATAACCAGTAGTACAATGGCAGGATCATAGGGTAGCTCTATTTTTTATTTCCTGAGGAATCTCCACACTGTTTTCCAAAGTGGCTGCACCAACTTGCATTCCTACCAACAGTGTAAGAGGGTTCCCCTTTCTCCACATCCTCTCCAACACTTGTTTACTGTCTTATTGATTGTGGCCATTCTAACTGGTGTGAGGTGGTATCTCAGTGTGGTTTTGATTGGAATCTCCCTGATGGCTAATGATGATGAACATTTTTCCATGTGTTTGTTAGCCATTTGTATGTCTTCTTTGGAGAAGTGTCTGTTCATGTCTTCTGCCAAGGATGAGGAAAACTTTTACTTCAAAAAAATTTGTTGTTTTTGGTAACATGGATATCTGATCACATAATTGCCATACCTGAAGTCTACCTCTAATTCCTGAGAGTCTCTCTTTCTCCTTCTAGGAAACAGGTAGTGCTATCAAGTGCAGAGACGCTATGGAAGCTGAATGAATTCCTCGCACAACAGAGTCAGCCCCTTTCCATAGGAAAACTCAGGATCTTGTGTCCCACATCTTGTCCATCATGATTCCTGATTACGGTGGGTCCCAGCTGGAGGAACCTGAAGGCCTGGGTCTCAACAAAGCCTCACTTGTCCTCTAAGGTATCCACAGAAACAAAATAAGAAGACCCCTGAATGGAATACAGAGTGAGAGAACATGAACCCTTTTCAGGGAAGAGTAAATGAAAGAGGGATTACGGTTTTCACAGTATATGTTAAATATTTCACACAGATTATTTCATTAAACAGATAGAGCAGTACAGAATTGAGTTGAAGTGGGCACATGGGGACTCATCTCAGGAGATGGAGCCACCTTGACTTTTCAACACACAACAACTGGGAAACACTACAGTGATGAACAGGATGGAAGGGCGCACCTTAACTATGAGCTTTGAAGTGTCAAAATATTATGGAGCCATTAAAAACATGTTTTTCAATCAATTATAAGTAAACAAGCATAGTCACCACACATTAGCAAGGAACATGTCAAATACAGAAATGGTTTATATATAGTAAGCTCTCAAATATATAAAAAGAATGCAAAGGAATTCTTTAAAGTTTAAAGAGTGGATATTCCTGGAAGGATAGGTGTTTTTAATTCTTCTTGGTATAAATAAAGATTTTGTACATTTTATCAAAAAGTTTCTATTATGTATACGTAACAGTGAATATTTTATTGATTTACATATTTAATAATGAGATTATTCATATAACAATATAGGCTATATCTATACATATAGGATATACTTAGTATTCTCTTATATTTATAATTTTCTGTGGAATAATATTACCACACTATATCTCCCAGGAAAAACAAAAACTGAAACACTACAATTAATCATGATGGTTACCATGGAACAGAAGTTAGCAAACTATGTCCATACCTAGCAAACCCCAGTTTTGTAAATAAAGTTTTACAGAAACACAACCTTGTCCATATGTTTACAAATTATCTATAGCTGCTTTCGTACTATAATGACAGAGTTATACTATATATAGTATATATATATATATATATACTACATATATATATATACTATAACTACTATAATGAGTAGTTGCAACAAAGACCCACAAAGCCTAAAATGTTACCATTTAGCCCTCTACAGAAACATTTGTCAATCACCACTCTAGAATGATACACTGAGAATGACATTTATTATTTTAGATTTCCCTATTTCTCAGTGTTTCTTCATATCTTTATTACATATTTACTTTTATTACATATCTACCCTTCCCATATTGGCTGTCTTACTCTGGATAAATTGCATAACATATCTCTGATTCATTTTCCTTATTTTAAAATGGAAAATATATTAACTTTAAGGAGGTGTTGAGAAGAGAATGTCAGTCATACACAGAAAGCTCTTACAAGTTCTTGGAGCGTGTCTAATGCTCACCATATTGAAACATTACATTGCTTATATGGGTTATTATGGCATATTTGAAATTGAAATTATTTAGATGAATACTCCAAGTCCTTGGTACTCAAAATTTGATTCATGGACCAGCAACACTTCACCTATGAGCTTGTTACAAATGCAGAAAATCAAACCTTAACTAGTCCTACTGAATGATAATCTCATTTCACAAGCTTCCCACAAAGAAAGGTAGGCAGGAGAAGGGGTCCCGCCTTGAGAGGAAACTATCCATGAGAGGATTTTTCACCACCCTGGAAAAAGCCCTCCACCTTTTCCCACATGAACAACTACTGAATAGGTAGATGAGTTCGTGAACGAAAACCTGATTGGGTGACGGGAGCATGGAGGGTTAATCAGATTAAAACCTTCCACCAACAAGACCATAAAAACCCCATAGACTTAGAAACTGGGGGTGGGGGTGGGCAACTCTCACAGGTTTCCTCCCATTTGGGGAGTTTGTAATATGGCTCAATAAACTTTGCTTTGCTGCCCACCACTCTGCTTTCATCTGATCTACCTCTTCATTCTTTGAAGCAGTGTGACCAAGAACTGTGGGCACAAAAGGAAAAGAAGTTCTGAAACACCCAGACAATCCACACAGATCCTCTGCTCAGGTTTGTATCCACCTGCATCCTTCCCTACATGTGCACCAGGAGCATTCCTCAACTTGTTCTCAGGGCTGGCCTCTATTTCCCAGGACTTCTTCCTCAACCTCTGAAAACTCGGATTATGTTCACACATTAGGACCTACAGAAATCAAGTCATGTACTCTTTTTTCTTAACTGTCTAGAGATTACCTGTTTAACATTGCTCAGATCCAAAGAGGAAATCACTGAGTGCCAGGAAACACCTTACTGATATTACATATGTGTATATAATCATCACAACATTTTTGTAATGTAACATGCATTTTGTCCATTGTAATATGAATAATTTGAGACTTAGAAAGATGAAATAACATTTAAATCTTTCATCCCGTCCTTCCTCTTCTCCATCGGGTCCTCTGAAGCAGTTCAGCATTTATTTGCTCTGTATACGTGGAGGGGGAGAATGTGGACAGGAGCTCACACCCTCTCCTACAGTGGGGATTATAGATCATTCCACACTGTAGATGAGGGGACAGCCCCAGCAGCACACTCCCTTCTGCACAAGCCTCAGATCCTCTGGGACAGGGAGGGGACAGTAGTGCTCACACAGTAAGGTGGAAAATCCTGCCTCTTCCCTGGGGTTCTGCTGTGAGCCTAGGGAGGATTGCAGGGGCCATTTAATCAGAGCTGCTGCTCTTTCTCAGGCGCTGTGCTAAATCCCTTAGATATAATGTCTCTCATCCTGTGACAATACTGTGACACTGGCACTGTCATGATTTACATTTTACAGATGAGGAGACAAAGGCATAAGGAGGTTGTTTACTTTGTGGTCACAGAGTCATCAAATGGGGCTAGAGGGCTGGTTCCTGGCTTCAGTGTCTATCTTTGTACCAGGTACTGTCCTGCCTCTGATGCACAAACAGTAGAAATGGCTTTTCCTCTGTGGTTCCTCCAGCCAAAGAGAAAACAAACTATTATTCACAAAATAATTATTGATGACTATTCTCTGCTGAGTCTGAATTTAAGCGTTGTCTTCCTGGAATAGGTATAAACACATTGGCTGATTAGACTTTCAAATTATAAAACAACATCAAAATATAATAGCAATTAAACAGTATAAAAAAACAAAATATAAAAAACTATAGCATAGTATTTTTTTCTTTTTTTTGAAATAATAGAAATAAATTTTTAAAATTCTTTTTCTTTTGGAAATTTATAATAGGACACATGCCTCTGACATATCTGGTACACAACCATGCCTACTCATTTCATAACCGTCTATGACTGCTTTTGAGCTACATGGCAGAGGTGACTAATCACAACAGAGATCTTCAAGAAAGAAAGCCTAAATAAAATATTTGTTATCTGACCCTGTTCAAAATATATATATTTGCTAGCCTCTGCAATGCAAGACAAAGTTAAGGAATGAGTTTGTAACTATAACTACAACTCAAGGTGCAATAAGAAAAAATATTGATAAATTATACTACATGGAAATAAAAAAAAGCCTGCATAACAAAAAGCAGCATAACATAAACCAAAGGACAAATGACAAATCACCAAGAAATAGTTGCAATCTGTAGAACACATAAAGGTCAACTATCCTCAATATAAAAAATACATTTTAAAAATGGAGGTAAAACATTTAAAATATCCTGTAGGAAAGTGACAAAAGACATGAAAAGTCAACTTATGAAAATAAATGTAAAAATAGCCCTTAAATATATAAAAAATACTTCACTTGTAAGATAAAGATCAATTTAAACTACAGTGAGATATCATTTCTCACCCATGAGATTGGAAAGAATTTAAAAGTTTGACTATACATTCCATTGGTGAAGCTGTGGGGGAAATAGACACTCATATATTGATGGTAAGGATGCAAAATACAATTATTTTCTGGGGGAATTTGGAAATATATAACAAAAGTTCATATGCATTTACCTTTCAACCTAATAAAAGTACTTTTAGAAATTTATTTTAAAGGCACAACTTTCAAAAATATGAAAATATATATGGACTTTCAATGTGTAACTGCAAAATGTTGGAAGTGACATAAATCTCCAAACATAGAGAGACTGGCTGAATAAATGATGGCACACACACATAATGGAGGATTGTATGCAATAAAATAGAATGTGAGATGTAAAATCAATTGCAATTATATTGGCAATTCACAAGAAAGTGAAATTTGAAAAATAGTATCATTTATAATAGCAATGGCAACAATATAAGAAAAAAAACAACCTCTATAATAGTTAGAAGTGAAATTTAACGAAAAAATGGAAAGGATTTTTATGCTGAAAACAATAAAACTTTATCGACAGAAGTCAAAGAAGAACTAAATAAATCTAGAGATATGTCATGTTCATAGATTGGAAGACTCAATATAGTTAGGATGTCACACATTCTCCAAACTGATAAATACATTCAGTGTAGTCCCAATCAAAATCCCAGGAAAAGTTTTCATAGAAATCAGTTAGCTTTTTGCAAAATAAATATGGGAAGACAAAGAACATAGTATTGCCAAAATAGTTTTGAAAAGAGTTTAAACGCTTACTATTAAGCTACAATGGTCAAGATAGCAGGGTATTGGTAAAAACATAGATACATAAATAACAAAATCCAGAAATAGGGCAACACATAAGTGGTCAACTAATTCTTAACAAAGATGCCATGGAAATACAATGGACAAAGAATAAACTTTTCTAGAACTGGCTATGAAATAATTGTTTATGAATGTAAAAAAATAATAAACCATAACCCATACCAAACATCACATACACAAATTAACTAAAAATGGATTCGAGGTCCAAAAGTAAGAACTAAAACAGTTAACACTTCCAGATAAAAATATAGGAGAAAATCTTTGTGACCTTGGGTTAGCTAAACATTTCTCATATAGGACACAAAAAGCAAGAATCATAAAGAATATCTTTGATAAATTGCACTTCTTTTAAATTAACATTTCTTGTTTTTCTCAAGACTGAAAATGGAAGGAAAATAGAATATTCCAGGAAAATTAATAAGAAACAGATTCAAAGAAAATATTCTCTAAAAACATATCAGAGAAAAGACTGATGTCCAGGATAGAAAGAAGTCTCAAGACTCAATAATAAGAAAAGAAATCCAGTTTAAAAATTAGAAAGCGATATAATGGGACTTTGGGCAGAACTCAACTGAAATTTACTTCTTCTTTTGATATAAAATTATTTACATAAAAAAACACAAAGAAAAACAAAATAGGAAAAAGGACCTGCATGTGCTCAGAGATGTAGAGAGCCGGAATAGCAGGTTCCGGCTAATAATTATATGTTATTATAATCTTATAATAACATCCAAAAAAGCAGGACACACTGAAATTTGACACTTTGCTTGAACCCATCAGAGAACTAGGATTGCAGGGTTAATGACTTAAACAGAAACTGAGACAGGCAGGCACTTTCAGGGAGAAACAGGGTGCTCACCTTGGACAGATGTTGTCAAACACATTCAGCTGGCCACAAGATTAAACTGGAGATTTTTAATGAAACAGTAAGAGCCGAGTATAAACCAGTGGAAGAATGTGCACCCTGGAGGACCAAAATATGAGTATTTCCCATCAGCTTTTAAGTTCTTCTCCAGGAACTCCATAAAATTCTTGCAAGGAAGGTCAGGGACGATCCAGAGAAAGCTTCCCTGGGTGCTGCAGGAAGGGAACAAGAGCTACAGCTAAATCCACTCTGACCTAATCTACCCCATCACCACTGTAGAAACAAGTGACTTCACCTGCAGGGGAAGGCGCTGGTGGAATCCCACTGTAGTTGAGGGAAGAAAAAGAGGCGACCACCATGACTTTGCTCAGAACATCTCCCCATGTCCAAAAGTAACAGTTCTCATCTGCAGAAGGATAGGCATCAAAACCACAGCCTGAAGTAGGTGGGTACCTCCTGCAGCTGGGGGAGGGAGACGAGGATTTAAAATGTTCTATCTTGGAGGGGTGCCTGGGTGACTCAGCTGGCTGATCTTGACTTTGGCTCAGGTTGTGATCTCTGGATCCAGCTCTGTGTCAGTCCCCATGCTCAGCCTGTTTCAGATTCTCTTTTTCCCTTTCCCTCTGCCCCTCTCCCCACTCATGCTCTTTCTCTCTCTGAATAAAGAAAAAAAATCTTTTTTAAAAATGAAATAAAATGTTCTACCTTTGGAAAGGAATACTTGTGAAGGCCACATCCTTAAGACCCAGTTCCACTGTCTCTGGTTAAATTTGAGACTTAATAAAAATATCAGAGAATGTCCCCCTTCCTGACCTTTCACCCCCATACTAGCAAACCTTGAGTAAAAGTCACAGTGCAATACAACTGAGAGAACTTCAAGAGACCTTTCTTCGTGGAGCAGAACAAAAACTTGAAGACAGGTGACGAGAAAAAGATGAAATACAACTGGAGAATTTTTAAGTGTCTGAACTCTGACAAAAAAATTTCAACCCTGATAACTTAGCAACAACAGACATCAAATCCAGGCAAACTCCTGACTAGTACCACAAACCCCCACATAACTGCTAGCAGAAGGAAAGATGTGCTCATTTTCTTTTTTTTTTTCAAAGATTTTATTTATTTATTTGACACAGAGATAGAGAGAGAGAGAGAGATCACAGGTAGGCAGAGAGGCAGACAGAGAGAGAAGGGGAAGCAGTCTTCCTGCTGAGCAGAGAGCTCGATGCAGGGGTCGATCCCAGGACCCTGAGATCATGACCTGAGCTGAAGGCAGAGGTTTTAACCCACTGGGCCACCCAGGCCCCCCGGTGTGCTCATTTTCAAGCACAAAATGTGTTACCTCAGTATCTACTATACCGTACAAATATGGCTTCCAACCAAAAATTTCAGAGGCATAGAACAGGTCATGAATAAAGAGATAATCTGAGGCTACAAAGCAGTTACCAGAACAGACTGAGATATGACACAGATGTGGAACTCTCAAGGTATTTAATATAAATATGATTAATATGTTAAAGGCTCTAATCTAATATAAAAGGTAAATAGTATACAAGATCAGACAATTTCAGCAGAGAGATTTAAAGAATTAAAGGAAATGCAAGAAATAAAAACAGTAACAGAAACGAAGAATGCCCTGAGAGGCTCACTAGTGGATTTAAGAGATATAAGGAAAGAATTAGTTAACATAAAGATAGGCCACTAGAAATTACATAAACTTCAATGGAAGGACTAGAGTCGAGACAGAGACAGAGAGAGGAAGTTAGAGAGAGAAGCAGATAATCCTAACTCCTAGAAGAAGAAAACTGTAAAAATTCACCCCCTCTCTCCCTTTCCCACTCTCTGATTTGAACCAAAAATAAAGGACTATAGTCCTTTAGTAAGAAATGGCTTCTTTACACTAATTATTGGTCGATGGTAACAATCACACAGTGAGAGAGATGTACTGATAAATTGAGTTAGCAGCCCTGTTTTGCAGGATGTTTTAGGGTAAATACTGTGGCTCCCTTTCTCTGCAGTCTATGGGTCTTAGCTGTGTGTTCAGAACACCACTTCCTCTTAGTAAATCATCTCTCAGATTTGCTCTGTGATCAGCCCAGTATTCAACCACCTCTCCTGACAAGAGCTGGCAGGATGCTGCTCCTGCCACGGGTCATCCTGGTGGCCTCCTTGTGGATCTGTAAGTGACTTTACCCACGAGAGATTTCACTCAGTGAAGAAAGGAGATAGAGAGCATGGACAATCAAGTCAGCCACTGTGGGCAGAAGAAAGCCCAAAAGGTCATTCAACCTAGGTGGATAAATTCCACCATGACCTTGAATTCTTCAAGAAAAAAATGTAAACCCTAGACCCCAAGCTTTTCATTAATAGAAAACAAATGTGTACTATATTAAGGAATGTCAAAATTTTGCTAATTGTTATTTTTGTTTTCCTTTCAGATACTAATGCAGACATTTTAATAACGCAACTCATACCATCCATTACCAAGAAACGAGGAAACACAGCATTTTTAGAATGCCAAATAAAAACAGGTGGCTTAAGGAATAATGTATATATCCACTGGTATCAACAGAAGCCAGACCAGCCTCTAAAACGAATTCTATATATCTCTTCAAATGAAAATGTGGTCCACGAACAAGGGGTTCATGAGGAAAGATATGAAGCCAGGAAATGGCAGAGGGATTTGCCAGCGAGTCTCAGGATACACCGAGTTAATGAGGAAGATGCTGGGCTGTATTACTGTGCCTGCTGGGATACACTGTATAGAAATGCTCCATTTCTACTGAGCAAAAACCCTCCCACAACTCCACACCCCTGCAAACATATACATTCTCCTTTCTACCTCCCAGAGGGACCTGGCTATTGTCTATACTGGACATTTCTCCTGCATCTGTGAACTCAACAAGGTCTGAGCTAGGAGCCCAAGCACCCAATTTGTGTTGTTTCTTTTAGTCAGGTCATCTTATTATCTATTTACCTTTCTAGGGCCTAGGTTGGCTTTTGTTAGTGACCTCACTGGTGTCCTAGTTAGTGTCCTTCTTCTCCACTTATGAGAAATTTCTGAGGAAGGAAGCTAAATCCAATGTGCAAAATGGTGTGCTGACTTTGAATGAATGAATGAATGAATGAATGAATGAATGATGGAAGAAAAAAGGCCTTTGAAGTGACATGGACCTGGGTTTCAATTCCTGCTCAGCATCTTAACTGACAGCACAATCCAGGAAAGTTACTGCAATTTCTCACAGTGTTGCTGGGACTGCAGGAGGTTCCATACAGGACAGGTCTAGCACAGGCTCAACACATCACAGTGTCCTTTCCCATTACAACTACACTATTTCAATGAGGCATCTCAGCTAGCACAGGAACTCAGAGATTCTTTAAAAGGTACATTCTACATTGTCCTCCCAATGATGGTAAAGTTTGCTTTATTTTGAAAAGCTAAGAATTGTGAATAGGAGAAGAATTGAGGGTAATAAACCAAAAGGACATTTTTTCTCCAAGAATTGTCTTCATTCATAGCAGAGTATAGAAACATCCTAACATCGAAAGCAATAGCTACAGCAATTTTTAATATTCACCAAGCCTTGGAAACTTTCTACAAACTACTGATCTATAGAATGTACATACTTCTGAATAAAGTTGTGGGATTATTTTGTCACTTATTATTACATAAAGTAATAAGATTATTCTTCCAATTCTCACATAGCCAATAGCTCCACGCACTCTCCTAAAACACAGTGGAAAAATCTCTAAGTCAGAGTGAAAAAGAGATCACTTTTTTTTTTTTTGAAGTAAACCTAAAGGTTTTGTAAGGGAAAGATAACAATGAATTATTATAACATGGGGTTTAGGTGAGGTCTTCTGGTATTTGATAGTTCTTTATACCAGGAACATAATCAATAACACTCAGACAGATCTTACTGAGAAGGTCTTTCATTGGTTCTAAAGCAAACCTTCCTCCCTGAGCCCTGCCTTTGAGGAAGGAGCAAGAGCTGCTGCTGTCTCTCCAGTCTTGATTCATGCCCTCCTCTTGGAGAGAATTCCGACTAGTCACTCACAAATACCAACCCCATGGATATATGGGTCTTTGGCTTGGGTTTGTAAGTTGAACATACTCGTTTCTTGTCTTTTCGCTGTTTTTTTTTTTTTAAGATTTTATTTATACATTTGACTGAGAGAGAGAGAGACAGTGAGAGAGGGAACACAAGCAGGGCAGTGGGAGAGGGAGAAGCAGGTTTCCTGCTGAGCAGGGAGCCTGATGTGGGCCTCAATCCCAGGATCCTGGGATCATGACCTGAGCTGAAGGCAGACACTTAACTGACTGAAGCACCCAGGTGCCATCTTTTCACTGTTTTTATGTCCACGGTCAACTTGTTCAGGTACCACTGACCTCACTCCCTTGCATTTCAAGTTGAGATACCAAAATGAGAATCTTTCAGAATCAACTCTCTTTTACCTGAACACCAGACAGAACAGTTCACATACATTGCAAGCAGTCTGGGGTTTCCCTTGAGAAGGTCTTTGTCTACCGGTACCAGCTAAAAAAGAAGATCCCCTGAAATGAATCCTATATGGCTCAACCAATATTACCTGTAAGACCAGCCCCATTCCAGCTTAGACACAGATAAAAAAAACAGCAGAGTCTTCTATCTGTAAGTCAATAAGGTCCCATGAAGCCCCCTGACATGGTGCTTACTGGGATCTCATAGTATTGCAGAGTCAGAAGGGAACTGTAAGAAATCATTTTCTATTATTAACCCTCAGCTCTTTTCTCACTTGAGCAGCCACAGCAGACCTTTTCCTGCTCTTAATCACAGGTTCAAAAGCTGTTGGAACATGAAGGGCCCTTTGGACATACATAGCCCAATGCCCAAGCAGCAAATAGAGACATGGGGGCCCAGAGACAGCAAATGTCTTGTCCAAAGCTAGTTAACCACAGAGGCATGACTACACATGTATTTTTGAAGATCACGGAATATCTTCCAAGAGGTTTCTCCTTGCAACATTTCAGAAAAACAGATTTTATTTTCAAATTTTGTTTTAAATCAAAATCTATTATCTCATGGGAGATAGACATCTACAAGTTTCCTTTTTATTCCAGGAAAAACATTGTCATTACACAAATTACTTTTTCATTTTGCATGGTGTGATAAAGAATCATGTAATCAAGTCATCAAAGTAGCTGTTTCAAAATGGAGACCATCATTGTATATCTCTGTTGGTATATTTGCATTTTGGGTTACTGAAGTTTCCTCCTTTAGAAATACAATCCAAAATAGCTAACAGAGCAGGCCTGGTGTTTGTGAGAACAGAAGGGCTTTTCCTTTGATGCATCTTTGAGCAGTTTCACACAATTGAACACCTGGAAATCAAAACCTCTTCATTGACTGAATACTTTTCCTGGTAATGTAGATAAATAGTTGGTTGACCCTTACTCCCAATCTCTCTCTTCTTTTCTTTTGCTTTTGTTGTTCTGTTTTCTATCAGGACTTCTCAGTGATTACTGCCTCCTTGGAAAACAGATATTTGGGTCAACTAATCTCAGGAAAAGTTATAAAATATCAGATACTATGAAGCCTATATTCAAGGATTTCCAAGGAAACCCAGAAGATCAAATTGCCAGTACCACGTTTCTGCCTGCTGGTTCTGCTGTGAAGCTCAGGAGAAGGCTGATGTTTTTGTAGAACCTCTAACCAGTGTGATAACTCAGGCTGGATCAAGATGTTTGCACAAGGAACTAGGCTCATAGTAACTCCCCCAGGTAAGTAACCTTGTTTTGTTTTGATCCTGTGAATGAAAAATTGATAGGTGCCTTTTAGAAAAAATAGTATAGGATCACCTTAGCATATGGACAGCAATTTTGCAGCTACTGGTCACTCTAGTGGAAAGAAAACTACTTTGCAAATGGTTTATTTACTTCCCTGCTTGCAAGCAGATTATATTTCTACTTTGAGAAAATACACACACACTAAAATATATTCAGGATTGAAATTAAAATTATTTTGAGAACTAAGTCTACAAAATATTGGTGTGAGTTATTAGATCAACATGCTTTTCTCGCAGACAGTCTCTTAAGTGAGAAACATTTTATTTAACTACATCTAGTATTAATAGTGCTCCTTTCTTAATAGGTAATGCTTCTTTCTCTAATAACCTGCAAAATGTATGATTTCTTTGATCTTTTTTAACAGAAGTGCAAAAAACTTAATTCTTAGAGTAAATGACTATAGAATATCAATAAATCACACTTATTCTTATTTCTGTAGCATCTTAGAGGGGAGGCTGAGACTGTTCAAAATGTATGCTATGGTGGTGGTGGGTATTGAGGAGGGCACGTATTGCATGGGGCACTGGGTGTGGTGCAAAACAATAAATCTTGTAACACTGAAAAAAAAATAAATAAATAAAATTATTTTAAAAAATGTATGCTATTATGGCTCTTGTGATATTGCCTAGAGATGGTCCAGTTTAATGGAATTTTTGAGCTCAGTAAACCATCTCAGCTCCAGAACCCATAAAAAGAATCTGTGAGCTTGTTTTTACATTTTTATTTGCTCATATTTTGTCTCAGCAAACATTTATTGAAGACAGTTTCTGTACTAGACGCTAGAGATAAAGGGTGGATAAAATACAGTCTCATCTCTCAAAAAGCTTCCAGTCTAAAGGACAACTGTTTTAGATTGTGGCTTCATTGAATGGGCCCCACATTTTTTGGCTTGCAACTACCAGAGACACAGAACATCTTAGATTCATCAGCTCTTTTGCTTTCTTAATTTATGTAATACCTGTTGGTTATAAAATTCATATATTTGGGGCACCCGGGTGGTTCAGTAGGTTAAGCATCTGTCTTCCAGCCGAAGGTCATGATCTCAGGGTCCTGGGTTAAACCCTGCATCAGGCTCTCTGTTCAGCAGGGAGCCTGCTTCTCCATCTGTCCCTGCCCCTTCTCCCTGCTTATGCTTTCTTTCAAGTAAATAAACAAAAATCTTCTAAAAAATAAAATAAAATTCATATATTTATTGGAAAAATTTGATAAAAAGCCCGGAAACCATTCCTGTAAAGGAACAATATTAGCTAAGATTTACTAAGGGCCAGATACCATGCTGACTAGTTTAGTGCACTATCTCATTCCTCAACAACCCTATACAGAAAATCCTTTTCTTCCAGTTTCACAGGTGGGGAAACAGGCCTAGAGATGTTTAATTATTTGCCTAAAGTCACATGGCTAGTTATTATGGCAAAGAGTGGGATCCAATAGAGACTTGTTCATTCCAAAAAGTGTGGTCTGGACTGGTCATTATATTAGAAACATCAGGCCATATTTTCTTTTAGACTTTATTTATTTATTTACTAATGAACCATGAGAGACTGGACTCTGAGAAATGAACTGAGGGTTTTAGGGGGGAGGAGAGTGAGGGGTTGGGTGAGCCTGTGGAGGGTATTAAGGAGGGCACATTTGCATGGGGCACTGGGTGTTATATGTAAACAATGAATTTTGGAACATTACATCAAAAACTTACTATATGGTGACTAATGTAATAAAAAATAATAAAAAAACTAAAAAATATTTATTTATTAGAGAGAGAGGGAATGTGCATATGAGGGGAGCAGCAGAAGGGGAGGGAGAGTTGTACTACATGCAGGACTTCAATTGCATAACTCAGAGCTGCCTTTGCACTCCTGCTGGAACAGCTTCTCAGAGATCAAAACAAACAGGATCATCTGATAGAGCAACTCAGAATTTTAAGTCAATTCCCTGGAAACTGTTAGGGTAATTTCAAGCTCAAAGGAATAGTCCTTCAGGAATAATTAGGCTAAGAGATCATCATTATGATTTCAGATTCTGCAACAACTTACCAGGTTTAGTGTCAGTGGGAATTAGATTCTGAAAAGAACTTACTTTATAATTAAACCAAATATCTACCCCTTAATACATAGAAATAATATAATCCTGTAAAAATACTGAACACTCACTTATTAAATACTCAAATATATTATTTCTATCTTTTTCTTTTTTGAAAATTAAAGAAATAGTACTATAAATTAGAATCTAGTAAAAGAAGTGATAGCATAGAAGAAAACCCTTTAAAAGAAGACAATAGAACTTACGAGAAAATGATGAGAAAAGGTAAAATCATACTCTCCAACCCCTGTGAGTGAGGTAGGAAAGATGGAAACAAGCTGACCAGGCAGAGAGTAGTCAATTCATCAATTCATATCTAATGTAGTTTTGCTTCAGCTTCATCTTTAACTAATGTTAGCAGGGTTTGTGGCTCCTGGGCGGTTCAATAGGTTAAGGTTAAGGTTCATGTGGCCCTTCTTTTCACTACAACTGTATCTTTGGGGTAAAATATCTTCATTTTTTTTTAATACTTCCAGCAATGTATTAGAATTTTTATTTCTACTTTTATATTTTTAATTTATAAAAATTCTTTTTTTTTTAAAGATTTTATTTATTTATTTGAGAGAGAGAGAGAACATGAGAGAGGAGAGGTCAGAGGGAGAAGCAGACTCCCTGCCGAGCAGGGAGCCCGATGTGGGACTCCATCCGGTGACTCCAGGATCATGACCTGAGCTGAAGGCAGTCGCTTAACCAACTGAGTCACCCAGGCACCCTTAATTTATAAAGATTTTTTTGTATTCTTTCAATTTTTTTTATAGTACTCTGCTTTTGTACCATAGATGAAATATCTTCTCTTCTAGGAAGTTATAGTTAAGAACTTTTTTTCTTGTTTTTTTTCCCCCAAATACTTTTATTTTATTTTTTCAATGTTACAAGATTCATTGTTCATGCACCACACCCAGTGCTCCATGCAATACATGCCCTCCTCAATACCCACCACCAGGCTCACCCAACCCCCACCCCCTCCCCTCCAAAACCCTCAGTTTGTTGCTCAGAGTCCACAGTCTCTCACATGTACCCCAATGTTCGAGGAACAATGGCCACAATCGCCAAACTGTGGAAAGAACCAAGATGCCCTTCAACAGATGAATGGATAAAGAAGATATGGTACATATATACAATGGAATATTATGCCTCCATTAGAAAGGATGAATACCCAACTTTTGTATCAACATGGATGGGACTGGAAGAGATTATGCAGAGTGAAGTAAGTCAAGCTGAGAGTCAATTATCATATGATCTCACTTACCTGTGGAGCTTAAGGAAAAACATGGAGGGCATTGTGAGAAGGAAAGGAAGGCTGAATGGGGGAAATCAGAGGGGCACAATTTTAAAAGAAGCACAAAGAGAGTTTTTTGTAAAAGCTTTTCAGATAGTGGTATTGATACAGCTGGAGTAGCTAAGTGTTTGGTCCTGGCACACAGCTCAGGATTACAGGTAAATTTTCTTTACATTCTTCCATATAAGGTAGGGAAGGAAGGCAGGCAATGCAGGGACCATAAGCTAGTGCTGGTGCTGGCTCAGAATTCTAGGATTGGTCCCCGTTTTGTCACAAGGAGCAGCATGATTCTTGGAGAGGTTGGTGACTCCACTCCAGTCCTTGGAGGTAGTTGCTGCCTGATCTAGCATGGAGAACATTGACAAGGAGCTAACTAGCTGTAGGTCTGAGGAGGAAATGTTAGGTCCATTTGGGATTTCTGTGTTGAAAGTTTGGTAGAGAAGATTGTACGCATTATTCATGTAATTAAAAAAATAACCATTGGAAAAGAATGAGCAAAAATGGCTAAACTTTCATTTGGTCAGAGGTTGATTAATATCAAGCATCAAAATATTTAACTATGCAACATACGTAAGAATGTCATAAGCTAGGTTTTTCCCCCCTAATATCAGTCTGGTAAATTTATTCATTCTTCATTAGACTTAAAGATGAAATTTTGCCTGAATAAGGGAGAATATCTCAGAAGTATGTTTCTAGAGTACTAGGTCTAGTCAAATAAAAGTTTTCAAAGAATTTTCACATTGATAAAGCATTGAAAAAATGAAAGAAATATATTTAGTTTTCCTTGGGCACAAAGGAATGAATGAATTCATAAATCGAAAAGCAAGTTTCTGGTGCTCTTTTTTCCAATTTACTACATAATCATAATGTAAATTCTTTACATAATGTAAATTCTAGCTATCAAGTTAATAATGGTGATACACATATAATTTATGAGTTCCTGAAAAAATGTTTTTGAGGAGAGTGTGGTGTAGAGAAATATGGACTATGACCTGGATCTGTCACTTTCTGTATAATCTAGTTATTGTTTTCTTAAAATTTTAAAAATAATACATGATCATTATGGAAAAAATTGTAAAAGAGAAAAAATAAAGAAAAAATTTAAAATTATAAAATATAAAATTTTATAGTGACACTTGTTACTGTTTCAGCATTTGGATTTCCATCCATTCATATTATCAATGTAACAACAATCTTAAGTGAATGGTGCTAGGGTATATGAAATTAAGTGTGGAAATAGCTATCCTAAAAATTGGGACATGGTCAGTGATAAAGAATTTCTATTTTCCAGAATTCAAAGACCACCCACTGGAGATCTTTATGAAATCAGGAGTGCAGAAAAATACATTTATTACCATCTAGTCTACAGGTCACTTCAGGACAAGTGGTCTAATTTGTGGGATACTTCAATTTCTAAGACTCATTGTTACCTGCTTTACATTTTTTTTAAATTTTGTAACCTGCTTTTAAAAATTAAGAGAATGTAGGGGCTTCTTGGTGGCTCAGTTGGTTGAAGATCGAACTTTTCATTTCAGCTTGGTTCATGGTGTCAGGGTCACAGGATCAAGCCCCATAATGGCCTCCACACGCAGTAGGGAGTCTACTTATCTCCCTCTCTTTCTCCCTCTGAGCCTGCCTCTGCCTCTGCTAGTATGCTCTCTCTCTCAGTTTCTAACATAAATAAATCAATCTTTAAAAAATTTTTTTAAATGATAAGAATGTAATAAGCATGGTCTCAAGTATTGTTAGGCTGAATATAAGGTGGTCTCTCATTTTTCAGAAATATTCAGACATAAAGGGAAAAGGGAGGAGGTTTTGCAATTTGAATATATAAACTTATAGCAATATGCATAAAAGTCAAATATTCACTTGTATATTTAATATCTTAGTTATCTACATATACTTAGAAAGTTAAATATTATATCAATTCAAAACATCAATTTAGAAACACTGCTTTTTTTTAACCTCAATTTCTTTCATTTAAGACACTTTACACGCATCTAGAAAGTGTATTTTAGAGCAAATTTCTGAGTCGTCCCAGGAGCTGTCTATTTTGGGATCCTTTAATGATGATGTCACTGGATAGTTTATCTGAAGAGAAAATTCACAACTTACAAAATTTTATAAAAAGCATTTTTTATTCACTCTGGTATTCCATATTTTGCAATGTAAGCATAACATGCAGAGACTTTTGTTCCAGGTAATATTTGCCAAATCCATATTAAATTTCTTTACTGTCTTTATCAATTCTATCTCTAAAACTAGTGTGGAGTTTATTTCAGGATGATATCTTGTCCAAGTAGTATTGTTTGATCAAAGAAGAGCATTAAAAGAGCTTCTTTTATTATGAGAGACTGAAACCCAAGGCAACCCCTGTGTTGTGAAGAATAACGTTGGGAATGAAAGGTTCACCTTATGCTCTGGCATTTCAATGTGTTTGAATTCCACATGGGTTGTGTCTGTATCTCAGAGCAGGATTTTCAAACATCTCCCATTTTTCCTGTCATCTTTGAGGTAGACCTTACCAAACTGTTGAGCTCTGGGGCAGAAAAAGAAACAAGCTCTAGTGCACAAACTGTTTCTCATTTATTTATACTGTGTATTTCTAAAATCCATTTGAGAAGACTTAAAATAAAATAGACAAGTAGAGTTAGGCCATGAACTATAAATAGAAGATCCAAAGCACTGAGGAAAGCAAAAGAAAAAAGGCCTGTGGTTATCTATCAAGAAACACAGGGTCAAATTTTATATCCAAAGGTAGGAGAAAAATGTGATGAAGTACATACTTTATATTATCTGCAAAAATGAAGCACACTGAATTTTCAAATTTGTTATATTTTTCCCACCATAAAATGAGAAAAGGACTTCAATGCATGAGTCCCTTAGGAGGAATGTGAAGTGAAAGAGTGGGCATTGCCTTCCACATCCACTTTATAAAATGGAAGAAATGGTCTTTAAACAAGCACATTTCATGCTCTCACTGCATCATCACTGTGGGCACCATGACATTTAATGTCATTGACAGATGGTGACCTTCAGCAGACCTGGTCAGACACCAACAAGTTTGGCCTTTATGCTCATATTTATTAAAAAAAATGTTTAAACTATTTATTTTTTTCCCAAATATGTTTATTTTATTTTTTCAGTATTACAAGATTAATTGTTCATGCACCACACCCAGTGCTCCATGCTCCACCATCAGGCTTGCCCAACACCCTACCCGCTCCCCTCCAAAACCTTCAGTTTCTTGCTCAGAGTCCACAGTCTCTCATGGTTCATCACCCCTTCTGATTTCCCCCAATTCACCCTTCCTTTCCTTCTCACAATGCCCTCCATGTTTTTCCTTATGCTCCACACGTGAGACCATATGATAATTGACTCTCTCTGCTTGACCTATTTCACTCCGCGTAATCTCTTCCAGTCCCGTCCATGTCCATGTTGATACAAAAGTTGGATATTCGTCCTTTCTGATGGAGGCATAATATTCCATTGTATATATGTACCATATCTTCTTTATCCATTCATCTGTTGAAGGGCATTTTGGTTCTTTCCACAGTTTGGCAATTGTGGACATTGCTGCTATGAACATTGGGGTGCGTGTGGCCCTTCTTTGTAATGCATCTGCTTCTTTGGGGTAAATACCCAGTAGTGCGATGGCTGGGTCATAGGGTAGCTCTATTTTTAATTTCTTGAGGA
>CM053614.1:77859795-77875318 GCA_028646535.1 Procyon lotor
TTTTTTTTTAAAGATTTTATTTATTTATTTGACAGAGAGAAGAGAGATCACAAGTAGGCAGAGAGGCAGGCACAGAGAGAGGGGGAAGCAGACTCCCTGCTGAGCAGAGAGCCTGATGTGGGGCTCGATCCCAGGACCCTGAGATCATGACCTGAGCTGAAGGCAGAGGCTTTAACCCACTGAGCCACCCAGGCGCCCCTATCATCCATAAATATTTTTATATTTGCAGCTAGTCCTCGCTCCTACTTCTTGGTGGAGAGCCTGCTTCTCCCTCTCCCTCTGCCCCTTAGCCCAGTTGTGTTCTCTCTCTCTCTCTCTTTTTTTCTCTCTCTCTCTTGACCTCTATCTCAAATACATAAATAAAAATCTTAGTTAAAGAAAATTCAGGGGCGCCTGGGTGGCTCAGTCATTGGGTGTCTGCCTTCGGCCCAGGTCATGATCCGGAGACCTGGGATCCTGGGGCTCCTTGCTCGGCGGGAACTCTGCTTCTCCCACTACCATTCCCTCTGCTTGTGTTCCCTCTCTCGCTGTGTTTCTCTCTGTCAAATAAATAATAAAATCTTTAAAAAAAAAAAGAAAAGAAAATTCAGAGGGAGCAAGCCAATGGACTCCGAACTGGAAAGCATGATGAATAATGCCTAGAGAGGTTAATACTTAATTTGAGTTTCTGCTGGCTCATTCATATCTGTATTTCATCTAACTCTATACTTTCATGTTTTATACTGCTTTTAGATCCAATTCAAAAGTCCAGAACATCAAGTTACTTGTAGTTCCCCTGATCAGCTATATCACATTGCGGTGCAAATGAGATTTTCTGCCTGGAATCCTCTGCACTATCATGTGTGTGTGTGTGTGCGCGCGCGTGTGTGATTACTTAATAGGCTCAAAGCTGGGAATAACATTATGTCTCTAACTCAGGTTTCTATCCCAGTGGTAGAAACAGGACAGGTCAGTGTTGAAGACGGTGCAGCCAGCACACATAACAGAGCAGGGGGGAGTTTCTAAGGGAATCAGAGATCACCCTCCCAGCAGCCAGGGGGTGGGGTGGGTGGGAGAAGCCTTCTCTCCTGGGAGTAGAGAGTAGGACTGCAGAGCAACAGTGTGAAGGATAGAGAAAGTAAGCTGAGCCATGGCTTCAGGGTTTTGGTGAACAAGGTCTTCAACAAAGTTAAGAAGAGAACACAAGGAGGTGCTACTGGGAGATTGGACAGCTGCCAAAGGGAGGTCAAATGGTGCTTGCTGCCAGGCTAAGGACCCATGACTTCTTTAATCCTTTCTGCCACTGAAGCCTTTTGGAGAGGACGTAATCAATGCAGCCTTTCCATTAATACTGAAAGTCCCTACATGGATTAACTGTGTGCGTGGACTCCAGCACTGAGCTGGGGTTCAAATCCTAGCTCTACCTCTTACTCTTGTCTGACCTTGCACAAGTTATTCTCCTCTCTGTGCTTCAGTCTGCTCATGTCTGAAATAGCTGATGAGATTTTCACCTCCTAGAGTGGATTGAGGAAGCCATGGAGCCATGCAAGTGTTCTGTGCCACATGGTGCTCTGGTGGGGCTGCAAGAGGTTGACAGAAGCAGGGAGACAGGAGGCTGGTGCAGGAACTGCAGCAGGAAGTGCTGAGTGGAAGGTGGAGGAGACAGGACATGGTACAATGCATGAAACACAGGAGGCAGGAACACAGAAGATGGAAATGGCAGGGGAACGATGGGTGGGGGCCCTGAGAAAAGGCAGCTCCCCAGGGAGGGTCTGGTCTCTGTCATGAGCAACCTGGAGGACAGAGCTGCCTCCTCACACAGGGGGGTCCTGGAGGATGGTCAGGTGAGGGGATGACAGGGAATAAGAGAGCATCAAGACCCCGGTCTGCCTGTCTTCTGAGATGCAGATTGCATGTCACAAGGTCTGTGGCCTGCGGCTACATTTATTTTACACTCTGGGTCTCACCATGGGTCCCACAGCAAGGCCCAGTCTCTGCTACTCTCATATCCTCGATGCCTGCTGTGTTCAATGTCTGCTGAGATTCTAAGAGTAGAGGAAGGGAAGAAGAAGGAGGGAGGGCCGAGCTATTGAGTGATGGATGAAAACACAAATGATAATCACATTTTTTATCTGCTTCAGACTCAGGAGAATAAAACTCAGCAGAAAGAGGTATTTTGAAATGTCTTGACCAAAAACTATTTTGTTAGTAAATTCTGAACCAGTGCTATAAGCATAGATTTCAACTAGTTTTAAAAATTACCTTTTACTGACATGATTCCTTGACTCAGTATTTAGTATCTTTCCCTGGGAAATACATTCAACCCTTCAGAAAAGAATGACATCATCAAAACCAAAGCACAAAGCAAATCAAAATTCCCAGTCAGGTCATATAAATGGCCTAAAGTATGGATTTTGGTAGAGAAATGTCGATTTTAAAGCATAATAAATAATAGCCTTTTATAAATGTATAAAGCATGATTAAGATAGAAGAAAATACATATTCAGTAAAAAGTTACCCATAGAGAAGAAAGGAATTTAAAAAGCACAGAAAAGAGGAATCCTGATGGGGGAGCTCAGGACACTCATACGTGATGAGAAAGACCATCACAGTGAGGCTCAGGGACCCACAGGAGGTGACACTGGGAGAAACTGGAGGAGCACCCAGCCTAGTGTGCTACAGACCAAGAAAATACAGGCTGCTGTAAACTGTTCCATTCATCTTATGTCCTTGAATTTGGTTGAATCACATAAGCATTCAAGGCTCAGTCACATTAATAGTTGATATGCTTACAGGCAAGCTCCATTTGGCATCCAAACACAAATACAAAAGCAACTTCCATTAATTATCTCTGCTGCTGCTCCAGGATAGGCTTTCATAGAACTGAGGGCACATAAAATAATTATTTTGATCTGATTCAGCTGTTTTAAAATTTACTCTTAAAAAATTCTGTTCTTATAGATTTCTGCTCTGTAAATTAGATCACCCCAAATAAAGCCATTTATACATTTATTTTCCTCCACTGTTCCTTGAGGATATAATCATGGCTAACTTTTTCTAGGAGATAAGACTTCTTTTCTTCTTAGGCACAGTTTCTTGTCAGTGGGTTAAGCATCTGCCTTTGGCTGGTGTCATGATCTTGGGGTCTAGGGACTATGCCCCATGTGTGGCTCCCTCCTCAGAGTGGAGTCTGCTTCTCCCCATCCTGCTACCCCCCACCCCACTCATGTGCTCTCTCACTCTCTCTCCAATAAATAAATAAAAATTTTTAAGGCTTTTTCTTCCCCCTGAGGCAGTATAAACCAAGCCAGTTGTGTGACAGAGCAAATTCACATCACTCTTGAAATGGCCTGAGTCTCTGCCTTGAGTCTTGATCATGTCACCAGCAAGAGCGCAGGGGTGGCCCCTGGGCATCCACTCAGACCATCACACAGAGAATTCCAGCCCAGTAATGAGCCATGAGCCATTAAGGGGCTTCCTAGTCCATGCAGGGGTCTCTAAGCCCACAGGCAGTGATGATAACCCCCTGGCAGGGCTCAGGATCCCACAGCACTAAGAATCCCTCTGCTCTTCACAGGAGGCTGGGGGAGCCTGAGTGACTGAGCATTTGTCTGGCTGGCTGACTCCCTCCTCCTGCCCTCTGTGTTCCTCCCTCACCCAACACTCGTCCCCTCCAGGTACCACCTGTGTTGACGGTGACCTCACAAAACCACTGCCTGTTCTATGGGAGCCACGGGAGACTCTGGAGGGTCACTGACTCTTAGAGTTGCTGTCTCAGCCCAGCCTGACTGGTTTCCATCTCTCTGTCTGTGAGGAACAGGGCATTCTGCTGTTGGAATGTCCTTTTCCCCAGAGCTCACACTATTTTCTAGGGAAGCCTGACCTGACAGCTTGAAAGGGGAGCCACATTCTCTCCCCATCCTGTCCTCCACCGGCTCTGGATTTCTGCTGGGCTCACTGAAGGCTGGAGACCTGAGAGCCACCTTAGCACCCACCATGAGTGCAGCTCCATTCAAATCGGGACTTCCAGGGTCTTCCTTCTAGCTCAGTCCCTAGCTGCTCTCAGGAGCCTAACCTGGGGAGACATTGGTTCCTCTTCTGCCTCTGAGGTGACATTTTGAGATCCAGAAACCATGTCCCAGTCCAAGTGAGGAGGAACACACACACACACACACACACACACACACACACTTTGAGGAGAGCCAAAGTGGACCAACATAACTAATCCTAATATCTTCTATTAAAGCAGGTTCAATGACTATCAAATTCACTCACTTTTTAAAATGAGTCCTTGGTTAAGAACGTCCAAAAACCTGTCATTTTCTGTTGTCTGACAATACTCATGTGTGCCTCATAGATTTTATTATTTTCATGGTTGCAAAATTGAGGTTAATGTTTGAAAGGGTCCTGGCCCTGTGCCTGACAGGTGGTGGGTGCTCTGCATACAGTGACTGAGTTTGAAATGCCAGGTCCACTCAATGAGAGGTGTGCCCAGTAGAGAGCAATGGGTGAGGGGTTATAATCCTGCCTCAGCTGCTCACAGTCCTGTCATATTGAATGAGTCACCTGCATTTTGACAGCTGTTTTCTCATCTTTAAAGATGAGGAACAATGAGGCTTCTGGAAGGAAGGCTTTCCTTTTGTTGGGGAATGATCTTCCTCTACTCTTTGGTCCTTCTAGCTGGACTTAGAATCAAATTGATATGAGACAGATTAACAGAGGAAAATCAAATTCAATAGAAATATGTATGGGGGTTCACACAGACATGGAAATTCTAAGACAAGCAATAGGAAGCTTCTATGAGCTAAGGAGAGAGGCAAGATCTGAGAACAAAAAGGGGCCAGGAGTAGGAGAGTGAGAAGAGGTGTCTGGAAGAACAAGGTTGCCCAACTATGCATGTGATTCCTTAGGCAAAGGGGAGTCTCTGTTAATAGCTCTCTTGCTGCCACAGGTTCTCTTTTTCTGGGTAAATATCTGCCATTCAGGGGGAGGCAGAAGCTTTTCCTGCATTTGGCTGGGTTTTGATGATTTTAACTCAAAATAATCTTCATGCCAATGTGCCCCATCGGGGCAGCCTGCCCCCACACTTTTCATCTGTAATTGACGAAGCTTCTGTGATTCCACAGCAAAGTGTGATTCCCCCACATGCTACTTATGACTTGGTTTTAATAATGAGTTAGTCATCTAACAAAACGCAAATGATTTTTTTTAACTTTTTTCAACACAAAGTGTTACAAAGGTATAGGTTTAAGTTAAAAGAACATTTTATGCACAGTCTTCTTATCAAATTATATCAATGGTTTTCCTCTTTTGGGCTTTCCAAACTTGTCTAGTTCATTAAGAGTTGACTCTCATCTCAGGGGCATACAGAAATACTCTCCATAGGTGGGTGGACGAGAAAGTAAAGGACCTCCAGGTCAAATCATGGTGATTGAATTAAGAAGTTGTTTTGACTACTATGTTTGCTAGGTTGAAATTGGTTATTTTCTTCTTAATTCTTTTACTGATTATATACATTTTCAGAAAAAGGACTACAAGAATTTTAGAATTAAAATATTATTTAACAAAGCCTTTGTTGTTTTTAATAATAATAAAAATACAACTTGAAAATATTGAAAGGATATATTATTGCCAGGCAAAGAATGATTTTATGTTCATTATCACTTTTAGTGTAATAATATAATTTAACTTTCTGAAAGATATTTTATGGCAATTATACATATAGAAACTCAGACATGAAAAAATTAAACAACCCAGCCACCATCCAAAAGGGTAAGTAGTATAGGAGGGTACCTAATTTCATAGGCCATGATGAGTATTCACAATAAATTTTTAAGGGCCTGATAAATTTTCAAAACACTATGTTAACTAAATGGGTTAAGTGACAGAGGAGGGTGTTTAATTGTTTTTCGCAATTAAAAATACTCTCATAGATTACTTAAATACTTGCCATATTGCTCACAATAATAAGTTGACCAAATAGAATAAAAATCAAGTATGCAAATCTCACTTAAAATGTATATTTGCATATAAAATTGCAAGCATTCTTATTTATATTTAAAAATATGTTGTGGTACACCTAGGTGCCTTAGTCAGTTAAGCTTTGGACTCTTGGTTTTGGCTCAGATCTTGATTTCAGAATCCTAAGCTAGAGCCCAGCCTCTAGCTCTGAGCTCAGGATAGAGTTTGTTTGAGATTCACTCTCCCTGTCCCTCTGACCCTTCCCCCATCCATTCTCTTCCTCTCTTTCTCTCTTTCAAACAAATACACGAATAAATCTTTAAAAAATTATAACTATGTAGAGAAAAATCAAAGTAAAAGTAAATGGTGGTGCCTTGTGCTATCATTTTTATAGTTCATTTTTCTCAGATTGTCTTTAAGGAAGTACGTTTCTTTTTTTTTTTTTTTTTTTTTTAGGAAGTACGTTTCTTATATGTGCTCTTGTTATGTACTGGCTCTGTGTTTTTGCATCAGTCACTTCTCTTTGCCACTATCCTCATTTGGGAAATGGAAGTTAATCATAGCAGTTCTCTCATGAGGCTGCAGAGAGTAATAAATAAAATGATGGAAGAAAACATTTAGAACACTGCCTGACACATTGTAAGTCCACAACAGATATTGGATGTATATTAATTGTAAAGCTTATCATTACTTATTTAACCTAATATTACTTCGAAAATGATCCTGCCTGTGACATCAGCTCACGAGACTGTTGCAAGCCCCAGAGCAAGTAGAAGTTGGTTTCCAGAGATGGTTCTGACTCGTGTATCCCCAGCAATTGTGGAGGCACCCAGATTATAAATGAAATTTGATTTCTCTGAGTCCTAATCTGCCTGGTGACATCTCAGTTAACATTAAAAATGCTTATGCACAAGGCATAGTCAATAACATCCATGAGCTAGTTCTGTTGTGCTGTGTTACAGAAGAGTTAAGGTCAGTCAGTTTCCCATCCCAGTCCCAGATCAACAGCAAATCAGAGACAGACAGACATGGAGGCTGAACCCAAGAGGCCTGTCCTCATGTTTCTGAGCAATGTTTCTTCCATATGGGATCCCAGGGGGAATAGCTGATGGGTGTGAGAATCATCCTGTCCTACCCCACACAGACACATTCATACCAGGAATTTCCTTCCAGATAGGGAATCCTCTCCCCAATCTGCCCAGCAATGATGCGGCACAGGAAGCCTTACACCTGCTCAGATCTGTGGCTGATCGTGAAGAACCCCAGGGAACTATCTAAGCCACCACTTCTGAGAAACCCAAACCAGCCCTGCCCTCCTGCCACTGACATGACAAGTCCTGCTAACAGGGACCTCACTTCTTCCCCTCATTGGGGAGCCAGCAAGGCCAACAGGATGCCACTTCTAGAAGCAGTCATCTTCTCCTGTCTCTGGGCCTGTGAGTTGTCCCCCAGTCACTTCAGTCTACAGGAGAGACTCAGGAAATTCTTTATTGTTGCCTTTTTCCATATCATTTGTTCATGGGAATTTCTTTTCTTTGCTTGCAGTTGGCCTTGGGCAGGTGAAATTGGAGCAATCTGCAATATCAATTTCTAGAGCAAGAGGTAAGAGTGCCCACATATCATGCAACGTGTCCACTGAAGACTTTAACAATGAAGTCATACACTGGTACCGACAGAAACCAGATCAGGAGGTAGAACATCTAACATACATCGTGACAAGCTCTACTCAAGTTTCTTTAAGTGGAAAGAAAAACAAACTTGAGGCAAGTAAAGATGCTCTTACTTCCACTTCAACCTTGAAAGTAAATTTCTTAGAGCAAGAAGATGAGGCCATGTACTACTGTGCCTGCTGGAATTTGATCCACAGCATCAGAATTGCTAAGAAAAGCTACACAAGAACTGTCTTCAGGTCTGACGCACCCACATCCTTCTCAATAGGGGCAACCACAGAGGCTGCACAGCTGGGTGCCCAGCCTGAGTCTCTCCCTCTGCAGGAAGATCTGCTGTAGATTCAGCTCACACAGTGAGCTCCACATGATATCAGCAACTATGGTACAAACATAAGCTTTTTGATGATATTTCCCATGAAATTCAGTTGTCTGGGAACTCCGAAAGTACAGGATGAGTGGTTCAGAGAAAAATCCATTTATCTGTTAATTCATTGTAGAGAAAGAGATTTTTAGTACTTGAATGGTTCAGAATGAAGACAGGAAGGGGTATACATTTTACCTAAATATTTCCTATTATTACTACTTTTTGATTTTATTCATTTATTACAGTTCTTCAGAGGTGCAATGATTTGTCAAATGTAAATATTGTATTTTATTAGTGTCTGAGGTCATCCTGAAGGGATCTGACCATTAATTACTAAAATAAACAATTGGCTATTTGTGAGTATAGGAGGGACCAAACTATAAATCCTGTATTCCAGAGGTAGAAGCAGAACCTCACTCCACATTCAGGGATCAATTCTGGGAGAAAATTAGCACTGTTCCATTGGAACAGGCCCCTGAGCTTATTAAGTGTCTCTAACATGGTGGATATGCCTCTGACTTTGTTCTCCAGGGTTCTACAAAGAAAGCTAAAGATCTTGAATAAGAATCAGATGATTAAAAAGAAAGATCATACACCCTGCCTACATCTCTAAAAAAGAGAAAGACAATGTCCCTCACAAATCAATAAAACAAAAAATAATTATTGAGAATTGAATTCTGTGATTAGTTACTGGATGGTTGTGAGTTTTCAATAGGGAAACACACAATGTAAAAATTCCTCTCCCACATTTTTAGAATCCACTTTCAAAGGATAAGGAAAACCTTTACTTCACAAAAATTTGTACCTTTGGTGACATGGATATACCTGCATTTAAACAGTTAGTTTTGCATCTTTGGAGATCATGACAACACATTTATTCTGTTTCTCCTTCTAAGAATCAGGTGGTGCTATCAAGTATAAACATGCTATAGAAGCAGAATGAAGTCCTCCCACAGCAGTGTCATCCCCTTCTCAGGAGCAAACACATGATCTGGTGTCCCACACCGTGTCCATTATGACTCCTATTTGTGGTGGGTCCCAGGTGGGAGAATACTGAATGAATGGTCTCAACCTTGCCTCACCTGTCCTCTAACAAGTATACAGAAACAAAGGTAAGAAGACCCCTGAATGGAATGTAGAGTCAGAGAACATGAACCCTTTCCAGAAAGATGTGAATGAAAAGGGATTAAGCTTCTCACAGTATCTGTGTTAAAAACAGATTATTTCATTTAATCCTCAAAAGAACAGTGCAGAATTTGATTAACATGGCCACATGGGGGTGGGTCTCAGGAGATGAAACCACCCTTACTATTCAACACACAACAACCATGAAACACTACAGTAATGAGCATTAAGGAAAAGAGCACCTTATCTATGGGGCTTTGAAGTGACAGGATACTATGTAGCTATTAAAAACATGTCTTTTGAAAAATTATTAGTAAAATTTACAACTTTACTGAAGGCCAAACCAACTCTCCCCTGATCTGGACCATGGCGGGCACTAAGATGTGCATATTAACTTCCAAGGAGCCCAGAGCATGGAGCACCAAGAGAGGACTTGTTCAAGATGGAGAGTCAAAGGTAGAGTCAGTATTTTCAGCATCCCTGTCATCAATACTTTTGGGTTTTTCATTTAATAACAGATTGTTCATATAATAATTTAAAATATAACTATATAAAAATAAGAAAATAAAATTATATATGACATTCATATGGTTATATGTTTATATTTTCCATCCTATGGTATTACTACTTATACCTCCAGAAAAAAGAATAACTAGAAAACTATAATTAAACACAATGGCTAGAGTGGTTACCATGGAATAGGAAGACTGCAAGCTATGCTCAAGCCCAGCAAACCCCAGTTTTGTAAATAAGGTTTTACTGAAACACAGCCTGGACATATGCTTACAAATTGTTGAAAGCTGCCCTTGCATTACAATGGCAGAGCCCAATATTTGCAACAGAGACCCACAAACTCTAAAATGTTGATCATTTTACCCCCTACAGAAAATATTTGTCAATCACCTCCCTATCATCCTTAGAATGATATACTGTGGAGGGACATTTATTTTTATTTTATGTTTCCCTCTTTTTCAGGCTTTCCTCAACGACCCTTTGCTACATATGCACTCTCCGCATATATACTGTCTTACTTTGGATAAATTGTTTACCATATTTTTGATTCATTTTCCTCATTTGGAAATGGAAAATATAAATATATTTACCTGGAGGAACTGCTGAGAGAAGTAACTTAGAGAATACATATGAAATTCTTACACTTGCTTGGAGTAGGCCTAATGCTCACTATATTGAGGCATTACATTGCTTATATGGGTCATTATGGCATATTCGACCATAATATAACAAATATAAAACCAAAGCCATAACTTATTATTTTCCCTACTTTTTACTTTTTAATTTTAAATAATAGATTAAGTGAAAATAGAAAACTTTTCCTCTCAGATTTTCTAACAGAACACCTGCTGCTGACATTCCTGGAATGTACTATGCATATTCGTTTCCTAATTGTCTGTGATAGCTTTTATGCTGGCTGAGGTGATGAATCACAAGAGATACCTTAGGGCCAAACAGCCTAAGTAAAATATTTGTTATCTAACTCTGTACAGAAAAATGCTGGCAGCCCTTTCCATGCAAAAAAAGAGAAAAGAAATGAGTTTGTAACTACAACTAAAATTCAATATACAATAAGAAAATATTTTGATAAATTTTATTCTGAAAATGAAAACAAAGCTTTCATAGCAAAAAGCAGCATAATTTAAATCAAAAGACAAATGACAATCCATGAGGAAATACATGCAGATTGTATAGCACATAATGATCAACTATCCTCAAAATAAAAGTGCATTTCAAAAATGGTAGGACAATGGCAATAGACATAAAAAGCCAAATCATGAAGAGAAATATAAAAGTAGTTCTTAAATATATGGATGTTCAATTCACCTTTAATAAGGTAAATATCAATTAAAATGACATTGAGATACCATTTCTCATTCATGAGACTGAGTAAAAGTAATACACTGTTGGGGAAGCTGTGGGAGAAAACATGTACACTTACACATTGCTGGTAAGGATGCAAAATACAACACTTTCATAGAGGAATTTGGAAATATCTAGCAAAATTTCACATGCATTTAGCTTTAACTTGCAAAAATGCTTTTAGAAATTTACTCTGAAAGCACAGTTTCAACACTATAAACATATATATGCCCAAAAGTATTCATTGGGTAACTGAAAAATGTTGGAAATGATATAAATATCCAAATATAGTGAGTTTAGTTGAATAAATGATGGTGCATGCACCTAGTGGAGGAGTATACACTGCTAAATAGAATGAGAGATGTAAAATCTATTGTAATACATTTTTCTGGCAAATCGTAATTGGAAGGTGAAATTTAAAAAAACAGTATCATTTACAATAACCACACTAAAAAAATCAAAAAACTCTATAATATGTACAGGTAAAAACCTAAAATGGGAAGGATTTGTATGCTAAAATCAATAAAACTTTACTGACAGAAGTCAGAGAAGAACTAAATAAATCTAAATCTAAATTCATAGATTGGAAGACTCAATACTGATAAATACACTCAATGCAATCCCTACCAAAATTCCAGGAGAACTTTTCATACAAATTAATAAATTGGTTGCAAAATTAATATGGGAAGATGAAGAACAATGCATTGCAAAATAGTTTTGAAAAGAATTTAAGCACTTACTATGAAGTTACAGTGGTCAAGACAGTCAGGTATTGCTGAAAACATAGATACATAGATGAAAAGAAGAGAATCCAGATATAGGGCAACACATAAGTGATTAACTAATTTCTAATAAAGATGCCAGGGAAATCCAATAGACAAAGAACAGACTTTTTTACAATTGATTATGATACAACTTTTGATCTATGTAAAAAAATAATAAGCTACAACCTATACCAAACATCACACCTACAAACTAACTATAAACAGATTCTGGGACAAAATGTAAACACCAAAGCGGTAACACTTCCAGATATTGTTGTGAAAATATGTCACAAAAATATCTGTGACCTTGGGTTAGCCAAAGGTTTCTCATATAGAACACAAAAACTAAGAATCATAAAAGAAATGTTGGATGATTTGCACTTCCTCAAAATTAACATTTCTGTTCTCATGACTGAAAATGGAAAGAAAATAAAGAGTGAATCATATAAATCAAATCAAGACAAATAAAATCAATGGGCGCCTGGGTGGCTCAGTGGGTTAAAACCTCTGCCTTCGGCTCAGGTCACAATCTCAGGGTCCTGGGATCGAGCCCCACGTCGGGCTCTCTACTTAGCAGGTAGCCTGCTTCCCCCTCTCTCTCTGCCTGCCTTTCTGCCTACTTGTGATCTTTCTCTCTCTGTCAAATAAATGAATAAAAGCTTTAGGGAAAAAAAAAAAGACAAATAAAATAAAAAAGCCACAGATTAAAAGAAAATATTGTCTAAATATCTATCAGAGAAAAGACCGAGGTCCACCATACAGAGAGAAATGTCAAGGCTCAATATTAACAAATGAAACCCAGTTTAAAAATTACAGAGATATAATGGGAATTTGGGCAGAACTCAACTGAAATTTATTTCTCTTCTTTTGATAGCAGAACAGTAAGATAAATAACAGTTAATATTAAAGAAAAACAAACAGGGGCACCTGAGTGGCTCAGTTGGTTAAGCATCTGCTTTTGGCTCAGGTCATGATCTAAGGGCCTGGAATTGAGTCTTGAATCATGCTCCCTCCTCAGTGGGGAGTCAGCTTGTCTCTCTGCCTCTCCCTTCCAGCACTACTCCCCCACCACCAGCACCACCACTTGTCCTCTCACTCTCTCTCTCTCTCTCACTTGCTCACTCTTTCTCTCAAATAAATCAATAAAATATTTTTAAGAATAGAGAAAAACAAACAAAGAAACAAAAATTAAGAAAAGGAGGTGTGTTTGAGCTGTTCACAGGTGTTGAGAGCTGGAAATACCTCAGCTCTCATCTTACAATAAAAGCAGGAGAAACTGAAATGTAATTCTTTGTATCCATTGGAGAACTGAGGTTGTACTTAAACAAAAATTGGAGACAGGCACTTACAAGAAGAAACAGTAAGTGGGCATTTGCTCACTTTGGATAGATGTTGTCAAACACATTCTCCTGGTCATAAGAGTAAAGTGGAAATTTCTAATGAAGTATTAAGAGCTGAGTATAAACTAGTGTAAGAGTGTGAACCCTGAGGGACCATGTGTAAGGTATTTCCTATCACCTTTTACGTGTTTTCTCCAGGAACTCCATAAAATTCTTGGAGGGAAGATCAGGGATATTAGAGAAAAATGCTTCCCCTTTGGTGCTGCAGGAGGGGAACAACAGCTACAGCTGATCCACTCAGACCTAATCTACCCCATCACCACTGTAGAAACAAGTGACTTCATCTGCAGGGGAAGGCGCTGGTGGAATCCCACTGCAGTTGAGAGAAGGCAGAGGAAGAGATCACAAAAACGGTCCCCAGAAACATCTCCCCTATGTCCAAAAGTAACACCTTTTCATCTACAGAACGATGAGCATCAAAGCACAAGCTGAAGTAGGTGGGTACTTATTGTGGCTGTGGGAGGGAGATAGGGATTTAAAATTTTCTACTTCTGGAAAACAGGCAGGGATACTTGTGAAGGCCACATCCTTAAGATCCATTTTTACTGCATCTGTTTAAAATTGAGACAATAGAAATATCAGAGAATGCCAGCAAATGTCGAGTAAAAATCACAGTGGAATAGAACTCAGAGAGCTTCAGGAGACAGACTCTCTCTGGTGAGCAAAACAAACAGTAGACTCAAAAACAAGTGAAGAGAAAAGACAAAGTAGAACTAGGGAATTTTTAAGTGTCTGAACACTGACAAAACAAATTTCAACCCTGATAATATACCAACAACAAACTTCAGCTCCAGTCTAACTCTTGACCTGTTAACCCAAACCCCCAAACTAAACCCCTAGCAGGAAAGGTGTGTTCACTTTCAAACACAAAATATATTTACCTCAGTAACTACTATACCATACAACATGTCCAGCTTCCAAACAAAAATTTCAGAGGCATACAGTAGGTCAAGAAAAGCACACTCTGAGGACTCAAAGCAATTACTACAACCAGACTGAGACGACACAGATATTGAACTATCAGGGAATTCAAAATAACTATGATTAATATGTAAAAGGCTCTAATCTAATAGAAAAGGTAAGCAGTATTCAAGATCAGACAGATAATTTCAGTAGAGAAATGGAAAGAACCAAATCAAAGGCAAGAAATTAAAAAAAAAAAACACAATAATGGAAACGAAGAATGCCCAGAAAGGCTCACCAGTGGATTTAAGAGATACAAGGAAAGAAATAGTCAACATGAAGACAGACCACTAGAAATTACCCAAACTGCAATAGAAGGACTAAAGAGAGAGGAGAGAGGCAAGGAGGGAGTAGATAAGCATAACTCATAAAAGCAGAGAACTGTAAGAACTTTCCTCATCTCTCTCTCTCCCTCTCCCACTCTCTGATTTCAACCAATGAGGCACTACAGCCCATTAACAAGAAAATGGCTTCTTTACACTAATATCATTGGATGGTAACAATCACACAGTGATGAGAGAAATCTCCTGATAAAGGGAGTTATTAGCCCTCTTTTGCAGGATGATTTGGGGTAAATACTGTGGCTCCCTTTCTCTGCAGTCTGTGAGTTTTAGCTGTGTGTACAGAGCACCACTTCCTCTGAGTAAGTCAGCCCTCAGATTTGCTCTGCGATTAGCCCAGTATTCCACCACCTCTCCTGACAAGAGCTGGCAGGATGCTGCTCCTGCCACAGGTCATACCGGTGGCCTCTCTGTGGATGTGTAAGTGGCTTTACCCATGGAAGATTTCACTCAGTGAAGAAAGGAGATAGAAAGCATGGACAATCAAGTCAGCCACTGTGGGCAGAAGAAAGCTCATATGGTCATTTAAACTAAGCTGACTATCTATGAAAAGCCCACAGCAAATATCATTCTCAATGGGGAAAAGCTGACAGCCTTCCTGTTGAGATCAGGAACACGACAAGGATGCCCACTCTCACCACTCTTGTTCAACATAGTGCTAGAAGTCCTAGCGACAGCAATCAGACAACAAAAAGAAATAAAAGGTATTCAAATTGGCAATGAAAAAGTCAAACTTTCTCTCTTTGCAAACGACATGTTACTCTATATGGAAAACCCAAAAGACTCTACCCCCAAACTACTAGAACTCATATAGCAATTCAGTCATGTGGCAGGATACAAAATCAATGCACAGAAATCAGTTGCTTTCCTATACACTAACAATGAAACTGTGGAAAGAGAAATTAGGGAATCTATTCCATTTACGATAGCACCAAAAACCATAAGATACCTGGGAATAAACCTAACCAAAGAGGTGAAGGATCTGTACTCGAAGAACTATAGAACGCTCATGAAAGCAATTGAAGAAGACACAAAAAGGTGGAAAAACATTCCATGTTCCCGGATCGGAAGAATAAACATT
>CM053614.1:77883021-77897252 GCA_028646535.1 Procyon lotor
TCCCGTGCGCCATCAGGAGGCAGCATGTCACCAGCAAGGCTATCCCTGACAGCTCAGGGGCTCTGCACGCTGGGAGTAAGCGTTTCCCGGGAATCTGATCCCAGAGTGGCTGGTCCTGGGAAATACACAAACATGTTCTCCATAAACAGAGCTGTGTTATCTGACAGCGAAGTTTTTACCAACCTGATGGCTCCCTCACAGCATCCCGTTGTTTGAGGAGGTTGTGGGTGTGATGATGAGGAAACTGAGATTCTCTATTTATACCCAGTTTCCATGAAGTGTCTCCCTCAGAGACTAGCTTCTCCGTGTACTTTTGGGGCAGCAAAGGGGACGCTGGCTCCCAGAGGCTACAGTGCACAGCAGAGCTGGGCCCCCTGTGCTGTGGCCGACACCCCCATGTCCTGCCTGTGAGCCCTGGAGTCAGTGCTCCTCCCACAGTTTCTCAGCTCCTCGTCTGCAGACAGGGAGATCAGCAGCTACCTCATAGGTTCATGAAGATTAAATAATGCACTACATGCAGAACACTTAGGAGCATGTTGGGCAAATAAAGATTGTTGTTACTATCTTTACTATTAAGAGTAATTTATTAATTTTATACATAAATACAAATAAAGATACAATGACATAAACATTAAATTATTAAAATTAAGTTTATAGTAATCATTTTTAATTAGTTCTCTCTTGAATGAATTTGTCTCTTAGATATTTATCCTGAGTTTTAGTTGCTATAAATATCCTCAGCTAATCTATCCATTATCTGAACTTTTCTAAAGCATTTTCATTAACTAGAGATTCTTAATTTTGTACCAATCTCTGGTTGACCACGTACTTTGCCTACTTTGGAGTCTTGTTTATGGAAATGTGTCCGTCTCCAGCACCATGAAAGCACTCTCTCATTTCTTGTCATATTCAGATTCAGATTTGTGTCCAGGCTGATCCCAACATTAGCGTGATTGGACTTTTGTGAACTCATCATCACTCAGTCTTTCCTTTATTTGCCTCTTGCACTTGTACATAGGATCCCTGCAGGGGATTCAGAACACAGAGCAGATCGGTAGAGTCTTTATCAGTTACTGGGGAACTGAAGAAGTGAGTTGTATTGATTTTACATGGAACTCAGTCAGAAACCTGAATGGACACTGCCGGAGACGTGAATGGGTGGAGAACACTGATGATGTTCATTCCTGATGAGCTTACACCGAGTACAGAGTTATATAGCAGAAAAAAAAAGGAGTAGAATGAAAGATATTAAGAATTCTCTTGAATAGGCATTGGGGCAGTATTGGACATTTCTCTTCTGTATGATCTATTAATTTTATGCTCCTATAAACATAAATTTGTCCGAGGAAAGGTGACCACAAAATGTGCCTGTATGAGAAATAATTGCTGATTATGAAGGCTGTCAGATTTTTAGTGTTACCTGGATGTTAGTACTACATTGCATTTTGTGTCAGCCCATAAACTTAATGAGTATCAGAATGTAAAATGCCTTCTCTTCCAGGAAGCTCAATGGCTGTAGGATGTTTGTGTGTGTGTGTGTGTGTGTGTGTGTGTACACACTGTGATTTGCTAACAAACACTGACTCTGCAGCTGTGTTAATGCTTACAGAGCTTCACACCCGATGTCCCCTGACTCCCATTCTGTCAGTCAGACTACTGTTGGCATCACTCTGGGCAGCTGTCATGTTACTAGGAATCCTAGTTGGTGGATGGAGGGACAGGGTCCTGTGGGATGATCTCTGGGCTCCTCAACCACTAGGGGGAGCCCTGCCTCTGCATTTCAGGGGTCCCTTCTGTAGGGAGACTGCCTTTGCCTGTTGCACCTTGTGGAGGACAAAACTTAGTTTCCCAACACACTAGCCCCTAGACCCTGGGGGGAGGGAGAGCACCAGCAGCCAGGGAAGGATCTGGCACCATGGAGAAGCCCACGTTGGCCCAGTGCATGTTCAGGGGCTAGAGAAAGAGTGATGTGGGCAGGAGGTGAGCCTGGCAGAGCTTTTCCAGACATTGGGAGCTTCTGGCTCAGAAGCTTTGGGAGCAGGTGCCTTCTCAACGTCAAATGTCTAATTTGAACGGTGGTAGATTATGTGTCTGTGACCTGAAGACAGCAGTGACCAGTGTCTTTTACTCCCAAAGTGATCCTGTCACAGGTCCAGCTCCCACGTGTTCTGTACCATCACCGTCTATGATGGCGAAGGCTCATTTTCCGGTGTGAGCTCCTGAAAACTGCACTTCTCTCTCCTGATCACGTCTGTCCTTCTTGCTTTTCTCTCAAGGGGCTTTCTGCTGTGAGCTCTCCATCATTCCATTCCTCCTTGCCTGGATGGTGACGTGGTTCCTGGATTTCAAAGTGTCACCTCAAGAGACAGAAGAGGAACCAGTTAGTGTCTCCCCAGTTTGAGCCCCCAAGAGCAGCTAGGGATCAGGCTAGAAGGAAGACCCTGGAAGTGCTGATTGGACGGGGCTACACTCAGAGGCATGAGTGTTGAGGTGGGTCTCCAGTCTCCATCCTTCAGTGGGCCCAGCAGAAATCCAGAGCACGTGGAGGACAGCGTGGGGAGAGAATGTGGCTCCTCTCTTGAGCTGTCAGGCCAGGCTTCCCTAGAAGACAGTGTGAGCCCTTGGGAAAAGGACATTCCAACACCAGTAACAGTCAGCACTTCTCTGTCCCTGGTGATCGCAGTCCTAGGACACTAGGCACTGTGTGCATCTGAACAGCAGTGTTCCTCAGGGACAGAGATGGAGACCAGTCAGGCTGAGCTGAGACAGCAACTCTAAGAGTCAGTGACCCTCCAGAGTGTCCCTTGGTTTCCATAGAGCAGGTGGTGGCTTTGAGGGACCACTGTCAGCACAGGTGGTGGCTGGTGGGGATGAGTGTTGGGTGAGGGAGGAACATGGAGGGCAGGAGGATCGAGACAGCCAGCCAGACAAATGCTTGGTCACCTCAGGCTTTCCCTATCCTCCTGTGAGGAGCAGAGGGATTCCTAGTGCTGTGGGATCCTGAACCCTGCTAGGGGGTTATTGTCACCTGTGGGCTTTGAGATCCCTGGACATTGACTAGGAAGCCCCATGATGGGCTGAACTGCATGGTTCATTTTTGGGCTGGAATTCTTCTCTGTATGAGGGCCTGAATGGATGCCCAGGGGCCACCCCTGCCCTCTTGCTGGTGAAAGTCTCATTATCCCTATTTTAGAGATGAGTAGACTGAGGCACACACGGGGAAATAATTTGTGCAAGGTCGCTGGAAGCATAAGAGGTGGAGCTAGGATTTGAACACCGGCTCAGAGCTGGATCCATGCTCAAAGTTAATCCATATATAGACTTTAATAATTAATGGAAATGCAGCACTGATCACATCCTCTCCTGCCCAAAGGCCTTCAGTGGTGGAAATAATTAAAGAAGTCATGGGTCCTCAGCCTGGCAGCAAGCACCAGATTGACCTCACTTACCAGTTGTCCAACCTCCCAGTACTGTCTCCTCATGTTTCCTTCTTTTTTTTTTTTTTAAGATTTATTTATTTACTTATTTGACAGAGAGAGAGAGAGAGAGATACAAGTAGGCAGAGAGAGAGGGAGAGGCAGGCTCCCTGCTGAGCAGAGAGCCCGATGCGGGGCTCGATCCCAGGGCCTGAGATCATGACCTGAGCTGAAGGCAGAGGCTTTAACCCACTGAGCCACCCAGGTGCCCCTCCTCATGTTTCCTTCTTAGCTCTGCTGAAGACCTTGTGTGCCCAAACCCTCAAGCCATGGCTCAGCTTGCTTTTCTCTCCTTCACACTGTTGCTCTGCATTCTTACTCTCCACTCCCAGGAGAGAAGTCTTCTTCCTCCCACCACACCCTCTGGCTGCTGGAAGGGTGATCTCTGATTCCATTAGGAACTCTGCCCCTGCTCTGTCATGTGTGCTGGCTGCACCGTCCTCAGCACTGACCTGTCCTGTTTCTACCCCTGGGATTGAAACCTGAGTTAGAGACTGCATTATGTTATTGCCAGCATTGAGCTCTCACTTCTCTTTCACTGACCTATATACTCTCTTTGCGCCCACACTGGCCTTATTACTGTAACTTCATCTTTCTATAGCTTTGCAGTCAGGTGCTGTGAGGCCTTGCTTGAAAGGCCCGCCCTGCTGTCCCAGGACCTCACGTGTCAGTGATGAAGCTTTCCACAGCCTCTGTGTGTGCGGCATCATCAGTCTCATCGTCCAAATTAAATTTGGGGTGTGCCCCTCCCCCCACCACTTCTGCTGGGTGACCATATCAGTTTTCCAAATTGTTCTTTTTCAAAATCATTTTGTCTATTCTAGGTCTTTTGGGTTTTTATGCCAATTTTAGGGCAAGCTGGTTGATTTGTGCCCACAAAGCCTGTTGCATTGAATCTTCAGTAAATTTGGTAAGTGTTGCCCTCATGACAATATTCAAGCTTCTTATCCATGAACATGGACCCTCTCTGCATTTATTTAGATATTTTTTAATTTTTCTCTGCATTGTTTTACAATTTTCAGCATACAAGTTTTGTTCTTCTTTTGTTAAATTAATTCCTAAAGGTTTTATTCTCTTTGGTTTTATTGTGAATGGAATTGTTTCCTTAGTTTCATTTTCAAGTTTTTCGACCTAGTAGCAATGATGTAGAAATAAAACTAATAGTAACAGTTTTAGTAATAATGTAGAAATACAACTGATATTTTGTATTTCAAATGTGTACCTTGTGCTGATGCTTACCTAGTTAATGAGATCTAGTTTTGGGTTTGTGTGCATTTAGGATCTCTGGAATTATCTACATACAGGATCATGTGATCTGTGGATGAAGACATTTTTGCATTCTGCTTTTTTAGGATTTATTTATTTGTTTGTTTCTTTCTTTCTTTACGTTTTAGGAAAAGCACAAGTAGAGGAAGGGGCAGAGGGAAAGGGACAAGCTGACTCCCTGCTGAGCACAGAGATGAACACTGGGCTTGATCCCAGACCCTGAGATCATGACCTGAGCCGAAGTCAGATGCTTAACTGACTGAGCCACCCAGGCCTTCCAAACATTTTTACATCTCCATTTCAGTCTGCTAAAGATCTTTATTTTCTTTCTAGTTGAACTATCTAGAACCTTTAATACCCTCCTGAAAATAAGTGTTCAGAACGGGGGTGTCGGCATAGCTCAGTCAGTTAAGCATCTGACTCTGATTTTGCCTCAGGTCCGGGGATTGAGCCCTGTATCAGGCTTTTGCTCAGCACAAAGTCTGCTAGAGTTTTTCTCTCCCCTCCCTCTTCCCCCTCCTCTCTCTCTCACTCCCTCTCTCTCTCAAATAAATAGATAATTTTTTCTTTTAAATAAATAATTCTTTTTCTTTTAATTATTTCTTTAAAAGATTTTATTTATTTATTTGGCAGAGAAAGAGATCACAAGTAGGCAGAGAGGCAGGCAGAGAGAGAGGGGGAAGCAGGCTCCCCGCTGAGCAGAGAGCCCGATGTGGGCCTTCATCCCAGGACCCTGAGATCATGACCTGAGCCAAAGGCAGAGGCTTTAGCTCACTGAGCCACCCAGGTGCCCCTTAATTATTTCTTTTAAATAAATTTTCTTTTAATTTTTTTCTTTTCTTCTTTAAATTTTTTCTTTTCTTTTTCTTTCTTCTCTGTTCTTTCTGTCAAGAACAGACATCCCTTTCTTGTTCCTGGTCTTTGAGTAAAAGCATTCAGTCTTTTAATATTAAGTATGGTGTCAGCTGTGTGTTTTTACAGATGCCTGTTTTCAGTTGAGTATATTCCCCTGTATTGAGATTATTTCTTCTACCAACCGGAATATTCCCTTAAAGCTCTCTAGAGAATATTTACTTCCAGTATAAAACTTTTCTATTCTAGGTTTTCATTTATAAGTATCTGTTCTGCTCTGTAATTTTGATGTCATTCTTTAGAATATCTATTTGTTGACTTTCATTGTCATCCTTTCCTTTAATTCTTTAAACATGGTTTTCTATATTTTTTAAGACATTTGCAATAGCTGCTTTCAAATTTTTGCTAAAGAAAATATCTGGACACACTCAAAGACAGTTTGTATCAAGTTGTGTGTGGGTGGTGTTTCCACCTAATAAAAGTCACACTTTTCTAATTCCATGCTTCTCTTGTTATTTTTTAATTCAAAAATATTTTCTTAGAAATATATTGTACCAACTCTGGATTGTGCTTTTTCCCCAATTAAAAGCAATGCTTTCATAGCTATTGCTGTTTATGTACTGATAATGTTGCTTGGGCTAAATCTGTGATATGATCTCCCTTGTGGTATGTGGCTGCTCATGACTCTCTCGTTTTCTTTTTAAATTGTTCTATTTTTCAGACTGGCTTCCTGCGGAACACCCTGTGTCAACATAGCTTAGTGGTAGCCAAGATTACTTAGGGATTGTGTTCATACAACTTGATTAAGACTTCCTCTCTGCCAATGGTTTTGTTATAGCTTTTGGGTAACACATTCATAGCTTAGGCAATTAACACATAGACTCTATATAAGTCTTTGCAGCATATACTTTTTGCTTGGTCTTTTCATGGCTCCTCTGCAAATGCTGATCACCTCAAAGTCCACCAGTAGTGTGTGACTGGCTTGGACTCTTTTGAGTCTCTGCTAAAATGCACATTTTAATGCAGCAAGCACGTGCTTGCTGCAGCCATGACCACAACCACAGATTAGCAGAACCCCTGGCCTTCCTGCTTGCACACCACACAGCTTGCAGCTCACCTTCATATCACTCTACAACCCAAATTAACTCAGCTCCTTATACTGTGTTACTTTGGTGCCAGTCCACATGGCCTGTTCTATCTTGGAAGAACCTTCATGCCCATAGAGCCAGGTGTTTGGTGGTAGGGGACAAATGGGAGCTGCTGTAGGCAAGAGCATCATTGTTGTTCCCTGAATTCTGCAACTTTTCAAGCAAAAACATCTTTCAGGTGCTTGCATGAAATTGGACATTCCTTAACCACTGGTGTGGTTAGTTTTGTTAATCTACCCCACTTCTTTAGTTGTTTTTTAAGATTTGTTGACCATAGCCAGAAGGCCTTGTTAACATTCACTTTTAAATTATACAAAGGATACATATTATAGATGCAAAACATGCAGGATTCAAACACACTGAAATGCCAAAGCATAAGGTGAAGCTTTCATTCCCAGAAATGTCCCTCACAAAACAGGAGTTGCCTTAAGTTTCAGTCCTTGGTCAACCTCTCAGTTTAAAAGATGCTCTTCTGGGCTCAGTGGATTAAGCCTCTGCCTTCAGCTCAGGTCATGATCTCAGGGTCCTGGGAAGGAGCCCCTCGTTGGGCTTTCTGCTCCATGGGGAGCCTGCTTCCCCCCTCTCTCTGCCTGCCTCTCTGCCTACTTGTGATCTCTCTCTGTCAAATAAATAAATAAAATTTTTAAAAATAAATAAATAAAATATGCTCTTCTAATGCTCTACTTTGATCGAACAATACTACTTGGACAAGATTAAATAAATAAACTCAATTAAAGCTAGTTTTAGAGATGGTGCTGGTAAAAGGCAATAAGGAAGTTTAATATGGGTTTGATAAATATTACTTGGGACCAAAGTTTCTATACTTTGTTTACATTGCATTTATATAACTGAAATAAATGGTTTTCTTTTATTTTGTAAGTGTCTTTTCCAATAAAATATCCAGTGACATCATCATAAAGGTATCCCAAAAACAGATACTCATAGCCTGCAATGACTTAGAAATATGCTCTAAAGTATATGTTTTAGATGCATGTGAAGAGTCTGAACAAAATTTTTAATGAAATGTAAGGGTGATAAAGTAGTCTTTTTCAACTGATATCTGTAATGGTGATTAGGTTTTACTTAAAAGTTTAGCTTTAGGGGGCGCTTGGGTGGCTCAGTCGTTAAGCGTCTACCTTCGGCTCAGGTCGTGATCCCAGAGTCCTGGGATCGAGCCCCGCATCAGGCTCCTTGCTCTGCGGGAAGCCTGCTTCTCCCTCACCATTCCCTCTGCTTGTGTTCCCTCTCTCACTGTGTTTCTCTCTGTCAAATAAATAAACTCTTTAAAAAAAAAAAAGTTTAGCCTTAGGACTCCCAAGTAATTCCAAGACATGTTAGCTCCTTGTAGCTCAAATGGCATTAGCTTGATAGGTGGATAAGCCCAGAATCAGTAAGACATAGTATGACCATCTTCTTCTGACTCATTTCCAAGTGAGAAAGCATTTAATCAGTGTCTCTACAGTGTCTCTACAGCAATTTAATAGGCTGGAAAGTGAAGCCTTCCAACAGTGATGCCTTTATCTATACATGTTACCACACACTTCACCTGAACTGTGTGACATTTATGAGGTTAAGATGTAGGACATAACATTTTCTTAATACTCTCTGCTATTCATTCTCCTGTACCGGATTGTTCTCGGCTATAATGCAGGCAGACATTCTCAGGAGAAAAAAATGTCCTATTTGAGGTGTATTATCTGACCAGAGTAAAGCAACTGTGGGGCAGGCTGCTTCCCTTGAGTGTGAGTAGACTCTGTCCCTCACCTGCTACCTTCATCTTCTTATGGCTACTTTTTTATTTCTCGTCCCTGATTCTGAGAGTAATACATACTTTTGCAAACGATAACCAGAGAACCTGTCTTTCAAACTCTTCTCCACATCAGTGTTGACAGTTTAGTTTATCTCTTTCTGGTTTTCTGTTTGTAATTTCACATAATTGTGGCTATACTGCCAGTGTTATTTATACATTGTTTTAAAAATTGTAATTTAAAAATTATAAAGTCAGTTTGTTGTAGAATTTTTGGAATATCTAGAAATGATTGAAGTCAACTGGTTATTTTCTATTAGTCTTTCTGATTTGCACATGTGTATTTAGGATTTTATTTTTTTAAATATGGTCTTATGGGATATACAGGTTTTTCATTACATATCTGCTTTTGCTGTATAGCATATGCATTTTCCTTACTACTATAAACTATATAAATATAAGTGGATGGAAAAGATTTTATGGAAATAAAATAATTATTTACCTTTTTTCTCTCATTTAGATTTTTTCTGTTTTTTTTTTTTAAGAGGGAAAATGTACATAATGGGAAACAAATATTATGTCAGAGATACTTCCTGAAAAAAAATTACAGAATTTAATGACTGGGTCAAATGTGCATTTGTACAGGTCAGATCAAGTCTGTGTTGTTTTGAGAATGTACCAAATGACAGAAGTGCCACGAGGAGGGGGTGTGGGAGGGTGAGGCTTAACCAGAAAGAATTTCTTAAGATGGAGAAAGGGGCAAGGAGGGTCTGTATTATTCTGGCTGTGGGACTCAAATCTCAAGAACTCAGTGGTGTGATCAGAGTTACAATATTCTGTCTCGGGAGGGGAGTCTCATATACACCAGGCATACAGATGATGCCTAAGATAGATGTGAGTATATAATTTACCCTGAGATAGAGCTCTCTTCCACACATGCTGGGCTGAACTAGTAACATGGGGCCCATGCTTATGGAAGCCAAGGCTCACCCAGAAGTTGGCTTTCAGTATAGAACAAGAGGAGTGAAATCTATGGTGAGAATGTGCTGTGAAGTCAGACTGTGAAAACCTAGGGTGGTTATCTCATCAATAGAGTTTTGTTTCCCCAAGGACTGGGCAGATTGGGTCCCAGAACTGGATACCTTCTCTGTTCCATGCTTGGGTATGGTGAACGTGAGGGCACTTACTCTTTGTGCTCACATTGCTGAACAGCCCTCCTCTGCTCCACCCCCAGCACACTTACCTGATGTGCGTAACTTCTACTGAGCCTTGTGCAGCCTGACTCTACAGCACTTGTCCCTGTTGAGGGACTGAGATGACTCAATCTATGACATTCAATGACACAGGTGACCTCAAGACCCCCATATGTCTGTGTTCTTGTGAAGAAAGAAGGACCTGCTGTTGTGAGGTCTACAGTCTACCTGTGCTAGTAGCTTTATGGGCATGGGTCTCCTGTCACCCTGCCTACATTAACAAAATAAGACCAAAAGCCTCAGTAAACCACCTGCCATGGAAAAACACAGATCCTGGTAGAATGTCAGGGATCACCTAGTCCTACAAGAAATCTGCGTGCTGTTCAGAACAGTGTCATTGGAGTGGACTGAGGGAGCAGCGTCTCAACAGTGCTGGTCATAGGATCCCAACTCATGTAGCAGCTACTGGAATGACTTGGTATAAAATAGAGGGACCCTCACCCACAGCCTGAGAGTATGATTGACAGCAGAAGCATGTGTGTGCAGATGGATATGTTCTTTCCATTAGTTGTGTCTTTTTGAAGTGAGCTAGTTGGCTGTGGTTTAACTGTCCTTATTTCATCTTACAACACCTAAGCCAATGCTTGCAGAGCCCCAACCAATAGAGGCCAGTTTGACTTCAAGTATATTCCACAAATCAACCACATTTGACAGAACATATAGATAAAAAAAAAAAAAGTCTGAGAAAACAAAGCACCATCACTACACCAGCACCCTCCTGCACCACTACCCTCCCCCTCTCTGCACCTCCCAGTCCAGGGCAACCCAGGTCCAGTTGGAGAAGGAAGGTACTAAGGAGTTGGAACCACAGGGGACACTGCCTAGGAGCCCCAGCAGTGACACCAGCCCACAGAAATTTAGTACTTCACTAGTTTCCCCTCTGTGCCTCTGTGCTTTCCCCGTGCAGAAGCAGTTCCAGATCTCTAAGCGGAGGCCCAGGCATATGTCCTAAAAAGGTCTGAGCACATCCCTGAGAATCAAGAAGTAGATTGAAATTAAGTTTTCTCTTTCTTGTATCTGGCGGGTCTTATATTGTTTCCACATGGAACCTCTACTTGGTGTCCAAAAGTCCCTGTTTCAGTCCCTGAAACCGAAGTTGTTTGTAAATAAAAAATCCTTCCAATTTTAAATGAGAAATTGTTTTATTTATAATATATAAAAGTTTTTACTTTAAATGTGTCCATTAATGAAAATAGAAAATAAATTCTAAATTTGTATTTTTACTCACCACATACTGAACATTTTGCTTATATCTGTATTTGTAGAAAAATACACACACATATAAATGAATGTCATACTTCTAGTATGTGCACATGTGCAACTGTGTCATTTATTATTTCTAAACTAGAACTGCCAACAGTAGATGCTAATGCTGTTGAGAACTCGCATGTACCCAGCAGAATTAATGCATCTTATCCACACAACTCCAGGGATGAGTCACACTTGATCTTCATTTACAAATGAGACAATTACGGCACAGGGATTTCAAATAGCTCTAGACCTGATATTTAAACCCAGACACTTGAGGTTCAGAGTCCAAGCACTTAACCCCTTCCCCACCCTATCTTGCCAGTGTTAGTGCAGCTCTCATGGGGTTCTTGTGAGATCAGGAACATGGTGCCTGTGACACACTGGGACAGGTCTTAGCACACCCACCAGTCATGCGATAGGTTATACTGTCACCACCAGAGCATCTTCAACCAAATGAGTTGATATTTTCTAACCTTTTGCTGACCTTTGAAGGAGATGTAACCTGGGCACTGTCACTGGTTGTGGCTTCCCCTGAGGCCAGTTCCCCAAAGAAGGCATCATAGGGACTGTCTCAGGGCAATAATTAGAAATGTGGAATTGACTATCATTACAACCAGTGCTGAATTTGAAGGCTTAGTTGTCATGCTGTCCCTTACCTTGGACTCTCAGTTAGATTGCACCAAATGAGCTTGGTGATGGGTATAAAGGAGGGCACAGATTGCATGGAGCACTGGGTATTACACGCAAACAATGAATCATGGAACACTACATCAAAAACTAACGATGTACTGTATGGTGACTAACATAACACAATAAAAAATAAAATAAATAAATAAATAGACATGTAGATTGCAACAAATGGAAGTACACAGAGGCCAAAGTAGACTTTTGTTTGTTTTTATTATGCCTATTGTGAAAAACAGTACAAAATTTGAGTAGTTTCTGGATATGCAAAATAAAAGGCTTCCAGGCAGTTATCTGGTTAAAGAGTGCCAGAGGGACACGACTAGAAGCTGCATGCTGGCTGTGCCCAGAGGCAGGGGAACGGGGTGTCTGAGGAGCTGGTGCACACTAAGGAGAGAGCAGTGCTGAAGCCCCTGTGGTTGCCCCCCAGCCAGCCCCTGAGTCATGGCAGAATTTGTTCTTGCTACAGAGTGAAAGTTTCTGTTTGCCCAGTGGTTTGTAAACCCATTCTGCAGTTGTAGACTGTATTGCAGACACAATAGAAAAAGACATATGTGAACTGAAATAACACAGTATCAGAAAGAAAGCCCCACTAGATCACCAGCAGACACTTCTGGGGATAATACCCAATGGAGGCAAAGCAAATGGACCGTTAGTGCCAACATGTATTAGGAACTCTTCCCATTGTCACAGAGTGCTGGTCTCCCAAGCAGACAGATGGTCATGATGGTGGAGTAGGTCAGGCTCTTGAGGAGGAGGAGGAGGTAGGTGTAGTAGGCAGAGGTGTCCATGAGCTGCAGCTTCAGGATGTCTAAAAGAAATCACTTATTAGTTTCAACTGTTCTTTTTAAAGGCTAGGACTTATCCAAGGGAAGGGGGGGTCACATTATACATTTCTGATTACCTAAGTTGAAGAGAAACTCCAACAACAGCACCTGCAGTAAATATTTACACCACCACCAAGACAACTCAGAATCCAGAATGCAGGTCAAGTTAGTCAACAACCCCTGCCATATTCAGGTACAACATTCCAAAGTATTAAAAGGTAAAGTTGCATTTTAGCAAATGAATCCAATGGGGTAAAAAAGCATGGGTTATAAATAGTTTTTAACATTTCTTCACCCCCACCATGTCTTTAAGTAAGAATAATAGCCAATATCAATTAACCACAAACTATCACTTACTTCAGAGCTTTGCATGTTAATTTTATTTAATTTTCAATAACCTATGAGATTCTTACTTTCAATCCCATTTGACAAATAAATTAAGCTCAGAGAAGTAATTTGCTTGATGTTATATCATTAGTTAGTATCATAAGCCAGATTTCAAATCCAAAAATCTGATGTTCAAAGACATATTCTCAAGTACTCTGTAATTCTGTATCTCCACATGCAATAAGTACCAAGACATCAAATGATTAAGCATATCAAGTTGAATTGCTAATTTAGGAGTATCTTAGCCATTACATGTTTTGCATTCAGTACTAGGAATGGTAAAATCCATGGAAATTTGGTGGTGTTCATAGAGGGGTGGATGAGAAGTTTTTTGTTAAGAAGGCATTATGTAAAATGGAAGAAAGGGGTTTATCAAAATTCTCTAAAAATTTAGGAGGTTGTGGTTTATTCACCTATCTTTCTTGAATACCTTTCATCACAGCTATGATGTCATAAGACAACAGCATTTATTATACTTTGAAGTTTTGCAGGAAATACGTGATGTCAAGAAATAATGACAACCACTGTGGGCCAGACTGGCTACCCAATGAGCCACAAGGCCAAGTCTGTTGCTCTGGAAACTTCCCTTACTGACTTTATCTCCAGAAAGTCAGAACTATAGAATTTTTGGTCCTTGTTGTACAAAAGGGACATCAAGTGGTGATGTGTTCATAGCTCCTTACCCTTAGTCAGGTAATACATTAGCTAAGGTCCAGAGACCCCTTGAGATGGGACATGGAGGGCAGATCAGCAGGGCTAGAGCTAATGCTCCTTGTCACTTTCTTGGTACATATGTGGGGAGACAGGGCTGGGAACTAGCACTTACAATGTGTCAACTAAATGAGATACCCTATGCTAGACATTCCATGTATGTGACCTTATGTCTTCAATAACTAAGTCAGACATTATTCATGTTATTTCTGGTTGGCTCAGAAAATATAAATAATGTACCCATATTCTTGCAACTAATAATTAGAAGACTGGGGTTAGATTCCAGTCTGTGGCACCTGAAACCCTGCATTCACATCCCCTCCTCATGTGTGCACCTGTCTCAGGATCTTGGTTTTGGGATTTAGAGGAAGAATAAAAACTGAGTCAATGTGTGAACTCTTAATTCAGAAGGTCTGGGTTGAAACCCCAGATCACTGTGTGACATGGTGCAAGGGACTGAATTAATTTTAGCTCATTGCCCTCATGTGTAAAATGGGGATAAAATCCGAACTTCACAGTGAATATTAAGAGAATCAAACAAAATGCACTCACAGTGCAGTACAATGCCTTCTGTATGAGCTCTCTGTGTCAGTTCATGTTATTAACGACCAGCAAGAAGAGAGACTTAA
>CM053614.1:77897752-77942477 GCA_028646535.1 Procyon lotor
TTTTTTTTAATATTTGAATAAGAACATTTTCATTTAAAATAGCAAATATTTTTAAGATCTCATTTTCAATGGTTTCATAGCATTCCATCATTTGAATGCAACAAATTATTTGCCTCTTTCCATTTGTTTATCAATAAATTTTTTACTAATTTTTCTAGGGCTCATATTGTAAAGCTGATACAGTTGTTGTCTCCTAAAGTCTATTATCTGAAGGCACTATATTACAATGATACATTTCTCTTCTGCACATGATGTGAGAAGATATTTAGCAAACATATTTTTGAGAAACACAATAACAATATAGCAAAGATTTCTTTTTTTTTTTCCTTTGTGGCATTATTTTTTAAATTTAATTTTATTTTTTCAGTGTTCCAAGAATCATTGTTCATGCACCACACTCAGTGCTCCATATAATATGTGCCCTCCTCAATACCCACCAGCAGGCTCGCCAATCCCCCACACTCCTCCCCTCCAAAACCCTCAGTTTGCTTCTGAGAGTCCACAGTCTCTCATACTTCATCTCCCCTTCCAATTTCCCCGAATTCACTTTTCCTTTCCTTCTCTTAATGTCCTCCATGTTATTCCTTATACTCCACACATAAGTGAGACCATGTGATAATTGACTCTCTCTGCTTGACTTATTGCACTCAGCAGAATTCACACTTTCCACGCATTCCTTTTGAAAATGGCTCTTCTTTCCCCATTTGATGTGTTCCACTCATGTTCTGGCTTTGAATTTGCTCCCATAAAATAATATAGGGGACAAAGAAGATTCCCTTCGGGCTCCAGAAGCCAATAGTTTCCCCAATAAGAAACTGTCATGGTCATAAATAGTGTGAGTTAAAATGAAAATCAAAGAATACGAAGAAGAAGGACTGGAGGATCACACATAATTCCATCTTTTGTGTCTGCCCAGCCTGAAAATTCATCTTGCCGCCCAGTAGATCTCAAAGTTGAACAATAGACTGTGCAGATCTTGGAATAGAGCAAATGAATATGTTGATGTTAGTGGGAAATTTATCATTAAGGCAAACAGTCCATTTAGGAAAGTTGCAAAGAGATATCATCTGTATTCCTACAGGAAGAGCACTGCAGATTCTGCTATTAGAAATAGGAAATAAGGGTCTTTCCTTGTTTCATACTGAAAAGTCAATTGATGATTTACTGGCATTTTACTTATTCTCTGAAGACACCTAATCACTCAGGTCCTGCATATGTGCTTGAGCACATCCTAATAATTTGTGTCAGTTAATGTACACTATCAGTCTGTCTGCACTCTGGGGGACAGTGTAGTGTTCCTTGTACTGTCCTGCAGTGAAGAAGTGGTTCAGGGCAATAGTGGCAATAGTCAAGAGCAGCCAGCTAATGTGTGTCCCTCCCCTACTCTGCCACCTCACCCTGTACCAGCTGTGTTACCTGGACAGGTCACTAATCCTTTAGTACTTTACTTACCTCAGGAATCAGACATTCTTGCTGATAATCCTGGAACAGAACATTTAGGTGATGTGGATTATAGGATCTAAGATGTGCTCAGACATAAGAACACTGGGTTTACACACAGATACACACACACACACACGCACACACACATACACAGATTAGCTACTCTGGTCTTGGCAGGTTCTTTCACTTTTTTCACAGTGAGAATCAAAGGTGGCTTAACACGGCGGCCCATCTCACAGCCTCAGTGAATACTGAGCTCTATTCTGATGACATCATGTTGGCACAAACCTCCCACACCTCCCAGGAAAGGGCTTTGTTCTGATCCTAATTCACCAAATCCCCTAGTGTTCACTTAAGGAAATGCAGTTCTTAAACTCTTCAGGGCCCATTGATCCAGTTCAGAAAGCATGAACTTTCTGGATGAACATTAAGCCTAAATTCTTAAAGCCCTAATTTCTTTAGTTGTAAAATGGACCAATACTAGTCATATTACAGACGGGTTCTTTTACATGCCATAATAATGGCACACAGTGATTCCCTGTCTCAGCCTGAACCTTATTCACATACTGAGTCTCTGCATGTTGAGACGATGGGTAGTGGTAGAGCCTGTGTGCTCTCAGTCCCCACAGAAGACTTTCTTTCATAGGGAAATAGTGTCCAAGGATGCTTTGGAAGCACAATTCCTGGGGACAGCAGGAAATTAATGTGCAAATATAATCTAAGATGGCTTCTTGGAAAGCTCCAGAAGTGATCCAGACCAGGAGAGGTTGAGGCTGGGAGCCCAGCTGTGAGGCTGGTTGTAGTTGCCACTGTGGGGAAGCATGTGGATGGCACAGACCCGAGGAGGATATCTTGTGTGCGTTGTCTCCACAGGCTTAGGACTGTGAGTACCATTGATAGGAGTAAATGGCCACATCTTCTTTTTCTGTTAAATTTATGATAAGGATATGAGTAAAAATTGAGAATATTTTGTTGCTTCAGCTTTGTTCTTCCCACCTAGTTGGCTTCAAATTGGGATTTTTGTCATCCTCAGAAAAATCAGATGTTCCAAAGCCTGAATGAATTTCTGCCCCTACCAGTGAAGCACTTCCTTTTCAAAACTTGTGCTGGATATCTAGCAGTATACCGTAATTTTTTTCTTTGCTTTTGTGGAAATGGATATCTGGAATCTGTTGCTACACTTCTGGTAAGCCAAATCCAGTTGTAAGTAAAAGAGGGAATTTACAGGGGCGCCTGGGTGGCTCAGTGGATTAAAGCCTCTGCCTTCGGCTCAGGTCATGATCTCAGGGTCCTGGGATCGAGCCCCACATCAGGCTCTCTGCTCGGCAGGAAGCCTGCTCCCCCCCACCCCCCCCGCCCCCGCTGCCTGTCTCTCTGCCTACTTGTGATCTATCTCTCTCTGTCAAATAAATAAATAAAATCTTTAAAAAAAGAAAAAAGAAGTAATTTATAATATTATAAGAAACATTACAGAATTTCTTTGCTCTCTCATCTAGACTCTCAGGAGCCCAGAATGACAAGAAGGTGGATGCTTGGAGCAGTGACATCCAGTCTGCCAGGCTGTGTCCTAAAGGAGAAGCGGGACAGTGGGGACCTCATGGCTGGATGCCTCCTGCTTCAGTGTCAGGAGGGTGTGGCCTGAATGGGGAGGGGAAGGAAAGTGTTCATGAGGTGGGTTCCTGGTCCCTTTAGTGCTGGCTGCAGACTTGCAGGGTGTGAAGTCACTGTGTTTTGTAAACCTTACATTGCTGGCCCATCTCAAAATAGGGCTGGTGGTCTCTGAAGGGCTGTTTGACATGAATGTGAAGGCATCATGAAAGCATCTTGATTTCTATGGAAATGGGAATGGTTTCTATTTGCCAGGAGCCATTTTATGAACACTCTATGTATAATATATTAAAATAATATATTAAAATTAATAATATATTAAAATATTTCTCCTCTATTTTCCAGGAGCCATTTTATGAACACTTTACGTATAATATATTAAAATAATGCATAAAATATGTTAATGTATATAAAATATTGAATTTAATAAATACTAACTTTCAGAAGAGTGAATATTTAATGAGTACTTTTTGTTTGTTAACCTTTTTTTAAATGTTCTTCACTTTTTCCATCTTCACAGCAATCACATGATATGGATGCTTGTAGTTTTTATTTCATAGATCAGGACAGTGAGGTACAGAGGACTGGAAAGTCACAGGGAGGCTAAGCAGAACATTGTGGTTAAAGATCTTTCTTGAAGAAACTGAGAAAAAGGATAAATTTGAAGATAAAAATCCCCATGAGCATCTCACCATGAGCAGCAACTCTCTCCATTATGGTGTGTAGAGTTCTAGACTTCTTTGCAGATTCATGGACATAAGTAATATTTTGTGGACTACAAATACATTGATGAGTCACAGTTGCATATGCACAAGGATTGTATTCTTCTTGACTCCCCAAGTCACTGGAGCAGTTTTTCGTGTCTGAAGCTATGAACTATTTATCTCTGTCACTCAGGAGCTGCCTGAACTGGTGAAAATTATTTAATCTTTTTCTGTCTCAAAATCCTCATCTAAAAATGGGTGTGATTACAATTCATATTTCAAATGTTTGTGTGCATTAAGTAATTGAATGTATTTCAGTCTATTTTAACTATTAGTAGTTTCCAGAATATAGTAAATTTTTGGTAATAATAGATACTGTTACTAGTACTACCTTTTCTCAAATTTAACATTCCCACACTGTCGATCACTTTCATTGTGAAAATGCTTCAGTAACCATTTTGAAGGGGCAACTTAGAAGATAAGTCACATATTATTAGTTTATTTTTCTGCATTTATTTTCCACATTCCTCTTTTCCTCCATCCTTTCTTCATCTAAGTTGTTTTTTTTTTTTTGCTTGCCTTTTTGATTTCCATATGGTTTTCTCTAAATGTTTGTGTATATTAAAACTTGAAGCAGTTATCCCTAAAACTTATGTCCAGGTCTGTGGTATACCATGTGGAGTTGATATGAACTCTGGTTTGGGTCCTTCCTGGGGGAAAAAGAGGAAGAAGCCGGGGTGGCTGGATTTTTCTTCTAAGGCAGTTGCCCTATTTTCCTGGTTTTCCAATAAATACTATTTCTAAAATGATCCATACTGGATAGTTGAAGATTGAGGAGATAGAAGGTGGCAGACCAGAAAGCCAAAGGCCTATGCTTTAGAGGACTGACTCTTCCTGTCCAGGAAGGTGTCTCCTGGGGATGAGAAGGAGGAGGGGGAGTGAATTCATTCTTTCACCAAGACTCATAAGGTGGGGAATTCCCTGGAAACAGACAACGGTTTCAGATGTTAGGAGCCAAAAAAGGAGATAAATGGTTACTTCAGACATTCCTGAAAATAGTGTTTCCTTTTCATTAATGATTTCACAAAGGGAAGTAAAAAAAGGCAGAATTTATCTTTTACTTAATTATTTTAAAGTTTCAGAAAATAAGTATATTATTTTCTTTATTTCTCATAAACTTAATACTCACAATATTGAAGGCATTCGTACATGGCAGGCACTGTGCTAGAAACACATTGGTTCCATCGTCTAATGTAATCGTCACAAAACTTACTAAGTGGGTCCTTTTATTATTGTTCCCATCTTTCAGATGGGTAAATGGAGGCTTTGACATACCCAGCATTTTATCAAAGGTCTGACATTAGTAAGCAGAATAGGAATTTTCCACTGGAGAATCTATATATAGAACCCACATTTGTAAATAAGATACTTTATTTCATCCATATGTGCTTATTATAACATTATATACCACCATGTAATAAGAATATGTATACATGTACGTATACCTATGTATGTATGAACATATGTGTCTGAGTAAATATATTTTTCTCAAAGTTCTAGAATGCATGTTTTAGGATTCATTACAGGAAATATTCTAAATGTGTTTCCTCAGTGATGCTTCCTGAGATTCATTTATTCACACAATTTATTCAGCAAACCTGTATGGAGGCTGCACTAGAGACAAGGCATGTGCAGACCCTGGCAAGGTCACAGACACAGAGACAAATGTACTACTTGGGAGAAACTGTATCCCAGCAGCACTTGCATTCAACTTCCCTTATTTGGCACGGCACCTGGCCCTCACAGTCACATCTAGGAACACAGTCATGTGCCCTCGTTCCATTTCAAGCCCCTTGTTATGCAGCCTGTACCATCCATACTCCCTGGAAATCTCAAGACAAAGAATTGATGGTTCCTGACTCATTCAGGCTGTTGTCAGCAACCCCAGACAGAAGCTCTGATCAGTAGGCAATCAGGCCAATGGAAAGGTGGAGCAGGAAGGCTGCCATGGAGGCAGGGACCAACATTCCATGCAATTTCTGAGATTGTTGATTTGTCTGAAGAATATCGGTCAGGTTGTGTCAACAACGATCCCCCCAGTCCATCTGCAGATAGTTAGATAGACAGGAGTAAATGAATACAGACATAGATGATGGAGATAGAGAAAGAGGTGGAGACAGAGACACAGAGACAGAAACAGAAATGGAGACAGAGATGTAGATACAGGTATATCTTGTGCAGATAGAAATACTGCAGAAATGACTGGAGGAAGAATTTTCTCAATTAATTGTCCCAACTATTTCATAATGTAATTACAAGCACTGATAATTCATACTAAATCCTTAGTCCAGGCTCCATATTGAGCATCTTGGATTTCTCATCTCATAATCTCACAGTAGTCAGTGTGGTCGGGGCATCTCTGCTCCACAGAGACAATTCTGGAGATGTTCTAGTTGTCCTCCTAGAACAACTGACTCCACAGTCTGGGGCCCCTGGGGTCTATGCAAATGCCGACTTTTTGTTTTCATTGTTTTACTACATTTCTCATGACTGTCAGTCTGTCTCTGACCTCTGGAATTTAAAGTCTGGTATTAAATTCAAACAAAACTATTTTCATTGGTTCTTTGACAATTCATCTGTAGACTAGGTATTTTTTGGGGGGGTTTTTTAGTTTTGTTTTGTTTTTTGGGGTTTTTTTTTAAATTTTTTTGTCAAGAAGCCTCATGGATTAAGTTTTTTTTTCTTTAATCCTGTATTGTGTTTACATAACTCTATGTAATTAATACCTCCTGACACAAAACCTTTTCCCCCCTAATTAAAACAGGGCAGGGCCTCAGCAGAATAATTAGAAAAAGGTAATTTTCCTTCAGGCTGTTGCAATCCTACTGAGAGGGTGGGCATGGGATGGATTTTGGTCCCCACTGTGCCCCCTCACATAGGAACCCTTGAGTGGGGCACACTGGTTACAACAAATAGAAGCTACAACTCTGGGTGTGTTGCAGGGGAGGGAAGCATCATTATTGTTGATAATTTATATATGTCATCTCTTCCTCATTCTGATATTGGAGGGGGATATTAAACTTGCTAATTTCAAAATTTCCTCTGGTTTGGAGCAGACTTCCAGGTTCATTCAGACTTGTGCAACAAATTCCTCATTCCTGTCTCCTGCTCATCTTAGAATGACATCACTACATATGGGAGGAGAGATAATTCTTACAGTGTTTCTCCCACCCTCCTCCAGCCCTTCCCTGTTGGTCTCTGGAATTTGGCGTCTTCCTCTGAACTGGCTTATGCAATAACCAGCCCTGAACTCACCATTGCCAACTCACATCACACCTTGGGATGCAAAGTTCTTACCCTGCAGCACTCATCAGAATCCTGGCCACTGGTTCTCTCAGCACCTTGACGCCCTTAGAAACCCTGAGAGGCATGTGGGTCTCCTACATGTGCAGCCTGTAGGAAAGTCAGTGCTAGTTTAGGTTGGTCTTTGCAGATGCCTCCACTGTTGGTGTTGTTCCACTGTGGTCATATTGCAGAAGGTTCATATCAGCCAGATGTTCTCAGATTCTCCCTCCATGTGTTTTAGGTTTCTGTTGAGAAAGTTTCTACCCTCTCTGGGATAAGACCCTCAGAGTCAAGGGAACCAGAAAGTACCTTCACTTTCTCTCTCTCCACTATCACACACCGCATCCCAGGCATAAGTGCTAGTCTTTCCTCTTGGGATGTGTGCTTGTTTTGCTGACACCACTCCCCCAATTCTCTGCATCTAGCCCCTGTAGTGAAATTCCGTGTTCCTAGTTTGCAAGGCTTGCCTGCCAGCCTGTGAATAGGAGATTTGAAAATTTAGAAAATCTCTTCATTTTTCAATTAAATCTGACTTTCAAGCTCACTGTCTCATGATTAACCCAAAACATCAGCTTGTTTTGGGAATAGCCACCATCTCCTTTCATGGGTATTATTTGTCATGGTTTAGCCTAACCTGAGAAGAAGGACTCTGGTGACTTAAGGTATGTGGGAGAATAAAACTATGTCAGCTACAAATTTACAAGCCATCATTTTATTGCACATTTTGATTGTTTACTTAAATCTGGTTACAGAGTGTTGCGCACTATCCATGTAGTTTACCTAATACTTTCTTTCTGCTAAAGCTAGCTCACAAAACAGAGAAGCTATGTGATTTTTCTTAGCCTTTTCTACTCTACTATCAGGAAGGATCCTGAAGCAGACTGTCCAGAAAGGGAACTTTTCCAGGTGGTGTGCACTGTGACCCTTTAATCATGGTTTCTTGAGTGACAACTCATAGTGTCCTGACCAGGCTCTGCTGGAATGGGCAATAGATCTGGGACAATTCATTTGCCCACTAATGATAGACTATATTCCTGTAAAGTTAACAAGCACTAAGGAAATTCTAAGTGGTCCAATACCTCATCAAAACAGCATGGACTTCTTGTTTGGAAGCATTTATGTTTCTCTCTAAGCATCAAGTATTTATTTCTGTGGAATATGTTTAGTTGCAAAATTTTTATGATGATCACATGATTTCCTGGACAGACACAACATCTACCATATTATCTGAAAACCAATGGAGCTAAATGGATATGAATTCCATTTTGTTCATTGCCAGCACCTTCAGCTTGAGCTTTTCACAATTACTGAATATCTCTGGGCACTTTGATTCTCTCTGAGATAATTAGACCATTTCAGCATATACAGTCTCAAAACAGGAAGCCAAGTCAGTAGGAAATTATGTCAAAGAAGACATTTGGGGTATGGTTGGTGACATCTGTGGGGGTACATTGATAGCCATCAGACTCGCTTTCCTTTTTCCTCTGATACCTCCATATTACCAAACATGAAGTATATAAAGTGCTTAATGCAGGACCTCATACACAATGAGGTTTAACTAAAATATAGCTATTTTCATATCCTTATCAGAGCATTACATTATATTTATTTATTTTCATATGGAACTGATCTCCTTGAGGGAATGACTATACATGGTACTCTGCATATAAATAAATTACTTTTCATTGGTTGTCCAAAGAAAAGCAATCAAAGAAATTTATTGACTCATGGACTCCAAATACTAAGTCTATCACTTTCAGAATATAACTGCAGATTTTTGGTAATTACTCTGTAACTTCAATATAGAAGTTAAAAAAAATAAAGGCAATAGAACTACAATAGACAGGAATAATCAGTTTGTGATTAAAACAGTTAAATGTCTCAGAATGGCAAAAAAGTAGTGTAAGGAAGTAGAGAAAAGATAGATCAGTTATAGCAAATGTGAGAGGCTGGATTTAGTTGACATTATTAAAGTGGCAGATATTTCTCTAGTGTCTTTTAATAAGAGTTGAGATTGTGTCACTAACATACTATTATTTACTGTATTAGAGAACATCAAGAACACAGAATTGTATTCATCATAATTGATGAATAATTGGTTCATAAAGCACTATAATTATTTATCTACACAGAGATCTCTTTAAGTAATATATTTTATTCTACTTAGGTACAGAAACTTACTTAATCAGTAAACGAATACCCCAGAAACCCTGAATTAAACAAAGAATAAAACTATTACAAATAAACTACATGCTCCTCTCTACTAAGTTCATTAACTAGAAAAGCACAACATTTAATGATCATCTCTCAACCTTTGTCCTGTTTCCTCTTTTGTTACTTAGGGAAGGGAGGACATCCTGTTCTGTTAGAGATGGGCCCTTGGTGGTTTGGTGGAAACTAAAATGAAACAAACTAGATAAATTCTTCAGGATATCCTGTTCTGTTAGAGATGGGCCCTTGGTGGTTTGGTGGAAACTGAAATGAAACAAACTAGATAAATTCCTCCCCCTACTCCCCAAATTGTTTTACTTATTTGATAGAAATCAAAACCTACTTACATGATCATTTGCTTGATTTCTTGATTGCTTTGTCCACCTCTCTTTACCTTGCCCTGGGCATTACGAGGCAGACCCTCATGGACTGCACCTAGGTCTTCCTTATTCCCTGGTTATTTCTTGGAAGCAATCAATAGGAACATGAGGAGGAGACTCAGATGTGGGAGAAGCATGAGCTTCCCTCCCTGACAGGTGGCCTTGGGTTGGCTGCATACTCCCTGGGAGCCAATATATAGTGCCGTCTACCCCCAAGCCAGAGGTTTATGCTCAGGAACCAGAAGGTGCAGGTGGTAGTGGCCTTTCCTTTGTTTTACTAGTTAATCCATTGGAAGAATTTGTTTCTTTTCTCCCAGGGTCCTGGACCCTTAGGCTTGGATACTTAGTGCTGAAGGAATGAATGTTTTTGTCAAATGACAGAGTCATGGTTCCTTTGGACTTCAACTCTCCCTGGCCAACATTCAATGGAAATCAGAGCAAAGATGCCTATTACTGTAATCCATCAAGATTAACCCTCTGGAGCATAGAAGCAGGGTGGAGAGGCAATCATGAGGGTAAAGAGAAGGCATTCAGCAAAGTCCACTCTTTATGCCCCTCAGCAACCGTTCCTGTCCTTTGACTGGGAGAGAAATCTGCATCCCCAAAGAAGGGAACAGAGTCGTACTTGAAAATCTATCCTCTTCTCAGTCTCCAGGTTCAGGTCACATGAAGTTAATTTCTAGCAACCTTCTGTGAAAGGAAGCAGACCGTGTTTTCATGCAAAAAAAGTGCCAGGCCACATTTGCTGAATGAAACCACAGTTGTGTGGATCACTGTGAGTCATATGCTTGAGCAAATATCATTCCTGCATCTGCACGAGGGTAAAAGAGACATAAAGAAAGCAAAAGTTAGAGTACAGTTGTAATAAGAATACTGAATATTTTTGACCCTCTGTAGTACTTGGCATCTGTCCTACACAGGTAAAAGACACACTCTGTCCAAGAAGCTGCTCTGAGCTCTCCAAGCATGAAAATTATCTCTAAATTGGCAGAGAGTCAATAGATTTTAGAGTTACAGTAAGATTTTATTTTATAAAAGAACCAAAGGTTGTTTGAGAAAAAAGAAGAAAAGCGATCAAAATAGAGCCTGTTATAGGCTTTTCTAACCATCAAATTTCACATCTTGTATCTAAGTGCTCAACAACATGCAGTGATTTTAATGTTTTAAAATGTGTGAATTCTTTTAAAATAAATTTAAAATGAAATTCAAATGTATACAAAGTTTCTATGAGACAATTTAGGGAATAAGGAAGTATGTCACTTTCTTATTTTCTATGTCAGAAAAAAGTATCCTGATCCCAATATTTAGAGGTGACCTCTCTTTTCTTCTACTCCAGGCTGTGCCCCTGAGCCTATTTTCAGGGCTGACCATAAAGAACACCCATCAGAAACAGTCAACATGGATCTCCAGGTGCCTGGAAATTTTTAGAATTGTGATGTTTAGAGTTGTGAGGTAGCAGACATCACTTTCCCCACACTACGAGTATTGTGGGCAGCTGGTGTTGCATAATATGATGAAATAATATAACGTAAATTGTGATTCAGAACATATTCTTAGACTTCATTCAGCACTAATTTGGTAACATAATGTTGGTTCCATTATTTAAAGTTTTTGTCTCCTGGTGACAGTACCAGTGGATATAGCTGAACTTGGTTCTAGCCCTACAAGACAGGCTGGCAAAGCTGTCCAACTGCCAACACAGTCAAGGCCTCTGTCAGTTTGCCTACGAAGGGACCATGATGAGGCGGGACAGCCTGGAGCCCCATGGTGCACCCTGAGCCTGCACAGGGGAAAAAGTCATGACTTACCTGGAAACAGGAGGGCACACACGATAGCAAGGAGACCTGGCATGGGGAGTCTTGCCATGGGGACAGAAGCCCAGGGTGACCTCGCGGCTGCACCTGCTGGGAGAGGACCACCAGGGTGTGTGGCAGAGGGCAGGATAAGGGCTGAGTTGCTGCATCCAGGTGGTGCCTGCAGATAGTGATGAGAGAAAGGAGGAGGGAAGGTGGGTGGGGCCAAGAGAACAGGGGCAGTGAGGGTCAGGGGGTTGGACCAGGTCCTGCAGTTCCAGGATCAGATCCTCAGTAATGGTAAAGGCAGGGCTTCAGGAAGGGTCTGAAAAAAAGGCTCATTTCTCAGTCTGCTGAGAAATGCATCTGAAATGAAGCTTTGAAAAGCACAGGTAGCACTGACTTAGGACTGAAATGAAGGTTCCTTTTTCAGTTTTGCCAAGTATACCAGGGCTTCCTGGGTATAGTTATGGTAATTAGTTATGCTAATGATAGTCTGTCAACCTGGAGGAAGAGGGCAGTGGGGATGGCCTAGAAGGGGACTTGGCTGGGGCAGGGAGGTTTGGGTCCTTCACAACCACTACCAGACCCAGCTCCTGAGCTCCTCCTCTTGGTAAACACTGAAAGGCAAATATGCTCAGTTCTAACCGAGATTCAAGGCTCAGGTGTCCCAAAAATGCAGGCTTTGAGGTTGTGCTGAGTTGGTGAGGTGTTGACTAGAATATTCTGCTAAAATAAAATAAAATAAAATAAAATAAAATAAAATAAAATAAAATAAAATAAAAATAATCATCCAGGGTCATCATTCAGACCCTCAACAGGTTAGTCTAGGGCAGCTGTGCTAAAATGTTAAGTGGAAAAGAGGATGACAATGAGGGTGACATCTGCACAGGAATACAGCAGGTAGAAAGTGTCTCAGTACAGAAGGTGAGTGGTGTGAGGGCACCTGGGTGGCTCATTTGGTTAAGTGTCTGCCTTCAGCTCAGGTACTGATTTCAGGGTGCTAGGATTGAGTCCTGCATCAGGCTCCCTACTCAGTGGGATCCTGCTTCTCCCTCTGACCCTCCTCCCTCTCGTGCTCTCACTCTCTTTCTCAAATAAGTAAATAAAGAAAATCTTTAAAAAAAAAAAAGGTGAGGGGCGCCTGGGTGGCTCAGTGGGTTAAAGCCTCTGCCTTCAACTCAGGTCATGATCTCAGGGTCCTGGGATGGAGCCCTGCATCAGCTCTCTGCTCAGCAGGGAGCCTGCTTCCCCCTCTCTCAGACTGCCTCTCTACCTACTTGTGATCTCTCTCTTTCTCTCTCTCTGTCAAATAAATAAATAAAATCTTTAAAAAAAAAAACAACTCCCTTTAAAAAAAAAAAAAAGGTGAGCAATATGGGCGGTGAGAAATAGGGTGAACTCTTTTCTTCCTAATTCTAGATTTTTACCTATAAGAAAATCTTCCTTTAGGGGAGACAATTCACAACTATCTATTGTTTTATGAAAATAAATTTTATGTCACATAGTCAGCATTCAAACTTCTGTTTCTCTCAATTACTGTTACCTTCTTCAAACACCACTGATGTTAAAAGGTTCAGCACCTGTTGACAATGACCAGCCTTACAATTTAATGCAGTCTGTGCCAAACCCCTAGCCAAATACTGTCTTGGGTGTGTCAAATAAGAAAAGTGTATAGAGTGTGATGTCTTTTATTCAAAGGAGAACAATCCACGGTTTGGGGAGTTTGGTGTCTCACAAGCAGTGGAGTGCTCCGTCCCAGGGATTCAGGGCAAGAGGAAGTTTTATAAAGCTTTAGATGCAGCAAAGGGGGAACAAGCCAGGAGGGCAGGGATTTCCTTACAAGGCTAGCAGGTCAGTCAGGGAATGAGGAAAGAGTATGTGGCTTAGGTTGATTGGCTGGCGTTACATATCTGATCTTACTTAGAACAGGAAAATCATTACATATTCTTAGTGTTTTGAGCCTGGTGTCCATTGCACTGTCTCCCTCAGAGACAAGCTTTTCCATGTGCTTTAGGTGCAGCAAAGGGGAGGCTGGCTCCCAGAGGCTACAGCACACAGCAGAACCAGGCTGCCTGCGCACAGCCATGTCCTGCCACAAGCACTAGAACCAGAGCTCCTCCTGCTGTTTCTCAGCTCCTCATCTGCAGAGAGGAAAACCTCATATGTTTATGAAGATTAAATAGTGTAGTACATGCAGAACACTTAGGAGCGTGTTGGGCAAATGAAGATTGTTAGTTATTATTACCTTTCCTATTAACAGTAATTTATTAATGTTATAAGTTCAAATAAATACACAGATAAATAATACAAATATAATTGTAATGTATTATTGCAAATACATTATAAAACAAAGATAAAATGATATAAACATTAAATTAATAAAAATTAATTACTTTATATTAATTATTATTAATTCTTGACTGAATTTACAACTCTTAGGTGTTTATCCTTTGTGAGTTTTACCTGTGACAAATATCCTCAGTTAATCTATTATCTAAACTTTGTCTAAAGCACTTTCACTAACTAGAGATTCTCAATTTTGTCATCAAACTTTTGTGTGCTTTGGAGCCCTGTTTAAGAAAACCTGTCCCTCTCCAGCATCATTCTCTCATTTCTTGTCATGTTCAGATTCAGATTTGAATCTGGGCTGATCCCAGCATTAGCGTGTCTGGTCTTCTCTAAGCTCATCATCACTCAGTCTCTCCTTTATTTGTTGAACTTGTACATAGGATCCCTGCAGCAGATTCAGAACACAGAGCAGGTGGATAGAGACTTTATCAGCGACTGGGGAAATGAAGAAGTGAGTTGTGTTGAATGCATGGAAGGCAGTAAGAAACCTGAGTGGGCGCTGGCAGAAAAGTGAACTGTAGGAGAACACTGATCACTGATGATGTTCATTCCTGATAGGTTTACATTGAGTACAGAGTTACACAGCGATAAAAGTAATCCCGTGAAATATATTAAGAATTCTCTTCTAGAGACATTGGGGAAGTGACTGGACTTTTCTATTCTGTAGGGTCTATTAATTTTTTGTTCATATAAACATAAACATGTCAGAAGGAAAACTGACCCCAAAATGTGGCTGGTATGAGAAGAAACTGCTGATTATGAAGTTGTCAGATTTATGGTGATAACTAGATGTTAGTACTACATTGCATTTACTGTCAACTTGTAAACTTAATGAGTATCGGAATGTAAAATACCTCCTCTTCCAGGAAGGTCACTCTGGCTACAGGGTGTGTGTGTGTGTGTGTGTGTGTGTGTGTGTGTGTGTGTGTGTTCATGTACATGTGTGTGCTGTGATTTGCTAATAAATACTCTGCAGCTGTGTTAATACTTAGAGAGTATTTCACACCCGATGTCCCCTGACTCCCATTCTGTCAGTCAGGCTACTGTTGGCATCACTCTGGGCAGCTGTCATGTTACTAGGAATCCTAGTTGGTGGATGGAGGGGCAAGGTCCTGTGGGATGATCTCTGGGCTCCCCAACCACTAGGGGGAGCCCTGCCTCTGCATTTCAGGGGTCCCTTCTATGGGGAGACTGCCTTTGCCTGTTGCACCTTGTGGAAGCCAAAACTTAGTTTCCCAACACACTAGCCTCTAAACCCTGGGGGGAGGGAGAGCACCAGCAGCCAGGGAGGGATCTGGCACCATGGAGAAGCCCACGTTGGCCCTGTGCGTGTTCAGGGGCTGGAGACAGAGTGATGTGGGCAGGAGCCAAGCCTGGCAGAGCTTTTCCAGGCATTGGGAGCTTCTGGCTCAGACAGGTGTCTCTTGGGAGCAGGTGCCTTCTCAACGTCAAATGTCTAATTTGAACGGTGGTAGATTATGTGTCTGTGACCTGACGACAGCAGTGACCAGTGCTTTTTACTCCCAAAGTGATCCTGTCACAGGTCCAGCTCCCACGTGTTCTGTACCATCACCGTATATAATGATGAAGGCTCATTTTCCAGTGTGAGCTCCTGGAAACTGCACTTCTCTCTCCTGATCACGTCTGTCCTTCCTGCTTTTCTCTCAGGGGCTTTTAGCTGTGTGTATCCCAACATTTCATTCCTCCTTTATGTGATGCACAAATATTTTCTCCCAAACTGTAGTGTTTTCATTTTCTTAATGGAATTTTTTGAAGGACATTTTTAAAAATTTTGAGGAAGTTCAGTTTATCAGAATGTATTCTTTTATGGATAATGTCTTTGGGGCCATAGCTAAGAACTTTTTGCCTGAACCCTGTATCACAAACATTCTCTGCTATGTTTTCCTGTAGGAGATGTTATAATGTTTGTACTTCCATTAAGTGTATGGCCCATCATGATTTAATTTTCATGTATGGAATGGTAAGGAACTAAATTCATTCTTCTGCCTTTGGAAATTCAGTTGTAGCTGACCCATTTGTTGAAAAGACTATCCAAGGGATGCCTGGGTGGCTCAGTTGGTTAAGCAGCTGCCTTCAGCTCAGGTCATGATCCCAAGGTCCTGGGATTGAGTCCCACATCAGGCTCCTTGCTCAGCAGGGAGCCTGCTTTACCCTCTGCCTCCACCTGCCTCTCTGCCTGCTTGTGTTCTCTCTCTCTCTCTCTCTCTGACAAATAAATAAATAAAATATTAAAAAAAAAAAAAAGAAAGAAAAGACTATCCCATCTTGTACTGAATTAACTCCACATGTTTATCAAAAACCAGTTGCCCATAAAAAACAAGGGGTTATTTCTGGACTCTCAGTTCTCCTCCACTGACCTGTATGCTCTCTTAGCACCAGTATTACACTGGCCTTATTAGTGTTACTTCATCTTTGTGTAGCTTTGCAGTCAGGTGCTGTGAGGCCTTGCTTGAAAGGCCCGCCCTGCTGTCCCAGGACCTCACGTGTCAGTGATGAAGCTTTCCACAGCCTCTGTGTGTGCGGCATCATCAGTCTCATCGTCCGAATCAAATTTGAGGTGTGCCCTTCACACTTCTGTGGGGTGATCATATCAGTTCTTCAATTGGTTCTTTTTCAAAGTTATTTTGTCTATGCTAGGTCTTTTGGGTTTCATGACAATTTTAGGTCGAGCTTGTTAATTTGTACCCACAAAGCCTGTTGTATTGAATCTTTAATGAATTTGGTAAAAACTACCATCATGACAATATTGAATCTTCTAATACATAAACATGTACCCTTTCTGAATTTTTTGAAATATTCCTTAATTTCTTTCTACACTGTTTTGTAATTTTTAACATACAAGTTTTGTTCTTTTTCTGTTAAATTAATTCCTAATTTTTTCTTTATGGTTTTATTGTAAATGGAATTTTTTCTTTACTTTCATCTTTAAGTTGTTCATGCTACTATATAGAAATACAACTGATATTTTGTTTTTCGAGTTGTATCTTGTAATGATGATCTCATTGTTTATGAGTTCTACTTTGGTTCCATGTGCACTTAGATTCTATGGAATTATCTACATACAAGATCATGCTATCTGTGGATAAAGACATTTTTATTTTTCCTTTTCAATCTGCTAGAGATCTTTAATTTTTTTCTATTTACACGGTCTAGAACTTTGAATACCATGTTGAATAGAAGTGTCAAGAGCAAACATCCCTGTGTTGTTCCTGATCTTCGGGAAAAAGCAGCCAGTTTTTCAACATTAAGTATAATGTCAGCTATGGGTTTTCACAGATGAGCTTTAACAAGTTGAAGAATTTCCCCTGTATTGAGATTGTTTCTTTTGCCAACTGGAATAGTCTCTTAAAGCCCTCTAGTGCAAATAGTTCACTCTCAGTATAAAACTTTATTATTTACAGCTTTTTTTATTATCTGTTCTTTTTACTAAATTTGGTGTCCTTTATTAGGATATCTATTTGTTGACTTTTCGTTGTCACACTCTCCTTTACTTCTTTTTTTTTTTCTTTTAGTAGGAGAGAGAGAGTGAGCATAAGCAGGAGGAGGTAGGGGAATAGGAAGAGAGAATGGACCTTAAGCAGACCCCATACTCAGTGTGGAGCCTGTGGCAGGGCTCCATCTCACAACCTGAGATAGTTACCTGAGCAGAAATCAAGGGGTAGACTCCTAACCCACTGAGTCACAAAGTCTCCCTTACTTCAATTTTTTAAACATGGTTTCTATATTTTTTAACACATTTGTAACAGCTGTCTTGAAATCTTTGTCTTCTAAGAAAATATTTGCACAAACTGAAGGACTGTTTTATTGAGTTGCAGGGGTTTTTTTCTGCCTAATAATAGTCATACTTTTATGATTCTTTGCCTGTCTTGTTATTTTTTTATTGAAAAATATTTTGTTGGAAATATATTGTAGCAACTCTAATATGATTTGATGCAAAAGTTGCTCTCATTGCTGTTTGTGTGCTGAGAATGTAGCTGGGACTAAATCTGTAATATTATATCTCCTGCGGTGTGTTGCTGCTCATGACTCTCCTGTTTTCTTTTCAATTATTTTATTTTTCAGTCTAAGTTCCTGGGGATCAGCTATGTCTACATAGCTTAGTAGTAGCCAGGATTACTTCAGGATTGTGCTCAAAAATTTAGGACTTTAATCCCCTGACAAATGGTTTTATTGTGTGTGTAGGTAGCACATCTATATTTTACATAGACTGGATGTGCTAAAGTATAAGTCTTCCCAGCTTATAGTTTATCTGAGTCTCTTCATGGCTCCTCTGCATATGCTGATCACCTCAATGTCCTCAGCAGTGTGTGGCTGCTTGGACTCTTTTGAGTCTTCGCTAAGCATGCACACAGCTTCGGCCAAGCACATGCTTGCTGCAGCCTTGGCCACAACCACAGACCAGCAAAACCACTGGCCTTCCTGCTTACACACTGCACAGCTTGTCAGCTCACCTTGACATCGCTCCCCATCCTAAATTAACCCAGCTCCAGTCTTCATGGCCTGTCGTATCTTAGAGAAACTTCATGCCCATGAAGCTAGGCCTTGTGAGGTGGGGGAAGGCAGTTTCACTTGTCTCCTGCTCATTTTGTGTTTGTAATTTCACATTATTTTGGCCAGTCTGCTGATATTATTTATACCATGTTTTAAAAGGTATAATTTAAAAATTATGAAGTCAGTTTGTTGAAGAAATTTTGGAATATCCAGAAATGATTGAAGTCACCTGGTTATTTTCTTATAGTTTTTCTGACTCAAACATATGTAATTAGGGTTTTATTCTTCTTAATATGATCCTATGGGATATATAGCTTTTTTAATTATATATTTGCTTTTGCGTGATAGCATATGTACTTCCCATGCTGTTGTAAATTATATAAATATGATTTTAAATGGATGCAAAATACTTCATGGAAATAAAATAATTATCTAACTTTTCTTTTATTCCAACACATTAAGACTTTTTTCTGAGTTTTAGAGGAAAAATGTATATAATGGAAAACAAGTATTATTTCATCATAGGTATTTCCTGAAAAGCTAACTAAGAATGTAATTACAGGGTCAAAAGTGCATTTGTACAGGTCAGATCAGCTCTATCTGTGTTGTTCTGAGAATGAACCAAGTGACAGAAGTGCCACCAGGAGGGGTGTGGGAGGCTGACACTTAACCAGAGTGTTTCTTAAGATGGAAAAAGGGGTGGGAAGGGTCTGCAGGTTCAGACTGTTGAGACCCAAATCTCAAGAACTCAGTGGTGTGATCAGAGTTACAATATTCTGTCTCAGGACGGGAGTCTCATACACACCAGGCCCACAGATGATGCATAAGCTGGATGTCAGTGTACAAATTACCCTGAGATAGAGCTCTCTTCCACACATGCTGAGCTGAACGAGTAACATGGGGCCCATGCTCACGGAAGCCAAGGCTCACCCAGAAGTTGGCTCTCAATTGAGCACAGAATAAGAGGTTGAAGTCTATGGTGAAAATACGCTTGGAAGTCAGACTGTGAAACCCTAATGCAATGATCTCAGAAATAAAGTTTTGATTTCCCAAATATGGACAGATTTGATACTGAGATTTTGCACACTCTCTGTTTTATGCTTGGGTGGGGTGGGGATGGGGACCCTTGCTCTTTATGCTCACATTACTGAGCAGTCCTCCTCTGCTCCACCCCCAGCACACTTACCTGATGTGCATGACTTCTATGGAGCCTGGCTCAGCCTGACTCTACTGAAGGGACTGAGATGACTCAGTTGTAGAGTCATTAAACTAACAGTCAATGACACAGTGGAATCCAGGGCCTCTGTATGTCTGTGTTCTTGTGAAGAAAGGCACACCTGCTGTTGTGACATCTACAGCCTGCCTGTGCTAGTAGTTTCATGGGCACAGGTCTCTTGTCACTCTGCCTCTATTGACTAAATGAGACTGAAAATAGGAGCCTCAGTAAATCATCTGCCATGGAAAAGCACAGATTCTGGTAGAATGTCAAGATCACTTCGTGCTACAAGTCTAGGTACTGTTTGCTTCAGATAAGTGTCATTGGAATGGACTGCAGGTGCAGCATCTCAACAGTCCTGGTCATGGGATCCCAACTCACGTAGCAGCTACTGGCATGAACTTGGTATAAAATAGGGGACCTTCACTCACAACCTGAGAGTATGTTTGACAGCAGGAGCATGTGTGTGCATCTAGTTATGTTCTTCCCATTAGCTGTGGCCTTTTGGAAGTGAGCTAGTTGGCTGTGGTTTAACTGTCTTTATACATCTTTCAATACCCCAGCCGATGCTTGCACAGCCCCAACCAGTAAAGGCTGGTTTGACTTCAGACATTTTCCACGAATCAACCACATTTGACAGAGCACATAGATAAAACAAGCCTGAGAAAATAGAACACCATTGCCGCACCAGGCCCCTCCTGCCACCCACAGTGTCTCCGGCAACACCACCCTCCCTCTCTCGGCCCCTCCCAGTCCAGGGCAGCCCAGGTCCAGTTGGGGAAGGAAGGAGCTAAGGAGTTGGAAGCCACAGGAGACACTGACTAGGGGCCCCAGCAGTGATCAGCCCACAGAGCTGTAGGTCACTTTCTAGTTTCCCCTCTGTGTCGCTTTCCATGTGCAGTAATGGTTCCAGACCTTCTAAGTAGAAGCCCAGGCATTTGTCCTAAAGAGGTCTGACCAAATTCCTGAAAATCAAAGAGTAGAGCAAAATTAAATTTCTTTTTCCTTATATTTGCTAGGTCTTACATTTTTTTCTAATTTTTCCAAGTAGAACCTCTACTTGGTTTCTAAAAGCACCTGTTTCACAGAAACTAAAACTGATTGTAAATAAACAAATATCTTTCCCGATTTTAATTGAGACATTGTTATATTTTTAATATATAAAGGTTTTTACCTTAAATTCATTCATTAGCAAAGTAGAAAAATATATTCCCTTATATTTTCACCCACCTACCACAAACCGAACATTTTGTTTTACATATATGTTTGCGGAAATATACACACACATATAAATGGGTATCCTACTTTTTAGTGTACATGCATGGTCAGGTATTATTATCTATTGTTTCTAACTAAGAAACAATAAGCTGCCAACAGCAGATGCTAGTGCGGTTGACAACTTGCATGTACTGAGAATAATTAACTCATTTTATCTAACTAAGGGCTGCCAACAGTAGATGCTAGTGCGGTTGACAACTTGCATGTACTGAGAATAATTAACTCATTTTATCCACACTACTCCAGGAAACAGGAAAAATACTCTCATTATTTTACAAATGAAAAGACTATGGCACAGAGAGTTCAAATAGCTATAGACCCAAGATTTCAATCCAGGCACTTGGGGTTCAGAATCCAAGAACTTAACCCCTTCCCCACCCTACCTTTCTGGTGTTAGTGCAGCTCTCATGAGGTTCTTGTAAGATCGGGAACATGGTGCCTGTTTCACACTGGGACAGGTCTGAGCACACCCACCAGTCATGCAACATGTTATACTATCACCACCAGAGAGTCTTCAACCAAATGAGTGAATCTGCTGACCTTTGAAGGAGAAAGACCCTGGGCACCTTATTGGCTGTGGCTCCCCTTGGGCCAGTGCCCCAAAGAAAGCAGCATAAAGACTGTCTCAGGGCAAGAATTAGAAATGTAGAATTGACCATTATTACAACCGGCACTGATTTTGAAGGTCAGTTGTCATGCTGTTCCTTACCTTGGACTCTTAGTTAAATTGCACCAAATGAAAGAACACAGAGGCCAAAGTAGACTTTTGCTCGTTTTTACTGTGTTTATTATGAAAAACACCAAAAACTTCAGGTAGCAAGGATAGCAGTTTCTAGGTATGTAAAATTAAAGGCTTCCAGGTGGTTATCTGGTTAAAAGCCCCGGGGGACGTAACTAGAAGCTGCATGCTGGCTGTGCTCAGAGGATGGGGATCTGATGGCTGAGGAGCTGGTGGACTTATTAAGGAGAGAGCAGTGCTGAAGCCCCTGTGGATGGACCCTGGCCCCACCCCTGAGTCATCACAGAATTTGTTCTTGCTGTAGAGTTAAAGTTTCTGTTTGCTTAGTGGTTTGTTAACCTGTTAATGCAGAAATGATACAATAGAGACATATGTGAACTGAAATAATCCAAACCCAGAAAGCAAGCCTTGCTATATCCTCAGCAGATACTTTTAGCTACTAAACTTGGTGCAGCCATGTATTAGGAACTCTTTCCATTGATACCAAGTGCTGGTCTCCCAAGCAGACAGATGGCAATGATGGTGGAGTAGACCAGGCTCTTGAGGAGGAGGAGGAGGTAGGTGTAGTAGGCAGATGTGTTCATGAGCTGCAGCTGCAGGGTGGCTAAAAGAAGTAATTTAGTTTCACCTATTCTTTCAAAAGGCTAGGTCTTATTAATGGGGGGGGGGGATCACATCATGTATTTATGGAGCCTAGGTTGAAGTGACATACTCACACCAACACAATCAAATAGTGAACATCTACACAACCACACCACCACCAAGACAATTCAGAACCCAGTTTGCAAGTCAACAACTTCTGCAAAGTTCACTTATAACATTCCAAAGCATTAAACAGTAAAGTTGCATTTTAGCGAATGCATCGAATGGGAAAAAAGGCATTGGTGATAAATAACTCTTAATATTTCTTTACCCTCACCATGTCTGTAAGTAAGATTAAAAGCCAATATTCATCAACCACAAACCAACCAACCACTTAGCTCAGAGTTAACCTTGATTTTAATAAATTAATATTAAAGTAACCAGAAAGTACTTTGTACTTCCACTTTGGCCAATAAAAAAAGAAAATAAGCAGCAAAGGAAAAGAAAAAAAGCCCAGATAAATAATGCATTATGCTGATGAAGAGTTTCTTTGAGACGGAGACTTAACACAAATCTCAGAATATAGTATCTCCCAGTAAATGTTGAGTGATTAAATGAATATTTCGCATAGAGCTAGTAGAGAAATTAACTTACAAGCCCGGTTATATGTGAGTGGTTTCTCTGTAAACAAGGTGGGAGTAGCTAATAATTTTTCTTCTCCCATCCCAAAGCTTTAATCTAATTTAATTTTTAATAACCTATGATATTATTTTCATTCCCATTTTACAAATAAGCTGAGATCAGAGAAGTTATTTGCCTACCAGAAGCCAAATTTCAATCCCAGTAATTTGACATTTAAGCACATATTCTCAGTTACTATGTAATTTTGCATCTCCACATGCAATAAGCACTCAAGACATCAAGTGATTAAGCACAAATATCAAATGGAATTACTAATTTAGAAGCATTTTAGTCATTGCATGTTGTGCATTCAGTGAGATTCCTAGGAATGGTACAATACATGGAAGTTTGGTGGTGTTCACAGGGGAGAGGTTTTTGTTAAGAGGGCATTATGTAAAATGAAAGAAATGAAAAGGTTATTGAAAATTCTCTGAAACTTTAGGAGGTCGTGGCTTATTCACTTGTCTTTCTTGAATATCTCTCATCCACAGCTATGATGTCATAGAGCAATAGCATTTATTATCCTTTGAAGTTTTGCAGGAAATACACGATGTGAAGAAACAATGACAATCATGGTGGGCCACACTGGCTATACAATGAACTACAAGGCCAAGTCTGTTGCTGTGGAAATTTCCCTTATAGGTTTTACCTCCAAAGAGTCAGAACTATAGATTTATTGGCCCTTGGCATGGAAAGGGACGTCCTTGGTCAGGTAATATGTTAGCTAAGGCCCTGAGACCCCTGAGATTGAACATGGAGGGCAGATCAACAAGGCTAGAGCCTCCTTGTCACTTTCCTGATACAGGGCCAGGGAGACAGGGCCAGGAACTAGCACTTACAATGTGTCAGCTAAATGAGATACCCTATGCTAGACATTCCACGTATGTGATCTTATGTCTTCAGTAATTGAGTAGGTATTATTTGTGTTATTCTTGGCTGGCTCAGAAATTGTAAATAATGTGCCCATATTCATGCAACTGATAAATGAAAAACTGGAATTTAAGTCCAGTCTGTGGCACCTGAACCCCTGCACTCACACTCCTCCCCATGTGTGCACCTGTCTCAGGACCTTGGCTTTGGGATTTAGAGGAAGAATAAAAACTGAGTAAGTGTGTGAACTCCTGATTCAGAAGGTCTGGGTAGAAACATGGTGCAAGGGACTGAATTAATTTTAGCTCATTGCCCTCATGTGTAAAATGGGGATAAAATCCCTCACAGTGAGTGTTAAGAGAATTAAACAAAATGCACTCTCAGTGCAGCACAATGCCTTCTGTATGAGAAGCTTTCCATGTCAGTTCATGTTATTAACCACCAGCAAGAACAAACTTAAAAATATCTAGAAGCAACTTGATATCATGTTTTCCTCAGTCAATAGAAACAAAGGCTACAGTGACTAATGCAGTCCATTGTTGAAAGAATTCAGAGCACATCACTGCACCCCTAATTTATAGTCCTTTCACACCCAAACCAGCATTTACTCTGTGAAGATGACTCCTGAGAGATGATTGATTGACTTAAAATATGACTCAGTGTATTTTACAAGATCCAGCCATTCTGAGGTTTCTCCCTGAAACCAGGGGAGTTCAACAGTTACACTGATCAGGTAGAAGAAATGCTACAGCATAACATAAAGGCAAACATAGACAAAAACATACCATTTTCATCATTCAGAGAAGCTTTTGTGGAGTTAATAGCAGTGAGCTCTAAAGGAAATGAGGACAAGTATTATTCAATTTTTCATATCCATTATTTGATGTGTGTCTGTGTTATAGAGAGATAGATAAATAGATACATGATAGATAGATGATAGATAGATAGATGATAGATGGATAGATATAATTTGTCAGCCAAGAGGAAAGAACCTTTACAAATATGAGCCCCACAATTCCAATAATGGTTGGTCTACTTATATATAATTAGGTAGATCAAATAAATTCATATATTGTATTTCTGCACATGAAGATGTTAAAGTTTATGAATGATACATTTTTTTCTCACAAGTGGAAGATAATGTCTAAGATCCTGTTTCCTTCTCTGCTCATAGCTCCCAGCACAGAGCCTGCTGCACAGTAGGTATTCTAGAAATACTTGCTGAATGGAAAAATAGTCAGAAACTGGCTGCTGTACAGTCCTCAGCAACCACCACTGACATGAAGGGTTGCTACCAAAATAAATTCATCCAACCCTGGAATCCACAGTAGAATCTTTCATGTTGGAAGGAGTCTATTTTAGGTAAATTTCCCATTTAGCAAAGAAAGCAGTCCCACCTTGCAAATCATGCAGCCCCGGTATCCCCAACTCCTACACATGATTTTTGGAGTGGCGGATGGTATTTGTAGACATGACAAGAATCCTAATGAAAGCCTATACCTATTGAGTGATTATTACTGTGTCAGGCACTATGTGAAATGTTCACATGTATTAAGTCATCTGCTCCACCAGTGACAATGATGTGTGCTACATTTTGAGGACTCCATGTTAGATAAGAGGAAATAAGGTGGAAAGAGTCCAAGTAACTTGCTGAAAGTCATACCAGGTACTGGCAGAGTCAGTACTCAAATGACCATTGTAGGGGTTTAGATGAGGTAGAGCATGTGGAAAGTCCATTGTAAAGCAATCCATAGAAATAGAATATAACTCCACCACCATTGTGGACCCTCAGACATCATCTTTTCCAGATATCTTAATTATTCTTAGCGAATCACATTTTTAGTACAGAGGCTCAGTGTTTCAGTGCACTTCTTTACAAGGATAGAATAACAGATCAAGTCAAATTTACAACTGTCTGAATATATAAAACCTGAAGTGAGGGCTGTATTTATCTACAGTGTTAAAAAAAAAAAAAAGCTCAACATATGTACAAAAACAAAATTCCTTAAAAAGATCACTGATGGTTGGATGCCAGAAAATAAAGTTGTAAAATTTTTTTGCTTTTTTGTTTTGTTTTGGCTTTTGGTTTTATTTTTAGAGAAAAAAAATGAGAGACAGAGAAAGAGGGAGAGCTCAGGCGTGAGGGGACAGGGAGGAAATCTTCAGGTAGTCTCCCACTGAGCACATAGCCCAGTGAGGGCAGGCTCCTTCAAGAGCCATGAGATCATGATCTGAGCAAAAACCAAGAGTCTGACGCTTAACCAACTGCACCATTCAGGTGCCCCCAAAAGCTTCATTTTTAATAAAAGCTAATCAGCAAGCAATTGTGAACTGTTATAGCAGCATTACTTAGACTGGCAAATTTATGAATACATTTCAAAAGTTCTAGAAATTTGGTAAGGCACAAAATACATTTACAAATGCTCCCAAATTTATTTTCAGTTTCTCTGCCATTAGGAAACTGAAAGTAGATAAACCCATGTTCATTAACTAATAATTTAGTATTTTATCCTACTTGGTAAGGATCTAGACATTTAATGAGTGTAATTTAATTTAACATTTGACCTAACTCAGCAAAACTTTAAGGTTTTAGGTTATCAGAAAGATTTGGGAGACCATTTGAAGATATATTTAAAATGTTTCAGTTTATTTCTGTATATTTGATATGGGGAACAAAGACAAGGAAATGTAGATCAAATTAAATTTCCTTGTAATAAGCAGCCCGCTGACAAATACTTGAGGCAGGCAGAGTTTAATATTCCTCAAGGAAACTCCAAATTGTCTTAATGTTAATGACTTGCCCTCAGGGAGCGGTGTGGGGGTAAGGCCTCTGATTTCCTGTGAGTCTTCTTTAACATATGAAAATCCTTTTTGAAACTTCTCTTGTTTGAAACTTGTCTTTACTTCCCCAAACTTGCATTATATATAATCAGTTGCTCCTCACAATCCAGGGGCAGCAGCTTTTTCTGTCCGTGGGTCCTGTCCCTGTGCTTTAATAAAACCACGTTTTTGCACCAAAGATGTCTCAAGAATTCTTTCTTGGCCATTGACTCCAAACCCCAACACTCCAAACCACATTATATTCAATTAAATGGTTTTTAGCTGTTTTGCTGAGATTACCCATAAAAACTTTATGAGACATGGAGAAGGATAGATTATACAGGTGATGAAGATTAAGGAGTGAACTTATCCTGATGAACACAGGGTAATGCATGAAAATGTTGAATCACTATATTGTACACCCGAAACTAATATAACACTGTATGTTAACTAACTGGAATTAAAATAAAAAACTTTAAAAAACTTCATAAAACATTATAAATTTATAAATCATTTCCCAAACGATTTCTTTTAATATTTTGTAACAGAGGTGAAACCTACTTATTCGAGTAATAAATTAAACCCAGATACATGAAAGTTTTAACTTTAGTGCTGGTAATGACGTGGTTTGGAGTGTTGGAGTCCAGAGCTGATGTCCAAGAGAAAATTCTTGAGATGTCTTTGGTGCAAAAAGTGGTTTTATTAAAGCACTGTATGTTTTACCAGACCTGTGTAGAAAGAGCTCTGCTGGGGTCATGAAGAATGCCAGTTAATATACTTTCATGTTGGGAAGGGATTAGGGATAGCATAAGTCTAAGTAATTTTGAAAGCAAGATTTCCAGGAACTTGAGGAGGCTAGCTGCTGTTAGGAAATGGTTATTTACTACTGTTTAATAAAATCTTAGTCATGAGACTCTTCAGATGTACATCCCTGGGGGAAGGACTGCCAACACATAGCTGGGGGATAGAGATAAAGGAAGTTTCCAAAGGAATTTTTACATGTTAAAGTAGACTCACAGGATTTGGGGAAGGGGTCAGGCTGAGATTGCCTTCAGCCCTTAACAAAGTATTAAAACATCAAGGCAGCTGAGTTCCTAGAGGAATGCCACTCTTTCTCTTCTGTGTCCCATGTCAATAACTCTTAAGCTATATCTATTTTACTTAAACCAACAACCAAGTATTTGCCCCATCATGTAATGATGAAACACATTTGGGTTAGTTTCTGTCTTCCTGAGAGTTTTAGAAGGCCCAATCTTTTCAAGTGCTCATCTTCAAACCAAGGAAATAGAGCTCGTTAGAAATTAATGTTGATAATACCATCCAGACAGAAAAATATCTCATGTTGACAACGTTATCTTTGAGGACACACAGACCCCTGAAAGACCCTAGAGTCACTAACACGTCTGGAGAAAATATACAGATTTTTATGTGTCCCTGGAATGATTAAGGAGACTGTGCTAAAGTTTAGGCACAGGACCCCTTTAGCAGCTTGTATATTAAAAAGACCTCTTTTCCTTGTTTCCCTCAGTCTCAGGCATCTGTAGGCTGGCTTTACTTTTCAAAGACATGGAAAGACGGATAACTTTAAGGACAGAGAAAGAAAGCAAGTTCCTCACAAAGGACTTTGGTTACCTAAAGTCAATCATTTATAAGCCCTTTCCATAAATAGAAGTTTGGGGAAGGGTAAAGGGATAGAAGAACTTTGACTTGCCTCAAAAGCTGCACTTCCAGTTCTGTTAAGTGCTTCTTTCCCTCTGGGCGCATAGGTTTAATTTTAAGGATTTCTGGCAGCATGGGGTAACTCCCCTTGAGTGTAAGACAGGTCCTCAAAGAGGGTTCTAAGGATATCACCCTCCCAAGGTCCAGAGTCATTCACAGTGAGAGCCAAAGGAAGAAGCCAACCAGACGTCCAGCCCCAGGGGGAAGCAATCTAAGAGTGGCTATGCCGGATGCCACCAGCAAGAAGACAATAGCTATCTCTGCCAGAGAAATGATCAATAAGCAATAGAAAAGAATAAAATCCTCTGGATTTGGAAAGGATGGGACAGTGTGGTATTTTATTTTCCTCTCTGGACCAGGCACTGGGGACATGGATTCAGAAGGAGCTGATTCTGCTAAGGGTTTCCACCCATCGCTGGCTTTGGACAGTTTTATCAGGATGCCTTCTGCAGGCCCTATTATTTACCAGAATCTCCAAATGACGGTGAGGGAATAATGCGCTAGTTTGCCAGAAACAACCTAGTTTCATCAACTCTGGGAGGGTCTTATTTGGGAGCCCACCTTTGAAGGAAGATATGGGGGTGTCTTATAAGGCCTTGAACTTGGCAGACTTCTGTTTATGACTGTGTAGTCTTTTCAGAGTGGAAAAAACATTTCAGACTAAAATGAGTACTCATAGGAGCAAAAGGGGAGCAGGGGGAGTTATGTCAGTCTTATAGTCTTTTGTTTATGTACCTCCTCCAATGGTAATTTTTCATTAGCCTTTTGCAATGAATGTTACAATGGAACTACCTTGGAATTTTAAAACCTTTTGGAGGTCTCTGCTGCCAAATAATAGAGGTGCCTTATTCTGTCTAATTGGCGAAACTTTGCTTTTAAGTGCACTTCTTAAATTATCTTATCTAATTGGAAAGTTCCTCATTATGCCATTGTATTTCTAGGTTGTAATTCCCCTGATGGTTGGTGGAAGTTCCATGGGACCCTCGGCTTGAATGGAGTTAACCACACTTCTCTCCAGCCATGAGTAGCCACAAATGAAGTGTAGACACATTTCTGTCCGGGATTACTTGGGGTCTCCAAACTGATGGTTACCAAGCCAGTTCTTCAGGACACAAAACAAGATTAGTAAGATTTTGCCATTTTTGCTAGATGTCTGTAATTTCTGGAACTATAGTCTTAGAAATAAAATAAGCGGGATTATTGGAATGTGGTATACTTGACTCTTGGGAATTTATGGATCCCATTAGCTAAAACTTTCAGCTTCTTGGAGCTATAAGGGATGTGCCCTGAATTAGGAATTGTGTTTGTTTTTCAGAGTAGCTCCTTGCACAGAAGTTTTCTTAAGATTGACTAAGTGCTAATACAGCCCATTCCCCAACCAACTTATACTATTAGAGGAGTGTTCCTGAGGTGGTGAGCATTCTAAAAGCCTTTAAGTTCTTGACCTGTACCCACTAATTTTGTGGCTTCTTCCATTTCTAAGATCCCTGTTAGCAGTAGCTTATATGTATGTTAAACAAGACGAACAGTTATGTGCACCCTAGTGTATGAGTGGTATCTGAGAGATGTTACTGCATTCTGACCTCAAAAAAGCTCTGCGTGCACTACCAACAATTCTCCTGGAATCTTGGTGATATTTCCATTTGGAGAATTTGGTCTGAAAGGTAAGAGGCTTGGCTTCAGGGAGACCCTTCTGACAGTTCAGTTGGGCTCCTACAAATGTGCCAGCTCGACTAGGCTCTGGGCAAACCCTGCCAGCCCGAGCTGACCCACTCTGTAGGAAAGCCAATTACATTAGGAGCCCAGAGGCAAAGAGAGTGGAGCTTAGAACCAAGAACTCACCGACAGCCCTTGAAAATGATGAGAGAGACAGTGAACTCAATGGGCTCACAGGAACCACCCCTGTGTTTCTCCTTGTCTCTGAAAGCCCCTGGAAGTCCACTTCGGATTCCATCACTGTCATCAAACCTGTTAAACGACAAAAACTCAACCAAGTATATGTTAAAGATCTGACAACTGTATTAATCAATGGGCTTATGAGTCGGGCACCATATCTAACAGTAGAGGGGAGCTCCAAAAGACTACAGGAAAGAAAATGTTATTAAAAATAGAGTGGGAGTGGAGTAAAGGAAATTATTAGCAAAGAACTCATTGTTTACAGCAAGGTTGCCCTCCAAAGAGGAATGGAAAGAGTCAATCAGTAAACTTCTTAGTGCACCAGGAAATCCCCATGTTGAATAGTTAAAGGTCACTGTTCTGGGGGTTTGAAATAGCATTTGGGTCAGGTAGTACTTCTTGCTTTAATGACTTGGGGCTTTAATCCAAGTGTTGTCATTTTTGGGTCTGTGGTTTTCTTTTTAACAGACCCCAAAAGATGAAGACTTCTGAAATTTAGACTTATGTACAGAAAGTTCTCCACGGGTCTTTTTTTTTTTTTTAAAGATTTTATTTATTTATCTGACACAGAGAGAGAAAGAGGGATCACAAGTAGGCAGAGAGGCAGAGAGAGTGGGGGGAAGCAGGCTCCCCACTGAGCAGAGAGCCAGATGTGGGGCTCGATCCCAGGATCCTGGGATCATGACCTGAGCCGAAGGCAGAGGCTTTAACCCACTGAGCCACCCAGGCGCCCCTCCACAGGTCTTATTATGTGCTTGTTCCCCTCTGCTTAAAAAGAGCTTGTGAACCACAGGGAAAAGTACAAACTAGTTCCTTCTTATGGGGCCCCTGGGCCTTGGTCTGTGATGTTAATGCCAGGACTTGACCAAGTCTAGTAAGTTACTGGGTCACAGCAGGGCCAGGGCACATTCTGCTGTCTACCCACACTGTTTAAATATGTCTGGTATCCACACCAATGAGGTTCATTTGGGACACCATGTCTGAATCACAAGTGACCCAGGGTGATTAGGAAAAATATATTCTCTCTACTGTAGTGATCCTCCTTGGAGCAGTAGTTCATCCTGCATCTCTCCCAGGCCTGGCACACACTAGGACTGCAATAATGTTTGCTGAGCAGCTTTACCAATGGTAAGAAATATATGCGTATATATTGTGTACAATGGAAGAATGTAAACGTTAGTCTCACCCAATCTTTACTTACCAATTTCACCTTAGAGTGGTTTATAAATTCAAATCTGAGAAACGGAAGACCATACTAAAACCTCAGCAACCACTTTACTATTTTTGTTAAGCTGTGATCCAGCTCCATCAAATGAAAAGCGTTTTGTCAGCTATAATTCATGTTTCTGGGTTATACTTTGAGAAGAGCAAGATTGAAATGAGAGGGACTCTGACTGCTGAGTAGAACATTCCTGAAAGATGTATAATTTTTCTTATTTCCTGATCAAGTAAGATCGTTAAAGGTGGTTCTCTTCTTGAGCAGTTATGCTGTGCGAGGTTGCTCGGTGGTTCCCTGTGTGTTGCTTCATTTAATCCATATAGTGACCTTAAGACACATCACTGTGACCTTCATATTTTTTTTTTTAAGATTTTTTTTATTTGACAAAGAGAAATATAGCGAGAGAGGGAACACAAGCAGAGGGAATGGTAGTGGGAGAAGCAGGCTTCCCGCCTCCGATCCCAGGACTCTGGGATCGTGACCTGAGCTGAAGGCAGATGCTTAACGACTGAGCCACCCAGGTGCCCCTGTGACCTTCATATTTTTGATGATGAAACTGAGACAGGAAAAGATAAAGGAATTCGTCTCTTTCTTTTTCTTGGTATGTTCCAAAGCCCATACTAATTTAGTTTAATGAGGAAATAGGACATTGATGCTACCATTAAAAGTAACAACATTAAAGAAAGATTTCTTTTGTTTTCCATTAAAACTTTACAGGAAAGGTAAGGTATTCCCTCTGAAAATAAGGGTTCTAGGAGATAGATTATAATTATGTTTATAACATACCTTTGTTTATTGAAGGAAAAAGAATCTCTTGATCAACCCCTCTTTTATTTTTATATTGTTTGATGATACATTTGTGTTCTTTATCCATTGATGCTCCAGTCACGGTCAGCCAGCTGAATTTCATGTATGTGTCTTTAGTCTTCACGGTGTCTCCCTGCTGGGAGGTCAAAATTGTTTTGCCATCCTTTTCTTTCCAGTCTATCTTGATAACATCAGGGGAAAAATCCTCAAGAAGACAAAGATATGTTCCAGCCTTATGGAGTCTTCTTTCAACAACTGAAGGAAGAAAAATTGTGAGCTTGGGGGAAATGTCTTCATCAGGACTTTTATCTGTGGGAGAAAACGGAATAACATTTAAAACCTAAAAGAAACACAAACATTGTGTGGTTTGGAACCACCTAGCTCATAGTAAAAGGAAGGAAAAGTTGTTTTAGAATTAAAACAAACCCTCTTTTCATTCACAGAGGGTTAAGAGGTGCTTATTTTCTTAGTTTCCATGGGAAAAGAAGCTCAAAAAGTTATGTAACTTGCCCAAAGTTATAGCTATTTAGTGGCAGAGACTGGATTAAAAAGTGTAATATTTTTAAACAATACAAGTCACTTGTTTGAATGGTAATCTATTTCCAGGGATACTTGACAATCTATCAGGTTGAACTTTAGCTTCAGATACAGATCCCATTTGCTTCTGATACTGGAGTTCTTGATTTCTGACTTTATAGAACATCTTTCTTTCACATCTGAACCATGCTATGATTTTGAATAGGGCAGTGTTTAAAGCTGCACCTCCAAATTATTTGCAATGCTTTGAATTTATAAGCAAAGCAGCATTATTCCCAAAACTTTGATTTAAAAAAATTATTATTTTCAGAAATGTTCTTATATTAATCTTATCAAGTAATGCACTGAATGCAATTTAGTTTTGCCTTAAAATTGTTCACTAAAAATGGGTTTCCTGGGTAGCTCAGTCAGTTAAGCATCTGTCTTTGGCTCAGGTCCTAATCCTGGGGTCCTGGGATCCAGCCCTGTGCCAGGCTCCCTCCTCAGTGGGGAGTCTGCTTTTTCCTCTCCCTCCGCTGCTCCCATTTGTGTGCTCTCTCTCTCTTTCAAATAAATAAAAACTTTTAAAAAAGGAAAAGAACATGTTCACTAAAAGCTCATTTTATATTGAAATTTCATTTGAAGTTGAAGACTAAGAAGACACCATATTTTGACTAAACACCTGTCCAAATTTAGATCTGCCCTATAAGCCTGTTGAACTTGTTGTAGTAGTCCACAATTTTTTTTTTAATTTTACCTGCTGAATAAAGTTATATGTAACTGGGTTAATGTTTAAAGTCATGGTTCCAAAGCTTCTTGAAGACATACATCAAATATATATAATGAAATATATAATGAAACATCACGGTTTTCAAGGGCATGTCACTTGAATGCTGGAATGTTACCAAATTATACATTTATTATTAATTTAGTGATTGAAATTATAAATAGTAGAAACCATTCCAACTAAAACACTAATGTTTCACTCATTTTCTCTTTTGACTAATTAGTAGTTAGAATAATTTTTTTAGAATAATAATTAAATAGGCAATTTCCTCAGAAAAGAAGAACTGGATTTCTCCTTTGAGAAGTAAAAGAAAAAAATATTCTTGAGAATTTCTGTGTGTAGCAAAGCTCCTGATTTTTATATTAAATCACTAAGCAAGCAATGATGAGTTTTTTACTCATGCTATAAGTAGAATTAGATCATAAAGTGCTTGTTTTAACTTTGTAAGTCTTGCTTGTATTGCAAATAATATTTTATTGATAATAATAAGACTCTCATTTCTCTAACCATATATTTTGTTTTTAATTTAAAAAGTATGTTATTTTGAAACAAGGTTAATATTTTAATTGTACATGATACTTACAGAATTTTAGCCTCTCCTCAATACATTAAATAATCTAGTTTTCATCTTAGGAAATTTGGTTTCCCAGGAAAATATTTCTGATTCATCACTGTAAAAGAAAATTCCTGGACAGTAAGACAGAATGCTTACCTCCAGTCCCTTTTACCTTAGTTAGATTCCTGAAGTTTCATTCTCTTCAGAATAGAATGAATCTTGAACTTCCATAACTTTCTCAATGTGATAATTAAGCATTAAATAGGGAACCTGATTATATATGGTTAGTGCCTAACTTTGGGTTATTATAATACATGGTTTTGTCTCAACATTCTTTTTTTCAACGTATTAATATGTTTTTTTATGGTCCAAGTCATTTTATTGATGCATAAAATGGAAATCAGTTTACAAAATAAATATGTTCTTCCAATACATTTATATACATTCGTAATAAAGAAGTGGGTAAATTGCCCAAGTTTTATGTATTTATGAAGATTTTATGTATTTATGAAGTATTTATGAAGCAGTATGAATTCTATATAAATTAACTAAATGCAAATACAATTAATTCAATTAAGCATATTTCAAATTTGCATATTGATATTGATTCAAAATTTATTTTATTTTTCTCATTTTTCTTTTATTAAATAATTTCAGCTATTTCATACATAAATATGAATTTCAAATTTATGATTTTTAAGTAATTAAGAGTAGTAACTATATTTCTAACTATATTTCTAAGTACTTTTTAACTGTGTTTTAAAAGCTTAATTGTTTTTTTACTAAATATAAGTATGAAGCCCAAATTTGTTGGTTTTAGAGATGATATCAATTAACATAAAAGATTAAGATTAAAGTACAGAGAAAAACTACAAAAATACAAAAAAAAACGCATTTTAATATCATTTTTGTTACCAAGAGAGGGAAAATTCCACTGAACTGAAACAAATTTTCTGTGTATCAGTGGACACTAAGGTAATTTTCCATTAAAGGAGTTAGAAGTAGAGATAAATCCAGAAAATTTCTGCTCTGTCAATATGATTGGTTACAAACCACTCTCCATACTGGATACAATTCTTGCTTTAGGTTTGAAATGGGCAGCAGCTATCGAGCATCTCTTATGTGTTAGAAAATGTGCCAAGTACTTTATTCACAGTCTCTAGTCTCTCATTCAATTTTTATATGACCAGGACTGGATACATACTATTATCCCATTTTATAGATATGGAACTTGAGGCCAGAGATTAATCTCCCAAATTTGGCTTGAAACTCCTACAGTAAGTTTTCATGGTGGAATGACTAGAGCAATGGTTAGTTGCCTGGTCCTCCAGAACTTCTATTGTCACACTAGATCACTAGACTGTCACCTGGTTGACCAGGTCTGCTGAAGGTCACCATCTATGAATGACATTAAATGTCATGGTGCCCACAGTAATGATGCAGTGGGAGCATGAAATGTGCTTGTTAAAGACCATTTCTTCCATTTTACAAAGTGGATGTGAAAGGCAATGCCCACTCTTCCACTTCACATTCCCCCTAAAGGACTCGTGCATTGAAGTCCTTTTCTGGTTTTGTGGTGGAAAGACACAACATATTTGAAAAAATGTGCTTAGTTAATAAAATCCGTGTACTGCACATTTTCCTCCTATCTTTGAACATAGAATTTTACTTTGTGTTTCTTATTAGAAAATTTTTCTTCTACTTTCTTTAGTGTTTTTGATCTTCTATTTTAATCTCATGGCCTAACTCTACTTGTGTATTTTATTTTAGGTCCTCTCAAATAGATTTTGGAAATAGGCTGTATAAATAAATGAGAAATAGTTTATGGATTAGAGTATATCTCTTTTTGTGTCCCAGAGCTTGATAGTTTAGTAAGGTCTAACTCAAAGGTGAAATGAAAAATGAGAGAAGATAATTGCAAATCCTACTCTGCAATATAGAGCAGAGCATATCTTAAAATATGCAGACTTCAACGACGTGGATGGAACTGGAGGGTATTATGCTAAGCGAAATAAGTCAGTCAGAGAAAGACAAGTATCACATGATCTCTCTGACATGAAGAATTTGAGAGGCAAGGTGGAGGTTTGTGGGGTGGGGGTGGGGGAGAGAAACGAAACAGGAAGTGATGGGGAGGGAGACAAACCATAAGAGACTCCTAGACTCATGTAATGAAATAAGGGTGGCTGGGAGGCAGGGGGGTAGGGATAGGGTGGCTGGGCTGTGAACATTGGGGAGGGTATGTGCTATGGTAAGTGCTGTGAAATGTGTAAGCCTGACGATTCACAGACATGCACCCTGGGGCAAATAACACATTATATGTTAATAAAAAAAATAATAAAAAAATTTTTAAAAATGCAGACTTCAAACACACTGAAATTCCAGAACATAAGGTGAAGTTTTGTTCCCAAAATTATGCCTCATGAAACATAGGTTGCCTTATATTTCAGTTTGGGCTGAAACATCTCATTTCTCTTCCAATACTCTACTTTGATCAAATACTACTACTTGAACAGGATATCAACCTGAAATAAACTCAATTAAACCTAGTTTAGAGGTAGCTCTGGTAGAAGACAATAAAGAAGTTTAAAGTGGATTTTGTAAATACTACTTGAGACTAAAGTCTCTAAACTTTAATGTTTACATTGTACATATAATGACAGAATAAATGGAAAAAATGCTTTTACAAGTGTGTAATTGTTCCAATAAAATAGCCAGTGACATCTTTATATGAGGATCCCAAACCAACCTTGCAATGATTCAGCAACTTAGAGTATACATTTTAAATTCATGTAAAGAGTCTGAATAAAATATTTAGTGAAATGTGAAAGCAAAAAAGCAGTCTTTATCAACTGATATTTGTATGATATAATTTTTAATCTATAGATATAATCCAAAGAATTTACTAAATATTACAAGTGAATATTTGACTTTATATACATGTCAGTGTAATTTTATTTTATTTTATTTTTTTAAAGATTGTATTTATTTATTTGACAGAGAGAGATCAAAAGTAGGCAGAAAGGCAGGCAGAGAGGAGGAAGCAGGCTCCCTGCTGAGCAGAGAGCCCAATGGCGATGTGGATGCAGGGCTTGATCTCAGGACCCGAGATCATGACCTGAGCCAAAGGCAGAGTTTTTAACCCACTGAGCTACCCAGGCAACCCCAGTGTAATTTTATATATTCAAGTTGCAAAACCCTCCTTTTTTACATCCAGATGTTTCCCCTGAAAATGAGAGATCATCTTTATGTTCAGGCTAATAGTACTTAAGGAAATGCTTACTATATTCAAATTATTTTTAAAAACATATAACAATGAATCTTAGAAATGGAAACTATTCTGCAAATACTAATTGTTCTAAAGTGACCTGTAGACTAGATCATAATTAATGCATTTTTCTGTACTCCTGATTCATAAAGTATGCCAGTAGGTGATGATTAGAATTCTATGGAATTGACTTTTTTTAAATCACTGACAGTGTTGCAACCTGTGTTGTAGCTACTCCCATACTTAATTTCATTTAGTCTTCACATTATCCACTTCAGATGATTGTACACTGACAGAATGAATGGATGAAAATATAGCAAATGTTAACACCAATAAGTATCAGATACAATTTTAATTTTTTCTTTATTTTTTCTCCTTTCCATTTTTTCTATAATGCACATGTATTATTTTTATAATTTTAAGGAAGCAATAAACAGTGAATCAAAATTTACTTGCTAAAGGATAGTTATACAGAAAGTGATAGATCCAGAAACACATTCTACATTTTTCTCTGCACCACACTCTTCTAAAAAATATTTTTCAGGACCTCCTGAATTATATCTGTGCCACCATTATTTAATTGTACTTAGAATTTATATTGAGTTTTTAGTCAGTGGGAAAAAAGAAGACCAGAAAGTTGCTTTTCAGTTTATGAATTATGCCTAAAATTTCAGTTTATGAATTATAACTAAGGTTATAACCACATAATCATAACCACATAATCAATCATTTCTCTTATTTTTCCAATGTTTTACCAGCTTTGTGAAACTTTTTTGAAAACTTTGACTAGATCTAGCAGGCTAGAAACATCCCTGTGAGATGTTCTCCCTTGTCCAGGTAAAATTTCATCTGTAAGGCTAATGAACAATGAAAAATTTACCATTTACCAGTTTATGACATTCTTAAATATGTTTGCACAGTTAAATATGTCAGTACTCAATATGAATCACCTTCTGACACAATGACAAGTTTATCAAATTTCAGTCTGTTCTCCACTGATTATTTTCGGAATGTAATAAATAAGATACACAAATTTCTTTACAAATCTTTCAACACAGAAATCCCAAAGGGATCTAACATCTCCACCCCTTAGTTATCCCCAGTTGCTGCAGTTAGTTAGCTCCTCGTTAACGTCCTCCATGCTAGCTTAGGCAGCAACTACCGCCTAAGACTAAGACAGAGACCAACTTCTCCAAGGATCCCAATCCTAGTTGTGACCAAATTGGATGAAATCTTGGAATTCTGAGCCAACAGAAGCACCTAGACTGCAGCCCTTGCAAAACCGCTGCCCCTCCCTATTTATAGAGAAGAATTAAAGAGTATTTACACACTGAGGTGTGTGCCAGGACCAAACACTTTGTTGCTCCAGTAATACCAACCAATTACACTGTCTGAAAAGCTCTTACAGAAACCTTCCTTTCTGCCCTTTTAAAACTGTGCCCATATTTTTTTCAATATTCATATAAATATAAAAAGTGGATCTTGGTCACATTAAACAAAGGTAAAATCAAGTAAAATCACATTAGATATGATCATAGTCAAGAATGGATGAACTGACTCTTCTCTGCCTGAACAGCTTCGTTCTGTCTTTCACACACATTGGAGGGTCTGCTTTTACCTTTTTTCACCATTTCCTGAAACTTCTACATCTTTTTTCTTATAAGGTTTTCATGTATCATATCAGTTATTTTCCTGGAGTGTAATTTACAATTACTATTTCTATAATTCTTAAAGAGGACAAAAATCAAAATAATATAATTGATTATTTAATAAATGAATATTTAATATTTTTCTAGGATTTGTTTTTTTTATATATATTGAAGGATAAGTATCTGGTTTGATTATAAAATAAATGCTTTCCACAATCCAGTTCCCACTGACAGTGGGCCACATAAGTTGTCACAGAGTCTGAAATCTTAATAAAGATCTTTTAACTTATTTATTCCTGGAAGACTGCTCCATTGGATTTGAAATTCCTCAGCAGTTTCCAGAGCATTGACTTATGGTTCTGAGCTGCCCATCAGAGGATCTTATTTGGTTTGGTCTTTCTGCAAATGCCCTGTCAGGAGTGCAAAGGCAGCTCTGAGTGCTGCAGCTGAGTCCTGCGTGTAATACAACTTCTCCCTTTCTTCTGCCAGCTCCCATATTTCCAGCAAATTTGATGCCAATACAGAAAGAAGGTTGAATGCAATGCTGCCAAAAAGACTTGTCCTTTTATAGAAATACCTTAAGAATCACATTGTAAGAATATAATATGTCTTGGGGCACCTGGGTGGCTCAGTCGTTAAGCATCTGCCTTCAGCCCAGGTTGTGATCCCAGGGTCCTGGGATCGAGCCCCACATCAGGCTCCTTGCTCGGCAGGAAGCCTGCTTCTCCCGCTACCATTCCCTCTGCTTGTGTTCCCTCTCTCGCTGTGTTTCTCGCTGTCAAATAAATAAAATCTTTAAAAAAAAAAAAAAAGAATATGTCTTACTTGAATTATAGTGGGAAGAGAGACAATTTGAATATCATGCTTAAAAGCAGAAAACAGTATTTTTACAATGAATAGTAATACAAATTATGAGCTATTACTAGTTAAGCACTCAATGAAAAAGAATGCAAAAGCTAAGGCTACAGAATATTTTCACAATTAAAAATATGGCTTAATGTTTCTACATATAATGGTCTAGACAATGCATTTTGGGTTTTTTTTGTTTTATTTTATTTTTTTTTAAGATTTTATTTATTTGACAGAGAGAAACACAGCGAGAGAGGGAACACAAGCAGAGGGAATGGCAGCGGGAGAAGCAGGCTTCCCACAGAGCAGAGAGCCCGATGTGGGGCTCGATCCCAGGACCCTGGGATCTGACCTGGGCCGAAGGCAGATGCTTAACAACTGAGCCACCCAGGTGCCCCTAGACAATGCATTTTGAAACAAACAGGTCTCTATTGGGTCTAAAGCTTTTCCACAATAACTAGCTATGTGTATTTAGGCAAATAACTGAACTTCTCTAAACCTCAGATTCTTTATGAAATTGGAATAAGGATCTCCTGTATAGGGCTGTTGAGAATGGAGATAAAGCACTGAAACACTCCAACATGTTATCTGGTCCTGGGTAAATATTAGCTACATTGCTATTCTCTTTAATGGGATGTTTTGGTACCACTTTATCAAATTTTCAACTAGACAAAATATGTGAATTTTATAAGGAATAAGTGTTAGATGAATTAAGAAAACAAAAGAGGTCATGAATCCAAGACTTTCTGTGTCTCTGTCAGCCACAGGCTGAAAACCATGGAACCCAATCAAACCACAATCTAGAGTATTCATCCACTAGAATAGAAACTTTTTGAGTGTTGGGATTATGTCTTGTTCACCTTTTAATCTCTAGCATCCAGTCTTCCATAAATGTTTGATGAGACAATAAATGAACAAACGAGGGTGGATACGCAGGCAGATGGGCTCTTTTCATGGATTCTGGAGCTGAAATGGTCTACGGAGCTCACAACTTCCACTAAACTGGATCATCTCTAGGCAGTGTCACACGAGTCACAATAGCACAAATTATGACTAGTCTCAGCCTAGCGTAGCCTACCCTACACTAGAGTAATAAGAATAAATGGGATTTACTGATGTTCTATAGTCACTTACTGTAAGAGTTAATTTTTTGCACTGCTGTTAAGGATGAGATCAAAAGCAATCATGGAGTTTTAGCAAGGTATTAGATAAAGGAGCACTATTCACTAAGAAAGAAGCACTATTAACACTAGAGGTATTCATTAGTTTCTCACTTAAAAGATCATTTATAAGAAAAGGATCTTGCACTACTAACTTACACCAATGGTTTATAGACACGATCTTAAAAATCTTCTAATTTCAAGCCTGAAACTGTACCTGGGGGGGGTGGGGGGCAGGGGAGGAGTGGAAGTGTGCGTGTAGTCTAAAATAGAATTACAACCTGCTTGTAAGCAGGGAAGAAATAAACCATTTACAAAGTAGTTTTGTTTCCATATTTGTGGGCAAGTGCAGCAAAATTGCTGTCCAAATGCTGACGAGATCCCATATTTTTTTTCTAAACAACATCTATCAGTTTTTCATTTATAGGATCAAAAAAGAACAAAGTTACTTATCAGAAAAATTACTATGAACTTAATTCCTTCTGTAAATATCTTGATCCAGCCTGGTTAGAGATTATCACCCTGGTCAGAGGTTCTACAAAAGTGTCAGCCTTCCCTGAGCTTCACAGCAAGACAAGCAGTTAGAAACCTTTACTGGCAATATGATCTTCTTGGTTCCCTTGGAAATCCTTGACTATAGGCTTCATGGCATCTGAAAGTTTATAAGTTTTCCTCAGATTAATTGACGAAAATGTCTGTTTTCCAATGAGACAGTAACCACAGAGAAGTGCTAATAGAGAATGGAAATGTTAAGAAAAAAATAGAAGAAAGAAAAAGAAAAAAGAAAAAAAGAGAGAAGATAGGGACCTAGTGGTCAATGAACAACTTTCCTAAATTACTGGGAATCATGTTCAGAGAATTAAGAGGTTTTGATTTCCAGGTGCTCAAGTGTGTGAAACTGCTCAGCTATGCATCAAAGGAAAAGTCCTTTTGTTCTCATGAACAGCAGGCCTGCTGTGTCAGCAATGTGGGATTGTATTTCTAAAAGAGGATACACTTCAGTAACTGAAAAATGGAACAATGCCAACAGAAATATACTTGAGAAATGTGAACCATGTTCTCCATTTTTTAGTAAGCCACTTTTACCATTTGGAAACACTAGTCATTATGAAGCAAAGCAAAATGAGAAAGTAATTTCCTTGATGACAGTAAATTCCTGGAATGAAAAGAAATTTGTAGATTCCTTATTAAAATTCAAATTGGAATACAAGCCCAGTTCTCTGAAATGTTGAAAGAAGCCTCTTAAAAATTACACTGGGATCTTTGGAAATGCAGCTGTCGCCCTACCTCTGCAGTTAAATAGCTTTGGACCAGGTGTTTGTCATCCCTGGTTTCCCACATCCCATTTGCTGGGTGGACATTGGGCTATGTATGTCCAAAGGGCCCTTCCTGTTCTAAAAGTATACGAACCTGTGAGTAAGAGCAGGAAAGGGTCTGCTGTGGTTGCTCAAGTAATAAAGGAGTTGAGGGTTAGTAATGGAGAAGGTTTTCTTACAGGTCCCTTCTGACTTTGTGACATTGGGAGATCCCAGCAGACACAATAGCAGGTGGTTTCATGGACATGAGGATATTACTGATTATCAGGTAAAAAACTCTGTTGACTTTCTTATCTGTGTCCAAACTGGGATTGAGCTTCTCTTATAGTTGATATTGGTTGAGCCATATAAGGTTCCTTTCAGAGACTCCCCTTCTTTTAGTAGGTACTAGTAGATAGTGGCCTTCTCCAGGGAAATCCCAGAAAGCTTGCAATGTATGTTCGATGTTCTGTCTGGTGTTCAGATAAAGGAGAGTTGGAACTGAGAGATTTTCATTTTTGTCTCCTTTTAAGAAGCAAAGGAGGGAAATCAGAGACACTTGAGCAACTTGACAGTGAGCATAAGAACAATGAACAGACAAGGAAGGAGTATAATCAACCTACAAATCCAAACCTGAGACATAAGTAAATCCATGGGATTGGCATTGTGAGTGACTAGTCAAAATTCTCTCCATGAGGGAGCATGAATCAGGACTGGGGAGGCAGTGGTAGCCTTGTTCTTCAGAGGCAAGAATGGGGAGGGAGGTTTGCTTTAGAACCAATGGAAGATATTCAGTAAGATCTGTCTCAATGTTATTTATTATGTTCCTGGTATAAAGAGCTACCAGATCCCCAAAGACCTCACATAAACTCCATGTTATAATAATTCAATTTTATATTCCCCTTAGGAGCAATACCTTTGCATTTTTCCTTTAAGTTTTACCTCAAAAACAGTTATTCTTGCACTCTTTTTCACTCCTTGAGTTGTAGATTTTTCACCATACTTTGTGAGACTGTGCTAAGGCATATTGCTCTCATGAGAACTGGAAAAAAAAAGTTGTATTATTGTCTGTAATAACAAACATTATGTAGAATTATGCACATTTTATAGGTAATAGTTTGTGAAAAGTTCACAAATTTGGGGAAATACAAAGAATGAGTGTAATTATTACTTTAGAGATTATGATGTTACTATATTCTGCTTTGAATGAACAAAAATCTTGGAGGAAAAAAGTCCTTTACTCTTTTCCTATTCACAATTCTTACCTTTTCAAAATAAAGCAAGACTTTACTGCTGTTTGGAGTACAGTGTAAGATGTGACTTTTAAAGAGTTCCCTGAGGGGCACCTGGGTGGCTCAGTAGGTTAAGTGTCTACCTTTGGCTTAGGTCATGATCCTAGGGTCCTGGGATTGAGTCTCACATCTGGATCCCTGCTCAGTGGGGAGTCTACTTCTCTCTCTCCCTCTACTTGTGCTTTCTCTCTCTCTCTCTCTCTCTCAAATAATTATTTAAAAAAATAAATGGAGTCCCTGAGTTCCTATCTTAGCTGAGATGGTTCAGTGAAACAGTGTAGTTGCAATGGGAAAGGACCCTGTGATGTATTGAGCCTGTGCTAGACCTGACCTGTATGGAACTTCCTGCAGTTCCAACAACACTGTGAGAAAGATGTAGTAACTTTTCTGGATCATGCTGTCAGTTAACTGTCTTAGCAGGAACTCAATCCCAGGTGTATATCACTCCACAGGCCTTATAGTTTCCTTCTTTTCTTTCTTCCTTCCTTCGTCCCTTCCTTCCTTCCTTCCTCCCTCCCTCCCTCCCTCCTTCCTTCCTTCCTTCCTTCCTTCCTTCCTTCCTTCCTTCCTTCCTTCCTTCCTTCCTTCCTTCTTTCCTTCCTCCTTCCTTCCTTCCTTCTTTCCTTCCTTCAACATCAGCACACCATTTTTACACAGCTTAGAGCTTCCTTCCTAGAAGCTACTTAGAGATGGAGAAGCAGAGAAAATTCAGGACTCTTACAAAAGCCAGTGTAGGTCCAAAAAGTTAAGGACAGATGATAGAGTGACCTAACTGAGAAAAATATCACAGATTGGGTCCTTAGGCTCCGAGGTCAGAATTTGGTGAGGCTACAGATGCAGTAAAAAAAAAGTCCTGTATAAAAGCGAAAAAAAAGTTTTGGGACTTCATCAAGATAAAAAGCTTCTGCACAGTGAAGGAAACAGTCAACAGAACAAACAGGCAACCCATGGAATGGGAGAAGATATTCGCAAATGACACTACAGACAAAGGTCTGATATCTAAGATCTATAAAGAACTCCTCAAACTCAACACTCACAAAACAGATAATCACATCAAAAAATGGGCAGAAGACATGAACAGACACTTCTCCAAAGAAGACATACAAATGGCTAACAGACACATGAAAAAATGTTCATCATCTTTAGCCATCAGGGAGATTCCAATCAAAACCACACTGAGA
>CM053614.1:77942977-77963994 GCA_028646535.1 Procyon lotor
TCCAGATTGTCTAATTTGCTGGTGTATAGTTGCTCATAATATGTTCTTATAATTGTTTGTATTTCTTTGGTGTTGGTTGTGATCTCTCCTCTTTCATTCATGATTTTATTAATTTGCGTTTTCTCTTTTCTTTTTGATAAGTCTGGCCAGGGTTTATCAATCTTATTAATTCTTTCAAAGAACCAGCTCCTGGTTTCATGTCCATTAGTATGGTAAATGATTTTCCATGCCCTCACTTTAAATCTAGAGGTGCCTTTGGATCTAAAATTAGTCTCTTGCAGGTAGCAAAATGATGGGTCTTATTTTTTTATCCATTCTGATACTCTGTGTCTTTTGATTGTGGCATTTAGCCGATTTACATTCAGGATAACTATTGAAAGATATGAATTTAGTGCTATTGTATTTCCTGTATGGTGACTGTTACTGTATATTGTCTCTGTTCCTTTCTGGTCTGTGTTACTGTTCGGTTTTCTCTTTGCTCAGAAGACTCCTTTCAATATTTCCTGTAGGGCTGGTTTTGTGTTTGCAAATTCTTTTTTTGTTTGTCCTGGCAGCTTTTGTTTTTTTAGGTTTTTTTTTTTTTTGACAGAGAAAGACACCGGTATAGAGGGAACACAAGCAGGGGTAGTGGTAGAGAGAGAAGTAGGCTTCCTGCTAAGCAGGGACCCCAACGAGGGCCTCCATCCCAGGACCCTGGGAACATGACCCAAGATAAAAGCAGACACCCAAGGACTGAGCCACCCAGATGCCCCTGTCCTGGAAGCTTTTTATCTCTCCTATTTTCAATGATAGCCTAGCTGGATATATTATTCTTGGCTGTACATTTTTCTCATTTAGTGCTCTGAATACCATGCCAGGCCTTTCTAGCCTCCCAAGTCTCTGTGGATAAGTCTGCTGCTAACTTCCTTGCTTTCTATATGTCTCTTTTGTCCAGATGCAGATGCAGGAATGAGAACTTGTGAATCACAGTTGCACACAGTGGTGCACCTAACTGTGGTTTTAGGAAGCAAGATAGGCTGGCACTTTTATTGCCTGAAAACATGATCTGCTAGCTTTAGTGGAATTTTACTAGAAATCAGCCTCATGTGTTTTTTACCTAGAGACTGAGTAGATAGACTTTGAAGTAAGACTCTGTGCATCCCCTTCTTTGGGGGCAAGGATTTCTCTCCCAGTCAAAGGACAGGAGAGGATGCTGAGGGGCACTAAGGATGGATAGTGGGAAATCTTTCATTTCCTCCTCAGGATCAGTGCTCCACTATCCTCCCCATTGTTCTGTGGTCCAGGAACCTTACTCCTGTGGATAGCAGTAATGGGAACCTTTGCTCTGATTTCAGATGGAAAGTTAGCTAGTGGTAATTGAAGCTCAAAGAACGATCACCATGTCACCTGACCAAAGCATTTCTTTTTAAGCACTATATTTCCAAGCCTGTGGATCCAGGGCCCTGATAAAAAAGAAATAAGTTCCTCCAGTGGATCGATTGGTATGAAAGGGAATGTCTGCTCCCACCTACACTTCTTGGTTCCTGAGCATAAACCTCTGTCTCTGGGGTAGATGGCCCATATGTTGGACCCAGGGAGGATGCAGCCAACCCAAGGTTCTGAAACACAAGCAGTAGAAATGGCTTTTCCTCTGTGGTTCTTACAGCCGAAGAGAAAACAAACTGTTATTCACAAAATATTTTCTGAACAAATAGTTGATTATTCTGTGCTGAGTCTGAATATAAGTATTGTCTTTCTTGAATAAGTATAAATAACATAGCTGATATACTCTCAAATCATAAAACTGTAATAAAATATAAAAGCAAAAATAAAGCAATGAAAAAACATAAAATATAAAACAAAAATCATAATATATTTTTTTCTCTTCTTTCTTTTTTAAATAATTAAAACGAATGAATAAAACCCTTTCCTTAGGGCGCCTAGGTGGCTCAGTGTGTTAAAGCCTCTGCTTTCGGCTCAGGTCATGATCTCAGGGTCCTGGGATGGAGCTCCACATCGGGCTCTCTGCTCAGCAGGAAGCCTGCTTCTCTCTCTCTCTCTCTGCCTGCCTCTCTGCCTATTTGTGATCTCCTTCTCTCTCTCTCTCTCTCTCAAGTAAATAAATAAAATCTTTAAAAAAAACCCCAAAAACCTTTCCTTTCAGAAATGTCTAATAGAACACCTACTGCTCACACTCCTGAAAGATAGCCATGTCTATTCATTTCCTAACTGTCTATGATTGCTTTTGAGCTGCATGGCAGATATGACTAATCGTAACAGAAACCTTAGGCCCAAAAAGACTAAATAAAATATTTTTTATCTAATCTTGTACAGAAAAAAATTCATAGCCCTTCCTGTGCAAGAAAGAGTTAGGGAATGAGTTTATAACTAAAATTCAAGATGTAAAAAATAAAACACTGATAAATTTTACTGCTTGAAAATGAAAACAAAGCTTACATGGCAAAAAGCAGCTTAAGGTAAATCAAAGGACAAATGACAACCAGGAGGAAATATTTCAACCTATATAGCATGTAAAGTTCAAGCATCCCTATTATAAAAATACATTTAAAAAATGAAGATAGAAGTGCCAGGGTAAGGGTGTCTGGTGATCTGGGTCTTAACTGTGTGTTCAGAGCACCTCTTCCTTCTATTAAATAAGCCCTCAGATTTTCACTCTGAGATCAGTTTAATATTCAACCACCTCTCCTGACAAATGCAGGCAGGATGCTGCTCCTGCCACAGTTCATCCTAGTGCCCTCCCTGTGGCGTTGTGAGTGGCTTTACCCATGGGAGATTTCACTCAGTGAAGAAAGGAGATAGAAAGTATGGCCAATCAACTCAGCCCATGTGGGCAGAAGAAAACTCATATGGTCTTTCAGACTAAGTTAACAAATTCCATCATGACCTTGAGTTTTTCAGGAAGAAAAAGTAACCCCCAGACCTCAAGCTTTTCATTAATAAAGAACAATGTGTACTATTTTAGTGAATGTCAAATTTTGTTCATTGGTGGGGCACCTGGGTGGCTCAGTGGGTTAAAGCCTCTGCCTTCAGCTCAGGTCATGATCTTGGGTTCCTGGGATAGAGCCTCCTTCTGGCTCTCTGCTTGGGTAGAGAGCCTGCCTCCCCCCAGGTCTGTGTTCCTCTACCTACATTTTCTGCTGATTGAGTCAGCCAGGTGCCCCAAGGTAGTTGTTTTTGAAGCAAATCAGAGATCCCTCTGATCTCTCTGTCAAAATAAATACAAAAAAAATCTTTTAAAAAAACTTTTGCTCATTGTTTCTTTAGGGTTTTTTTCCAATACAAATGCAAACATTTTAATAACAAAACTCATAGCATCCAATATCAAGAAAAAGGGACAACACAGCATTTTTAGAGTATCAAATAAAAACAGGTGTCATGAAGATGAACACACACACACACACACACACACACACACACACACACACACACACACACTGGTACCAAGAGACCAGCCTCTAAAATGCATTCTATATATTTCTTCAAATGAAAATGTTGTCCACGAACAAGGTGTTGGTAAGGAAAGATGTGAAACTATGAAACGGAAGAGGGATTTGCTATCAAGTTTCAGGATACACGGAGTTAATGAGGCAGATGCTGGACTGTATTACTGCACCTGCTGGGATACACCGTATGGAAATGCTCATGGCCACTGAACAAAAGTCCGCCCACACCTCCACACCCCTGCAAACACGTACATGCTTGCTTCTATCTCTCAGAGGACCAAGCTATTGTCTATATAGGACTTTTCTCCTGCATCTGTGTCCTAAGCAAGGTCCGAGCTAGGACCCTGTGGACCCAATCTGTGCTGTTTCTTTTAGTCAAGTCACTTTATTGGCTATCCTTACTTCTCTGGAGCCTAGGCTGGATTTTGATAGAGTCCCAAATTTTCTCTGTTTCCTCATCTATAAGAAGTTTCCTGGGAAGGAAGTCATAACCTGTACGCAAAATAGTGTGCTGACTTGAAATGAATGAATGGATGAATGAATGAACAGTGGAAACTACAAGGCTTTTGGAATGATATAGACCTGGGTTTGAATTCCTGCTCAGCCACTTAACTGACAGTAGTATCTGGGAAAGTTACTACATCTTTCTCACAGTGTTGCTGGGACTGTAGAAGGTTCCATACAACACAGGTCTAGCACAAGTCAACACATCACAGTGTCCTTTCCCATTACAACTACACTGTTTCAATGAGCCATCTCAGCTAACACAGGAACTCAGGGACTCTTTAAGCTGCACCTTACATTGTCTTCCAAACAATAGTAAAGTGTTGTTTTAATTCTGGAATATTAAGAATTGTAAGTAGGAAAAGAATTGAGAACAATGAACCACAATATTTATTTCCTTCAAGATTTTTTTCTTCACTCACAGCAGAGTATAGTAATGTGATAGCATTTAAAGCAATTACTGTAGTAATTAAATTTCCTCAAGCTTTGAGAAGTTTCTACAAACTGCTGATCTATAAAAGGAACCTACTTCTAGAGGAAGTTGTGGTATAATTATCTTATGTGTTATTATACAGTAATAACACTTTTCATCCAATTCATATGATAACCATAAATTCCCAACATTCTTACAAAATATGGTTAAAAATATATAACTCATGGAATGAAAAACAACTCAGGCATACTTGTTTTTTGTTATTATAATTATTATTTTACATAGGCTTTATGCCCAATGTGGGGCTCAGTTTCAGGATCCTGAGATTAAGAGTTGCATTTTCTGCTGACTGAGTCAGCCAGGTGCCCCAAGGTAGTTGTTTTTGAAGCAAATCTTAAAGGAAAAGTTTGAAGTTATTGTTCCCAAGGGGAAGATAACATTGAATTATTATAACATGGGTGTTTTGGTGAGGTCTTCTAGGCTCAGATAGTTCTTCATAGCAGGAACATAATAAATAACCCTGAGATAGCACTTACTGAGAAGGTCTTTCATTGATTTTAAAGCAAACCTTCATCCCCCATCCTCACCTCTGAAGAACAAGGTTGCCACTGCATCCTTAGTCCTGGTGCATGCCTGTTCTTACAGTTCATCAGGGACAATGCCAACCCCACGGATGGACATGTGTCTTTGGCTTGGGTTTGTAGATTGACTATACTCCTTTCTTGTCTTTTCACTGTTTTTATGTCCATTAAACTTGTTTAGGTAACTCTGATTTCGCTCCCATGCTTTTCAGATGGAGACACAAAGATGAAAATATGTTAGGATCAACTCTCCTTTACTTGAACATCAGACAGAACATTGCACATACATTACAAGCTTTCTGGGGTTTTCCTTGAGACCATTGTCCAATGGTACCAACTGAAGAAGAGGAGCCCCTGAAATGAATCCTGTATGCCTCAACTAATATTACCTCTGAGACTAACCCAATTCCAGCTTGGACACAGATAACAGTCTTTTTACCTGATATTTGATAATGTCTTCAAGTCTGATGAATCCACCTGATACTGTGCCTGCTGAGATCTCATGATGTCACAAAGTCAGAAGGAACCTCTAAGAAATCCTTCTTTATTACTAACTTTCAACTCCTTTCTCACATGGGCAACCACAGCAGACCTTTTCCTGCTCTTCATCACAGGCTCATAAGCTGTTGGAACAGGAAGGGCCCTTCAGACATATGTAGCCCAGCAAACCAGCAAAAACAAACCAGCAAACAGCAAACCACAGCAACCACACAGCAAATTGGGATGTTGGGGCCCAGGGATGGCAAATGCCTTGTCCAGAGTTAGTTATCCACGAGGCAAGGCTACAGGTGCATTTCCAAAGATCACAGAATAGTTTCCAAGATGTTTCTTCTTTAAACATGTCAGACAAACAGTTTTATTTTCAAATTTTTGTTTTAATAAGAAATGTATTCTACAAATTTCTTCTTTTTTCAGGATATAATGTCATCACAAAAATTATTTTATCAGTTTGCTTTGCCTGGTAAAGATTCCTCTTGACAAATGATAAATATGATTACTAAAAATTGGAAACCATTGTTCACATTTCTCAAATCTATTTTTGTTGATATTTTGCGTTTTCAGTTACTGAAGCATATTTTCTTTCAGAAATACAACGCCACATTGCTGACACAGCAGGCCTGGTATTTTGAGAACAGAAAAGCTTTTCCTTTTATGCATCTCTGAGCAGTTTCACACACTTGAACACCTGGAAATCAAAACCTCTTGTCTCTAAACACTGTTCCTGGCAATTTAGAAAAGTCGTTGACTGATCACTTGTCTTTATCTCTTTTTTTTCCTCTTTCTTCCTTCCTTTTCTTCCTCCTTTCTTTCTTCCTTCCTTTCTTCCTCCTTTCTTTCTTTCTTCCTCCTTTCCTTCTTTCTTTCCTTCTTTCTTTCTTTCCTTCTTTCTTTCTTTCCTTTCTTTCTTTCTTTCTTTCTTTCTTTCTTTCTTTCTTTCTTTCTTTCTTTCTTTCTTTCTTTCTTCTTTCTTTCTTTCTTTCTTTCTTTCTTTCTTTCTTTCTTTCTTTCTTTCTTTCTTCTTTCTCTCTCTCTCTCTCTTTCTTTTTCTTTCCCTTCTTTTCTTTCCTCTTTTCCTTTTCATTCCTGTCTTCCTTCCTTCTTTCTTTCCTGATTTACTCTTATCATTTCCAGTATCTATCAGCACTTTTCTGTGATTAACGACTCCATGATCCACGACACATTTGGGTCAATTATTCTGAGGAGAACTTATAAAATATTAAATGCTATGAAACCTATATTCAAGGATAGCCTAGGGAATTCAGAAGATCAAATTGCCAGTACAAGGTTTCTACCTGCCGGTCCTGCCTAGAAGTTCAGGAGAAATTGACATTTTTTTTTTTTTAGAAATTTTAACCAGTGTGATAACCTCTAACCAGGCTGGATCAAGATATTTGCAAAAGGAGCTATGCTCCTAGTAACTCCCCCTGGTAAGTAACTTTGTTCTATCTTGATCCCATAAATGAAAAACTGACAGATGCTGTTCAGAACAAACAATGTAGTATCACCTCAGCATATGGACAGCAATTTTCCAGCTACTGGTCACTACATATGGAAACAAAACTACTTTGTAAATGGTTTATTTACTTCCATCTTGCAAGCAGATATTAGAACTTATATCTAATAAGTTTTATATCTTAGTCTTTTATATCTAAGTTTTATATCTAAGTCTTATATCTAATAAGTGTTTTAGACAAAACACTCACAAAAGGAAAGATTCAGACTTGAAATTAAAATATTTGTAGCATGGTATCTGTAAACCATTATTATAAGTTACAGGTTCGAGATGCTTTTCTTGTAAATGTTATTTTAAGTGAGAAAGTCTTTAAGTACCTCTAAATTAATAGTGCTCCTTTCTAAGTGAATAGTGCTCCTTTCTCTAACAACCTGCAAAACCTCTATGATTTCTTTTGATCTCATCTTCAACAACTGTGAAAAAAAATTAACTCTTATGGTATATGACTATAGTATATCAATAAATCTGACTTGTTTTTATTACTGTAGCCTCATAGAACATAGGCTGAGATTAGTCAAATTTGTGCTATTGTGACTCGTATGATATTGCCTAGAGATGGTCCAGTTTAATAGAACTTGTGAGCTGAGTAAACCATTTCAGCTCCAGAATCCATGAAAAAAATCTATCTGCATGGCTTTACATCCTTGTTTTTTCTTTTATTGTCTCAGCAAATGTTTATTAGAAACAGTTTCTATGCTGGATCCCTGAGGTACATGGGTGCACAAGACGTAGTTCCAACACTCAAAAAACTTCTAGTCTAATATATAAGTATTCTAGATTATTGCTTGATTCAGCCTTATGTTTTCTGGTCAGGGACTGTCAGAGACACAGAATATCTTGGATTCATGAGGTCTTTTGCTTTCGTATTTTTAAAAAAGGTTTTATTTATTTATTTATTATTTATTTAGAGTGCGTGTTGCATGAGCAGGGAGAGGGACAGAAGGAGAAGGGAGAAAGCTCTCAAGTGGACTCCCCATTTAGCACAAAGCCTGACTTGGGGCTCAGTCTCAGGACCCTGAGATCATGACCTTAACCAAAATCCAGAATCAGACACCTAATTGACTGAGCCACCCAGACACCCCTAGCTTTCTTATTTTATGTAATACTTACTGTTTATAGAATCCATATATTTTGTTTAGTGGAAAAGTAGATAAAAAAAGCACTGAATCATCCTATTCAAGAGAATAATAATATTATCTGATATTTATCCAAATACTATGTTGAATAGTTTCAGTGCCTTATCTCAATCTTCAACAGTCCAATACAGTAGATCCTCTTATTCCACTTTGATAGATAAAGAACCTGAGGCTTAGAGTTCAGTTATTTGCCCAAGGTCACATGGCTAGTTATTATGGCAAAGTATAGTACCTAATAGAGACTTCTTTGTTCCAAAGTGCATTGTTTAGACCACTATATGATATTAGAACATTAAGCCATATACTTAATTCTGTATTACTTCTGTAGTTTGACATTTTAAATTGATTCTTTAGTTGAATGCTTAACCTGTAATAGCTCATAATTTATATGACTCCTCATGCTAAAAACATTGCTTCTGGTTCTATTCATGGCACTAAAATTGCCTCTCTTCCCCCCAAAACATCAAGTCATGTAGAACATGCATTTATTAAATTCTCACAATGTGTGCTTCTTGAAGTATTTCTACAAAATGACAAATCCTTCTGACACCATTGCATTCAATCTTCTTTCTGTATTGGCATCAAATTTACTGGAAATACGGAAGCTAGCAGAAGAACAGAAGCAGTTGTATTACAAGTAGGACTCAGCAGCAGAGCTCAGAACTGCCTTTGCACTCCTGCTGGGACAGGGGCAGAAAGAAAAACCACATGGGATCTTCTGATGAGCAGCAACAGGATTCAAATCAATGCCCTGGAAAATGTTAGGGTATTTTTGAGCTCAAAAGAGCAGTCCTGCAATAAGTAGATTAAGAGATCAACATTAAGATTTCAGACTCTGTAACAACTGATCTGACCTACTATCAGTGGGAATTGGATTCTGGAAAAAACTTACTTTAAAATCAAACCAGATTCCCCCTAAATACATAGAAATAAAAAAAATCTTGAAAATATATTGAAGATTTATTTATTAAATATTAAAATATATTATTTTTATTTTTGTACTTCTTTGAAAATTATAGAAGTAGTAACTGTAAGTTATACTCTAGGAAAGGAACATGAAAAGTTTCAGGGAAAGAGATTTAGAAGATTCAGGAAAATGGTGAGAAAAGGTAAAATCAAATTCTCCAACTTTGTGAGTAAGATGAGACAGACACAAACTGCTCAGGCAGAGACAGGTCAGTTCATCAAACTTGACTACATTCATGTCTAATGTGATTTTATTTGAGATTCATCTTTATTTAATGTTAGCAGGACCCACTTTTCTGTATTTATATAAATATTTTAAAAATATGAGCAGAAAAAAATAAATAAAAATATGAGCAGGATTTAAAAAGAAGTATAAAGGGAGATTTCTGTAAAAGCTTTTCAGACAGTGGGTTCAGTATGGCTGGAGCAAAAAAGTGTTTGGTCCCGGCACAAAGCTCAGGGTTACAGGTACATTCTTTCATATAAGGTAAGGAGGGGAGGAAGATAACATAGAGGCTGTAGGCTAGGAGCTGGTTCTGGCTCAGAATTCTATGATTTGGTCCCAATTTGGTCACAAATAGCAGCAGGGTCCTTGGAGAGGTAGGCAACTCTGTCCCAGTCCTTGGGGGTAATTGCTGCCTGAACTAGCTTGGAGGACATTAACAAGGAGCTAACTAGACAGAACACTAGGGAATTCCTAAGGGGTAGAGATGTTAGGTCCATTTGGGATTTCTGTTTTGAAAGATTTGTAAAGAAATTTGTGTATCTTATTTATTTGTTTCTAAAACAATCAATGGAAAAAAATGAACAAAAAATTGATAAACGTGTCAGTTTTTGGAAACTTATTTGTATCCAGTATCAACATATTTAACTGCACGAACATATCCAAGAATATCATAACCTGGGTTTGTTTTTTTCTAAATTCAAGCTAGTAAATTTGCTCATTCTACATTACCCTGAGAGATGAAATTTTGCCTGGGTAAGGAAGAACGTCTCACAGGGCTTTTTCTAGATTGTAAGTCTAGTCAAAAGTTTTCAAAGAATTTCCACAAAGCTGGTAAATGTTGGAAAAACAAGAGAAATGATCGATTTTGGTTTCCTGGTTGTGGTCACAGGCACGATGAATTTGTAAATTGAAAAGCAACTTTCTGGACCTCTTTTTTTCAACTCACTGCAATATAAATTCTAACAATCTAATTAAATAATGGTGACACAGATATAATTCACTTTTTTTTTAGGAGAGTGAGACTTAGAGAAAAATGTGGACTATGATTCTGGATCTATCATTTTCTGAATAATCATCCTTCAGCAAATAAATTATTATCACTGGTTATTACTTTCTTAACAGTATAAAATAATATTTGCCCATTAGGGAAAAATTGGAAAAGAGAAAAAAATAAAGAAAAAATTAAAATTGTATAGTGGCACTTATTACAGTTAACATTTGCTATATTTCCATCCATTGATTCTGTCAATGTAACAACCATCTTGAGTGGATGTTTTGGAAGTAAGGAAGTTAAAATATGATAATAGCTACCATAAAGATTGGGACATGGTCATTGGTTTAAAAAATCAGTTCTTCAGAATTCAAATTACCACCCACTGGAGTGGTGTACAGAAAAATGTATTAATCAAGAGTATAGAAAAATGTATTAATTATAATCTAGTCTACAGGTCACTTAGAACAATTGGTCAGTAATTCCATAATACTTTGTTTCTGAGACTTACTTATTATTACCTATTTCTAAAAATAATTAAAATGTAGTAACTATTAACTCAAATACTGTTAGCCTGAACATAAGGTGATCTCTCATTTTTTAGTGGGAATATCTAGATGTGAAAAAGGGAAAAGTAAAAAAAAGGAGAAGCTTACAGTTTGAATATATAAGGTGACACTAATATACATATAAAGTCAGATATTCATATTTTGTATCTTCATTGGATTATACCTACAAATTAAAAATTATATCATTACAAATAGCAGTTGAGAAATATTGCTTTATTTATCCTCACATTTCATTAAAGTTTATTCAGACTTATCACATGCATATTAAAATGTATGCTTTAGAGCAAAGTTCTGAGACATTGGAGGGTCTGAGTGTCTGTTTTGGGATTCCCATATGATGATGTCATATGATATTTTATTAGAAGACACAATTACCCAGTTTTAAAGTAAAGTGATTTTTTTCATTTATTCTGTTATTATATGCATGTAAAACATAAGCATAAAACACAGAGTCTTTAGTCCCTAATAATATGTACCAAGAGCATGTTAAACTTCCTTATTGCCTTTTACCCGTGCTACCTCTAAAATTAGCTTTAATTGAGTCTTGTCCAAGTAGTATTGTTTCATCAAACTAGAGCATTAGAAGAGCATCTGTTAATATGAGAAGTTGTCCAGGACTGAAACCTAAAGCAACTCCTCTTTCATGAGGGATAATTTTGGAAAAGAAAGCATTACCTTATATTCTGGCAGTTCATTGTATTTGAATTCCATGTGTTTTGCATCCATATCGCAGAGCAGGATTTGTAAACATCTTCTCCCATTTTTCATGCCATCTTTGAAGTAATCTTACTAAGCTATCAAGATCTGGGGCAGAAAAAGAAACACTGCACAAATTATTTTTCACATATTTATATTGCCTACTTCCAAAATCTATTTGAGAACATCTAAAATAAAATACACATATACTCTGCAAAAAGAAAAAAAATATAGAAAATTTAGATGGACAATTGTATCTTCTAATATATATATCTTGGTCAGCTTCTGCACAAGCTTACCTAATTGTTTATATGCTTATTAAAGTATACATTTTTAAATGTTAGCCTATTAATTTACTCTCAATTATCAAGTATTTCCAGTGTTGGAGCTATTAAAAGTACACAGTATCTAGTAAACTATCACAGGTTTCCCATAATTTCACTTTTCAGTTTCTTTTTAGATATGAAAAGATTTATCAGAGAGAATTGCTGCTTTGGGGAAGTGATTTTCCTGAAATTGGATGAGGATCAATGAAAGAATGACTCTATTATTTGTTCTTAGTTTTCTTAACATTTTTTCATTCACAAAGTTGCTGGAGTATAACTAGTTTAAAAAGCATATCCTACACTAAGTAATAAAAATATAGTCAAGGTAAAACAGGTGACTTTGTGGTATTAAAACTGGGAGATAATACAAAAGATTATTTGTAACCTAAATTCAGAAGAAAATGCCAGATTTTAAAATGGAAAATACGAGATCAAAATAAATATAACTTAGAAATAGATGTTTGATTAGATATTGCAACTTACTATGTTATTAGGGATGTTAAGAAAGTCTCATTCTTTCATTTATTTTACTGTTTTGATTGTCATCATGTGTGCAAATTCTGAAAACACAGTTTTCAGTTTTCAAGTACAGTTAGGTCATGAAATAAAAATAGATAAAAACACTAAGGAAAACAGAAGAAAAAAGGCCTGTGACTATTTAGCAAGAAGTACAGGGAAAATTTTTATGTTCCAAGGCAGGAGAAAAATGTGTTGAAGTACATAGTTTTTATTAACTGAGAAAATGAGGCACACCAAATTCAAATATGTTATCTTTTTCCCACCATAAAAAAAAAAAACAAAAAAAAAACTTCAATGCACAAGCCCAAGAAGAATGTGAAGTGAAAGAGTGGGCTTTGCCCTCTATATACATTTTATAAAATGGAAAAATTGGTCTTTAAACAAACACATTTTGTGTTACCACTGCCTCATGGTTATGGGCACCATGACAATGTCATTCACAGATGGGGACCTTCAGCAGACATGGTCAGGCAGATGAGTGTAGTTATCTAACAAGAGAATAGGAGGCTTATAAAAATGATAAAAAATTATAATTATAATCTCCCATTTTCATGTCATGTTTAGATATAGAAATCTTAGAAGAGTTTTCAGTACCAATCCATATAGCAAATGCCAGTGTTGACAAAATCATGGAAATACTGTAACAAGATCTGACTTTGTGTCCATGTACACTTGCAAAAAAGTACTTATGCTCAACATATGTAATTATCATGAATGTGTCTGGCCCAAGAACATAGTTGATCATGACAGGTAAGCTTTGTGAATTGACATATTTCCTTTTCTGATGGTCAAAGGGTGTTAGCAGAGAGCCTGGCCTTTGGACTCAGTGTGACTCTGGCTCCAAACTGGGCTTTGGACTCAATGTGAACTTGGACAACTGTTCTCTGCACTTGGTTTCCTAATCCATAAGATGGAATAATTCCATGTATTCAGTAGTGGTCATATGAGAATTGAATGAGACGATGTGAATAAAGTACTTGGCACATTGTCTACCCTATAGCAGATGCCGCATAGATGTTGCCCCATTGCAAACCTAAAGGGAGAACTGTATTTAGTAGGAAGAGTGGTTTATAGTTGATTATATTCCTAGATTAGAAATTTGTCAGAGCATTCAGCTGTACTTTAAAAAAAATTTTTTTAAATTCTTTTAATTAATTTATTTTACAGGGAAAGAGGAGAGAGAGAGAAAGAATAAGCATGGGGAGGGAAAGAAGGAGAAATCTCAAGCCAACTCCACACTGAAGGCAGAGCTCAGTGTGGGGCTCAATCCCATGACCCTGAGAGCAAGATCCAAGTGGAAATCAAGAGTCACACACTCAACAGACTGACCCACCCTTCAGGCTCCCTTCAGCTGTCCATCTAATTGTTCCAATGGAAAGTTACTTTACTGTCCACTGATATAAAAATAACTTGAATTTGGAAGTATTTGTTTCTGTGGACTTTTTCCTCAGTTGGCAATGAAAAAGAAGTTAAAATGTGTGGGTTTTTTTCAATTTTTTTGTAGTTGTTCTATGCATTTTAAGTCTTAATTCTTTATCTTAATTGATATACTAACACCAACAAGTTTGGGATTCATGCTAGCATTTACTAGAAAAATGTTTAAACTTTTAAAATACAATTAGAAAGTACTTAGAAATATAGAGATATAGTCACTACTTTTAAATATACTTAGAAAGTCATAATTTTGAAATTCATATTTCTGTATAAAATAGCTATAATTATTTATTTAATAAAAGAAAAATGAGAAGTGGGGCACCTGGGTGGCTCAGTCTGTTAAGCTTCAGATTCTTGGTTTCAGCTCAGGTGGTGATCTTAGTGTCATGGGATCTGCTCTGCCTAAGGCTCTGTGCTCAGCTCAGAGTCTGCTTAAGATTCTCTCCCTCTCTCTCCCCCCTCTGTCTTACTCCCTACTCTTGCATGCTTGCTCTCTCTCTAAAATAAATAAATAAACAGACAAACAAATAAATAAATATAATTTTTTTAAAAAAGAAAAATTAAAAGAATAAAACAATTTTTTATCAATATAAAAATATGTTTGAATTATCACGTTTATTTTAAAATATCATTGCATTTGATTTATATAAAATTTATACTGCTTTATTTTAATAAAATGTATACAACTCAGGCAATTTACCTCAATTTTTTAATTATGAATGTATATAAATGTATTGGACAAACTTATTTATTTATAAACTGGTTTCTATTTTATGCATCATCAAAATGATGTGGGCCACAAAAAACACTGTTAGTAAGTTTAAAAAAGAATGTTGAAAGGAAAACGTGTAACATAATTACCCAAAATATAGGCACTAACCAAGTTATATAAATTATATATATAGCCAAGTTATATTATCAAATATGCAATTTGATGTGCAGTTAGCTATCACATTGAGAACATTATGGAAGCTTAAGAATTCTTCTGTCCTGGAAAAAATGAAACTTCAGGAATCTAGCTAAAGAAAAGGTAAGCATTATGTCTTATCTTCCAGAAATTTTTCAAGTTCATGATTCGATTTTCAAGTCCTTTACTATAATGAATTGGAAATATTTCTATAAAAAACAAATTTCCTAAGATGAAAACTAGATTCTTTAATGTATTAACTAGAGGCTAAAATTATGTAAGTATCTTACACTTCGAAAAATTAGTCATTTTATATAACATGATTTTTTTTGAAAAAAAAAATTTGTTTATTTATTTGAGAGAAAGAGTGACAGGAATGGGGTAGAGGGCCAGGGAGAGAGAATCTCCAGTAGACTCCTTGCTGAGTGGTGAGCCTGACACTGGGCTTGACCCTGAAATCACCACTTGAGCCGAAATCAAGAGTCAGGCACTTAAATGATTAAGCCACCCATGTGCCCCATATATAAAATGCTTTTTATTTTTTTTATTTCATTTTTTAAAGATTTTATTTATTTATTTGACAGAGAGAGACACAGTGAGAGAGGGAACATAGGAGGAGTAGAGAGGGAGTGGGAGTGGGAGAAGCAGGCTCCCCACTGAGCAGGGAGCCCAATGAGAGACTTGATCCCAGCACCCTGGGATCATGACCTGAGCCAAAGGCAGACACTTAATGACTAAGCCACCCACGTGGCCCTAAAATGCTTTTTTTAAAGTTAAAAACAAAGTATATGGTTGGAGACATATACAGTGTCTTACTATTACAATAAATAAAATACTATTTACACCATAAGATGTATGAAGTTAAAGCAACCACATTGTGAACTAATTCTATTTATAGCATGAGTAAAATCTCATCATTCTTTGCTTACTATAGAATTGCTTAGTATAGAAATCAGTAGCTTTGCTACATAAGTAGAAATTCTCAAGAATATTTCTTTCCTTTTCTTCTCAAAGAGAAATCCAATTCTTATTTTCTTAGGAAATTGCCCATTAAATTATTATTCTAACTCTCAACTAGCTCAAACAGGAAATGAATAAAACATTTGTGTTTCAGTTCGAAATCAAACTGGAACGGGTTCTGCTATTTGTAATTTCAATCACTAAGTTAACAATAAATGTATAATTTGGTAACATTCCAACATTCAAGTGACATGACTTTTAAACCATGATGTTTTGTTATATATTTTGACATATGTCTGCAAAAAAGTCTGCAGCCATAACTATTAATATTCCACTAGTTATATTTAACTTCATTCAGCAAAAAAAGAAAGTTGTAGAGTATTTCAACAAGTTCATCAGGCATCTAGAACAGATCCAAATTTGGGAAGAGGTGCTAAGAGTCTATGGTGTCTTAGTGATGCTACAATTTCAAATGACATTTCAATATAAAATGTGATTTTAGTGAACATTTCCTAGCAAAACAAAATTCTAACCAGTAAATTACTTGATCAGGTTAATATAAGAGCATTTCTGAAAATAATCAATATACTTTTTTAAATAAAAGTTTTGCAAATACTGCCAATTTCCTTCTAAATTCAAAGCATTATAAATAATTTGGAGGTGCAGCTTTAAACATTGCCCGACTCAAAATCCTAGCGTGGTTCAGATGTGAGAGAGAGATATCCTATAAAATCAGAAATCAAGGACACTAGTACTCAGAAATTGTCATGGGATCCATATATGAAGCTAAAGGGTCAACTTGATAGATTGTCAAGTATACCTGGAAAAAGATCACCATTCAAACTAGTAAGTATGGCTTGTTCAAAAAAATTCCACATTTGAGGCACCTGGGTGGCTCATGTGGTTAAGCATCCAACTTTTAATTTTTCCTCAGGTCATGATTTCAAGGTGGTAAGATGTAGCTCTGTTCTGGGCTACAAACAGCATGGAGCATGCTTAAGATTCTGTCTCTCCCTCTCCCTCTGCCCCTTCCCTCCCCTCTGCTCTTGCTCTCTCTCACTTAAAACAAAAAAAAAAAAAAGAGAAGAAAAAAAATATTACATTCTGATTCAGGCTCTGCCACTTAATAGCTGTGACTTTGGGCAAGTTACATAACCTCCTGAACCTCTTTTCCCACAGAAGCTAGGAATAATCATTACCATATAACCCACTGTGGATGAAAAGCCACAGTAAACAGTAATTCTATGGCAACTTTCCCTTCCTTTTACTATGTGCTGGGTGGTTTCAAACCACAGAATATATTTATGTTTCTCTAATAATGTTTTGTTACTCCATTTTCTCCCACAGATAAACGTCTTGATGAAGACATTTCCCCCAAGCCCACAATTTTCTCTCCTTCAGTTGCTGAAATAAAACTCCATAAGGCTGGAACATATCTTTGTCTTCTTGAAGATTTTTTCCCTGATGTTATCAAGATAGATTGGAAAGAAGAGGATGGCAAAACAATTCTGAAATCCCAGCAGAGAGACACCATGAAGACTAATGACGCATACATAAAATTCAGCTGGCTGACCGTGCCTGGAGGATCAATGGATAAAGAACACAAATGTATTGTCGAACTTGAGAGTGGTAGAGGAAGGTTTAATCAAGAGATCCTATTTCCTTCAATAAACAAAGGTATGTGTATATAGGCATGCATATAACCTCCCAGAATCCTTTGTTTTAGAGGGAAAACCCTATCTTTTCTGTCAGGTATTAATGGAAAACAAACAGAAATCTTTCTTAAATGTTGTTATCTTTAATGGTAGCATAAATGGCCTGCTATTTCCTCATAGTATTAAATAGTATGGGCTTCAAAACATATAAAGAAGAAAAGGAAGTTCACTTAGGCTTTGTCTCCTCAGTTTCAACGTCCAAAATATTAACGTCACAATGATGTTTTTTAGGGTCATCATATGGATTGAATGAAACAATCAATACACGTGAAAGCACTTAGCAACCTCACACAGCATAAATGCTCAAAAGAGTCTACTTTGGTACTTGTTGAGGGAATAAGAATAATTATACATCTTTCAGGAATGTTGTACTCAGCAATCAAAGTTTCTCTCACTACAACCTTGCTCTACTCGGAGTATAACTCATAAACAATGAGTTATAAGGGACAAAATTGTTGTTCATTTAAAGGACCCAGATTGTGGCTCAACAAAAAATAGTAATTTGAATGCTGAGGTAAATAATAGTATGATCTTGGGTTTTTCAGAATTGTATTTTATATACCACCATAAGGTGAAATTTGGTAAGTAGAGATGGGTGAAGCTAACGTGTACATTCTTCTATTCTACACAATGAATGTATTTCTTACCATTAGTAAAACTGCTCAGTAAACATCTACTGCATGTCTAGTGTATGCCAAGCCTGGGAGGGATGCAGGACTAACAGTTGTCCCAAGGAGGATCACTGCAGTAGAGAGAATATACTTTTCCTAATCACACAGGGTCACTCATGATTCAGGCATGGGTCCCAAAGGAGCCCCACTGGTGTAGATGTTGGACATATTTAGGTGGTGTATGTGGACAGCAGAATGTGACCTGGCCTGCAGTGATCCAGTAACCTCTAGACTCAGAAGTCAAGTCCTGGTGTGAACATCACAGAACAAGGCCTTGGAAGGTCCAAAAGAAAGTTTGCACTTTTCCTTGTGGCTGATAAGCCCTTTTTTAAACAGTAGGTGAAAAGTACATAAGATATGTGAAGAGCTTCCTATGTACACATCTAAATTTCCAGAGTAAGTCTTTTCTTCTTGGGTCTGTTAAAAAGACAACTACAGACCCATAACTGTAATACTCAGGTTAAGGCCCCAAGTCACTAAACCAAGACTCAATACTTAACCCAAGTGCAATTTCAACAGCCCCTGCAGAGCAACCTTTAACTAGTCAACTAGGGAATTTCCTCATGAGCACCGAGAAGTTTCTGGATTGACTCCTTCCCTTCTCCTTGGGTGGGTGACCCTGCCTAAAACAATTAATAATTTATTTTTTTCAGCCTCCCTCTCTATTGTTAAAAACCTTTCATTTTCTACAGTCCTTTGGAGCTGCATTCTACTTGCTAAACGGGATGCCATCTGATTCATAAATTGATCAATTAATACAGAAATTAAATATTTAACATTTACTTGGTTGAATTTTTGTTCTTTAACAGATTTGGTGGCAATAATGGATTCTGAATTGAACTTCCAGGGGCATTCAGAGACAAGGAGAAACACAGAGGTGGTAACTGGGAGCCCTTTGAATTCACAGTCTGTCACACCATTTTCAAGGGCAATGGGTGAGTTCTTCTTGATTCTGAGATTAGCTCTCCTTGCTTTTGGGCTCCTAATCTAATTGGACTTTCTTTACAGGGCAGGTGGTTTGGGCTGGCAGAGCATTATGGCAATATCCCAGCTTAGCTGGCACATTTGTCTGGGACCCTGTCGAAGTGGCATGTTTGCCCAAAGCCTAGCTGATCTGGCAGAAGGATCTGCCTGAAACCAAGCTGCTAACTTTTCAGACTACAGTTCCCTGGGTAGAAACCTCAGCAAGTTTCCAAGGGAATCATTGGTGGCATACAGTCTTCTTGTCACCAGGATGCAGTAACATCTCTTACTGCCTTACACTAAGAGGAACATAATTATTTGTCTTGTTTTGTGTAGATAAAGGCTACTGCTAACAGGCAGAAAAAGTCACAAAAATTGGTGAACCAGGGTCAAGCATTCAAGGGCCTTTAGAAGACTCACTACCTCAAGAACACTCCTCTGATAGTATAAGTTGGTTGGGGAAAGGTCACCCATCAAACTCAAGAAAACTTGCCTGCACTGAGTCACACTGTAAACCATGTACAATCCCCAACTTTTAGGTGTGAGTTCTGCTCTCAGAAGCCCAAAGTCGTAGCTAATGAGAGCCTTAAATTCTGAAATGTCAAGTGCATCACCTTCTGGAACACTTGCTTATTTGATTTCTAAGAACTACAGTTCCAGAAGTTATAGGTATCTAGCAAAAATGGCAAAATCTTCCTAAGCTTGTTTTGTGTCCTGAGGAACTGGCGTGGTAACCATCAGATTGGAGACTCCAAAATAAGGTGGACAGAAATGTGGGCTACCCCTCTTTTGTGGCTGCACGTGGCTGGAGAGAAGTGTGGGTTAACTGCATTAAAGGCTAGGGTATCACAAAACTGCCATCAGCCCTCAGGGGAATTACAACCTAGAAATTCAATGGCCATATGGAGAACTTTCTAATTAGATAAGATCATTTAAGAAGTGCACTTAAAAACAAGGGTTCTCTAATTAAACAGCATAAGGCACCACTGTTAATTGGCAGCAGAAGCCTCCAAAAGATTTCAAAACTCCAAAGTTATTTCATTGAAACATTTTATGCAAAAAGCTAATAAAAAGTGAAAGATGCAAGAGGTACTAAAACAAAAGACTGTAAGACTGATGTATCTCCTCCTGCTCCTCTCTTTGCTCCTTTGAGCATTCATTCTAGTCTGAAATGTTTTTCCACTCTGAAAAGACTACGCAGCCATGAACAGAAGTCTGCCAAATTAATGGCTTTATAGACACCCCATATCTTTTCCCCCCCACTGGCCAGCTACTATTTATGTTTTTTAATTTATTTTTTTATTAACATATAATGTATTATTTGCCCCACGGTACATGTCTGTGAATGGTCAGGCTTACACATTTCACAGCACTTACCATAGCACATACCCTCCCCAATGTCCATAACCCAGCCACCTTATCTCTACCCCCTCACCTCCCAGCCACCTTTAGTTTGTTTTGTGAGTTTAGGAGTCTCTTATGGTTTGTCTCCTTCCTGATCCCCTCTTGTTTCATTTCTCTCCCCACCCCCCACAACCTCCCAACTTGCCTCTCAAATTCTTCATATCAGAGAGATCATGTGATAATTGTCTTTCTCTGACTTATTTTGCTTAGCATAATACCCTCCAGTTCCATCCATGTCGTTGCAAATGGCAAGATTTTGTTTCTCTTGATGGCTGCATAGTATTCCATTGTATATATATAGCACATCTTCTTTTTAAGATTTTATTTATTTGTCAGAGAGAGAGAGAGAGCACAAGCAGGCAGAGAGGCAGGGAGAGGCAGAGGGAGAAGCTGGCTCCCCGCTGAGCAAGGAGTCCAATGTGGGACTTGATCCCAGGACCCTGGGATCATGACCTGACCGAAGGCAGCTGCTTAACCAACTGAGCCACCCAGGCGTCCCTATACCACATCTTCTTTATCCATTCATCCGTTGATGGACATCTAGGTTCTTTCCATAGTT
>CM053614.1:77964494-77987595 GCA_028646535.1 Procyon lotor
GGAAAGAACCAAAATGCCCTTCAACAGATGAATGGATAAAGAAGATATGGTCCATATATACAATGGAATATTATGCCTCCATCAGAAAAGACGAATATCCAACTTTTGTATCAACATGGATGGGACTGGAAGTGATTATGCAGAGTGAAGTAAGTCAAGTGGAGAGAGTCAGTTATCTTATGGTCTCACGTGTGGAACATAAGGAAAAAAGTGGTGGGCATTGTGAAAAGGAAGGGAAGGGTAAATGGGGGAATCAAAAGGGGCGATGAACCATGAGAGACTGTGGACTCTGAGCAACAAACTGAGGGTTTTGGAGGGTGAGGGTGGAGGGTTGGGCGAACCTGGTGGTGGGTACTGAGGAGGGCACGCATTGCATGGAGCACTGGATGTGGTGCATGAACAATTAATCTTGTAACACTGAAAAAATGAAATAAACATACTTAGAAAAAAAATAAAACAAAATAAAATAGGGGACCCTTCACCCACAGCCTTAGAGTACATTTGACAGCAGGAGCATATGTGTGCACATGGATGTGTTATTTCCATTAGCTGTGGCCTTTTGGAAGTAGGCAAAGTTGGCTGTGGTTTAACTGTCCTTATTTTATCTTTTAACAACCAAGCCACTTCTCTTGCACAGCCCCGCCCAGCAGGGGCCAGTTTGATTTCAAGCATTTTCCAAGAATCAACCACATTTGACAGGGCGTATAGAAAAAAAAAGTTTGAGAAATAAGCACCATCACCACACCAACACCCTCCTGCCACCCACAGTGTCTCCTGCACCACCACCCTCCTTCTCTCTCCCCCTCCCAGTCCAGGGCAGCCCAGGTCCATTTGGTGAAGGAAGGTTCTAAGAAGTTGGAAGCCGTAGGATATACTACTGCCTAGGAGCTCCAGTAGTGGCAACAGTCACTTCACACAGCTTTCCATCATTTGCTAGTTTCCCCTCTGTGCCTCCATGTTTTCCATATGCAGAAACAGTTCCAGATCTCCAAGTAGAGATCCACATAGTTTTATCCTAAAGACATCTGGTCAAACTCCTGAGAACCAAGGAGTAGCTCAAAATTCAATCTCCTTCTTCTTGTATCTGATGTTTCTTACATTGTTACCATATGGGAACCTCTACGTGGTTTCCAACAGAACCTGTTTCATGGAAACTAAAGCTGATTATAAATAAAGAAAAAATCTTTCCCCAAATTAAATGAGACATTGTTAATTCTAATATGTAGAAGTTATTGCTTTAATTGCATTCATTACCAAAAATAGAAAAATATACAATAACTTATACTTTTACCCACCTACCTAAAATAAAATTGAACATTTTATTTTACATCTGTGTTTGTGGAAACACACACACTTATAAATGAATGTCATACTTCTAGTGTGTTCCTGTGTGTTATGTATCATTTCTAAGGAAGAGCTGCAACAATAAGTACTAATGCTATTGAGGACTTGTATGTACCCAACAAAATTAATTCATTTCGCCCCACAATTTCAGGAGATGAGTCACTATAACTCCAATTTACAAATGAGAAAATTATGACACAGAGAATCTAAATAGCTATAGACCCAAGATTTAAACCAAGGTACTTGGAGCTCAAGTTCAAACTCTTAACCCTTCCACCACATTACTTTTCAAGGGCAGTGCAGCTTTCATGGGGTTCTTGTGACATCAGGAAACTTGGTGCCCGTGACACACTGGGATAGGTCTGAGCATACCCACCAATCATGCGGTGTATTGTACTGTAGCTACCAGAGCATCTTCAATCAACTGAGTCTGAAACTGCTGAACTTTGAAGGAGAGATGATCTGGGCACCTTCACTGCCTGTAGCTCCCTGGAGCCAGTGTCCCAAAGAAGGCATCATAAGGACTGTCTCAGGGCAAAAATTAGAAATGTGGAATTGACCAATATTACAACCACTGAATTTGAAGGCTCAGTTGTCATGCTGTCCCTCACCTTGGACTCTTGGATTGCATGAAATGAAAGTCCACAGAGGCAAAAGGAGACTTTTGTTTTTATTGTGTCTATGAAAAACAGTACAAAATTCAGATAGCAAAGATCACAACTTCTGGATGTGTAGAATAAAAGGCTTCTAGGCAGTTATCTGGTTAAAGAACCCCTGGGGACAGAAGCTGCATGCTGGTTGTACTCAGAGGCATGAGGACCAGGTGGCTGAGGAGCAGGTGGACATTAAGGAGAGGGTGGTGCTAAAGCCCCTGTGGATGGACCTCTGGCCCCGCCCCTGAGTCATGGCAGAATTTGTTCTTGCTGCAGAGCGAAAGTTTCTCTTTGTCCAGTGTTTGTAAACCAGTTCTGCAACAATGACACAGTAGAAAAAGTCACATGTGAACTGAAATAACCCAATTTCCAAAAGAAAGTTCCATTAGATCTTCAGCAGACATTTTCAGAAATAATAGCCAATGTTAGCCACCATGTGTAAGGAACTCTTCCCATTGACACCACGTACTGGTCTCCCAAGCAGATGGATGGCCATGATGGTGGAGTAGACCAGGCTCTTCAGGAGGGGGAGAAGGTAGGTGTAGTAGGCGGATGTGTTCATGACTTGCAGCTGCAGGGTTTCCAAAAGAAGTCATTTATTAGTTTCACATGTTGTTTTGAAAGGCTAGGACTTATTAATGGGTAAGAAGTGACTGTATACATTTCTGATGACAGGTTGAAGTGACACTCTCACACTAGCACAACTGAAGAGTAAACACCTATACCACCACCAAGACAACTCAGAACCCAGTTTGCAGGTCAAGTCAATCAAACATGTGTGAAATTCACCTATAATCTTCCAAAGTATTAAAAGTAACATTGTGTTTATAATGAATGAATCCAAATGGAAGAAAAGCATTGGTGATAAATATCTTTTAGCATTTCTTCCTCCCCTCCATATCTCTCTAAGTAAATAAAAGGCAATATCCATTAAGTACAAACTAAATGTTACTTATTTTGACAACTTTGCCTGCAAAGCTGAAATCTTATTTAATTCTTCAATAATTTATGAGATTATAATTTTCATTCCCATTTTAAAAATGAACCGAGGAGAAAGATAGAGAAGCCATTTGCCTGATTTCATGCAACTAGTTAGTACTAGAATCTAGATTTCAATCCCAGTAACATGGCATTTAAGAACACTTTCTCAGCTGCTCTGTAATTCTGCATCTCTACATGCAATAAATACCCAAGACATCAAAATGATTAAACAACAATATAATGTTGGATTATGATGATATTAAAGATGATGATGATAATGATTATAGTCTAGAAGTCCCTTAAATTTGGACATGGAGGGTGGATCAGCAGGGCTAGAACCAATGCTCTTAGTCATTTCTTTTCTACATATGTGGGGAGAAAGCTCCAGGAGCTAGTACTTATCATGTAGCAGTTACATGAGATATCTATGCTAGTTATTCCACATATGTCATGGTATATGTTAGAGTTATTGGTAGGTGCTATTTGTGTAATTTTTGATGGGTTCAGAAAATGTAAATATTCATGCAGCTGACAATTAAAAGAGTGGAGTTTAAGTCCAGTTTGTGGCACCAGAAGCCCTGCACTCTACACTCCCTCCCCATGTGTGCACCTATCTCAGGGCCTCGGCTCTGGGAATTAGAGGAAGAATACAAACTGAGTAAGTGTGCAAACTCTTGATTGATTCAGATGGTCTGGGTTGAAGCCCCAGATCTAGCTGTGTGGCGTGGTGCAAGGGACTGAATTAATTTTAGGACATTGTCTTCCTGTGTAAAATGGTGATAAAATCCTTCACAGTGAATATTAGGAGAGTTAACCAAAATGCACTCACGGTGCAGCACAACGTCTTCTGTATGGAAAGCCCTTAATGTCAGTTCGTATTACTAACCACTACTAAGAACGGAATTTTTAAAAATCTAGAAGCAACTTGATAACATGTTTTCCTCAGTCAATAGAAACAAAGGCCATAGAAGTGAATGGAGTCCCTTGTTGAAAGAATTCAGGGCACATCACTACACCCCTAATTTACAGTCCTCTCATACCCACCAGCATTTACTGTGTGATGATGACTCCTGAGAAATAGGAGTTATTAAGTTAAGTTGACTTAACGTATCACTTAGTATTTTGCAAGATCCAGCCATTCTGAGGCTTCTCCCTGAATCCAGGGGAGTTCAAAAGTTAAGTTGATCAGGAGAAAAGAATGCTATAGCATAACATAAAGGCAAATATAGACAAAATCTTACCATTTTCATCATTCAGAGAAGATTTTGTGGAGTTAATAGCAAGCTCTAAAAGCAATGAGAGCAAGTATTATTCAATTGTTCATATCCATTATTTAATGTGTGTCTGTGTTGTAGGTACAAAGGATGGATACATAGAATTTATAAACAGAGAGGAGAGAGCCATTACTTACATGACCCACAATTCCAGAAATGATTGTTCTGTGTCTGTATAATTCAGTAGATCAACTCATATATTTATTTTTGCACATGAAGATATTGAAGTTCATGAATGATGCAGTTTTTTCTCAGAACTGGAGGGTAAATACCTAAGACTATCTTGTTTTCTTTTTGTGCTCATAGCTCCCAGCAAGAGCCTCCTGCAAAGTAGGTGTTTAATAAATACTTGCTGAATAGAAAAATAAAATGTGGCTGCTGTACAGTCCTCAGCATTCACTGCTGACCTGTTGGGTTGCTTCCAAAATAAATTTGTCCATCCCTAGAATCCACAACAGAATCTTACATGTTTAGAGAAGTTTGGTTTAGGTAAATTTCTCATCTAAGCAAAAGAAAACAGTCCTTCATTTCAAATTATGCATGCCTCAGTATTCTCAACTCCTGCACATGATTTTCTGGAGTGGCAGGTGGTATTTACACTCATGACAACAATACTAATGAAAGCCAGTGCTTCTCTATGTGAAAGTTCACAGGCATCCTCTAATCTGATCTCCCCGTTACACTGATAGGAGCTGAATTTAGAGGATTCCATGTACACAGAAGGAAGTAAGATTTAAGAGTCTAAGTACTTTGCTGAGTATTGTACTGGTGATTATTAGAGCCAGCACTCAGAAGGTGGTTGTGGGGGTTTAGAAGAGCAAGAGCATGTGGAAAGCATCTTGTAAAATAATCCATAGAAATGGAACATAACTCCCCATTTTGGGTTCTCAGACATCATCTCTTCCAGAAATCTTACTTGGTCTTAGCAAATGATCCTTTTATGACAGCTCAGCATTTGAGTGCAGGGATAGAATGATAGACCAAGTCACATTGATAGCCATCTGAATACATAAAACATGAGGTAAGAGTTATATTTATCTATAGTGTAGAAACACAAAACAATACCCAACAAAGACAAAAATCCTTAAAATGATCATTGGCCATTTGATGCAGGAAGAGAGAGTGGTAAGGTTGATTTGGCTTGTCCTTTTTCTGGTCCATGTGTCCTTGTTCATGCAGACATGATACTGGTGTGCAATTTCATGTGCTCCACACAATCTTATTTTGGTGTGCTCTTGAAGAAATGGGTTTGAGGTATAAGCTTTGGAGTAAATTCCAAGAAGGAAAATGTTAATAAAATTATGTTAAATTATCCTAAAGAGTTGACTTTAAAGTCCTTTAAAGGTCTGTTTCTCTTTCATACAGTGATTTTATTCATCATATTATACACCTGAACTAATATAACACTGTGTGTTTATTAACTGGAATTAAAATAAAAACCTCAAAAAAAAAATAAAAATACCTTATTATCATTCATTGATTCACTTAAAGACAGTAAGGTAACGATTTTCATAATAAAGTTAGAATGTGTGTTCAGTTGCCATTTCTCAATGAAGGTCGGTAAAAAATGTGGACAAGATGAATTTTATCTCTCTTCAGAATTATTTCATTGTTTGGTGCTTTCATATATATTCATATATATACATAAGCTTTTATCAAAAACAACACAACACAAACTTCCATGAACCAGCACTAAGGATCTTCTGTAGAACTGCACTAACAGAAATGCCCTCATTAGTTTTGTTGCTATGAGAACACCTTGGGAGACATTCCTTTCAGAAATAAATTCCAAGTAAAGCACATTATAAACAAGAATTTCTCTCATACCATAATAGTCACCATGGAACTTACTATACTTTTTACTTTTCTCTGATCACTAGAAAAATCAAAATCTAATAGGATACTTCAGCCCAGGGGTTACATTAAATTTATGGCTTGCTTGTTTGCTTTCCTCTCTGTTAGCTATAGAAATAAAAAATTAGGGCTGTGTGTGTAGTTACTGTAGTTAGTTTTAGGAAAGAATTAATTAAATACAATAAATATAGGAATAAATTCATCCATGTTAGGTTTTCAACAGCAAACATTTTCACCGACATAATTTCATCTGCTCTTCATCACAGTTCAGGTGAAAGCAAAGGTAGATGTTTAACCCTAATTTGATCATTGGACAAACTAAGAATCTGTGAAATAACAAAAATCCAACTGAGTAAATTTTAAAGATCTAATTGGCCATATTTATTAACATATTTGTGTCATCTTATCTAAAGAGTAGAAAGGAACTCCAAAGGGCTATAGGAAAGAGGTTTTTCAAGATAGAGAGGAAGTGAAAACGAATTATTAGCAAGAATGGGGTCAATCAGTAAACTTCCTAGAGCTGACCAGGAAATTCCCATGTCCGTTGATTAAAGGTTATAGTTCTAGGTGTTGAAACTGCACTTGGGTAGGTATGAAGACTTTGATGACTTGTGGCCTTAAGCTAAGTGAGTACATTTTGAGCCTGTGGTTTTCCTTTTCAACAATCTTGCCTTTTTATCAGACTCTCAGCTTAACTGAGAGATGGGATCAAAATTGAAGGCATTAACACCACTGTCAGCAACTGCTCTGAAGTTCTCATAGTTTCTGTTGTTCCTCAGTACGGTATTCACACTTCTTGACCTTTTTGCTTAACCCTAGTGATATTCACAGGTTACTACTTCAGGTTTACAATTTTTGAGTTGGTCATTCTCTTCATTCTTTTGTGATGTTCTAGTCTTAGGAAGATCATTAGGTTGGAGGTTACTGGCTTTGAATTTGCATGTCAAGCTTTTGAGGGAACAAGACACACCAGCCAGATTGTTAATGTGCCTATAAACATGATAATTTCCCATGTTTGGAGTGCTATTTGACGCCATAGTCCCCAAGATTCAAAGCAATTAAAATCAAATAAGAAAGATCCTACTGAAGGAGTCACTCTGTTAAGCCACATGGCTTTCACAATGATCTGATATTTTGGAGTTTTAACTTCCCCAATAGTGTTCATTTGAACACAACAGCCCATAGGGTTGCCTAAAGCACAAATCCAGTCTCACTCAGCTAAGTCATAATCAAGGTCTATCTTACTTTCAAGAACTGCTTTGGCTGGAGTCTAAGGATTTTTGTTGGGCAGCCATTGCTTTAAGAAGGATTCTGCAACAATTTCAAGAATGAAAGAGAAGGTCTTGATCATTCCTCATTTAGATTTATGCCTAACCAAAGAAGTAGGGCCAGCCACAGGAGTGAATCCTGGTGGCTTTTTGGTAATCCTTATTAACTCTGAATGTAAATTTAGAGGAGTCAACCAATGAGATGTCTTATTTGTCCTGAGAAAATTTAGGACTAGTGTTAGATTTCCTGCTATGCTGAAATAAAAAGTTGCTCTAAATTCCAGAGGTTACCCCCATGTCAATGAACTGACAGATGCAGGGCATTATCAGAGAAAATGAAAAGAAAAGAGGGAGAAATGATTTCGTATTTAAAGTATGAATTTTTGAACCCCTGTTTAGGTGAAATTACTCTATTTAGATGTCAGCTACTTCTCTTTCTCTCAATTTGATTCAGAAACTCCAGTGTCTGGTCAGGGCCAGGCATCAGGTGGTGACTTCCGTTGCTGTGTGATGTGTTCAAGGTTCAACCTTTAGTTTAACAGCAGGAGCACTAGGTAATGTCCATCTTCTACTGCAAGGTTCCAGGGTTATCTTCCTCTGATGTTGCGTCTAAAATACCTAATCAGCAGGCTATAGCCTGTGACTAAGAGGACCCTTTAACTGTGATCTAAGAAGTTTTCTGTAGCCTGGTGATGACAGGCTTGAGCATCAGGCATTGGAGACACACACAAAAGATCATCAGAAATTAGTACATTGAGACAATTCCAGGAAGTTTGTGTGATATTTCCTAAAGATTGTTATGATTTGTCCAGTGAAGTAGGTGGCTTGATCACTGGAGATCACAGAAGATATGTTCTATGGGGAAAACCCATTTTTAACAGTGTCTTTGCAACAGTGAGAGTATGAGCCTTTTAGCAGAGAAAGGGTTTTTTTTTGTTTTTGTTTTTTTTAAAGATTTTATTTATCTGACAGCGAGAAACAGAGCGAGAGAGGGAACACAAGCAGAGGGAATGGCAGCGGGAGAAGCAGGCCTCCTTGCTGAGCAGGGAGCCCGATGCGGGGCTCGATCCCAGGACCCCGGGATCATGACCCGAGCTGAAGGCAGACGCTTAATGACTGAGCAACGCAGGCGCCCCAGCAGAGAAAGGTTTTAACCCAGCCAGAAAATATATGAACAATGACAAGGGCATAGTCATAGCCCACACTAAGTGGCAGTGAAATGAAATCCAGCTGCAAGTGTTCAAAGGATCCAGAGGGAAGAGGCAAGAAACCACAGGAGAAATAATTTTTCCAGGATTATGGACATTGATAGAAAACTATTTTGTATTGTTATAAAAGTCTCCCCACTGATGTCAATTTATAATTTGAGTCATCTTAAATGCCCTATGGTGGGTGAAGGAAAGAAAAAAACAAAAACCAAGAGAAATGTGGTGTCAGGGAGCCTGGAAGAACCAAGTGGCTGTCCTGGTTTTTCCCATAGCCAAGACCATTTCTTTAAAACACTGCCATGTTTACTTTTCTTAATCTCTATGATTCAGAGCAGATTGGTGCCGTGTTACAAGGACATTAGGATACCCAAGTCTGCCAGTGAGGAGCCATTTTTTGTAGAATGAGAATGGACTTTATCTAGATGTGCCACAATCTTACAAACGCAATATCAAGAAAACTTAGTATGAAGTTTTCTTTGACAATGCTTTCCATGTAATTTGACATACAAAATAAGCCAAAGTAATTTAAACAAAACCTTTGGAATATTCCAGAGATTAAGCAGACCAAACCTTTAAAGAATACAAACAAACAAACAAAAAAACCCCAAACCATTTGTCCTTTTGGCAGAGAGAAGACCAAATTCGAATGATAATGTACCAGGTTACTTTTGATAAAATTCTTTATTCCAATCTCAGTCAGTCCTGACCACACAGTCCTTTCCTAAGATCCCCTTTGTACAAACCTCTACAACTTTCTTTTTTATACTCAGATTTTGTCCTGAGTTACCCCTCTGTTTGTTTGTTTTTTAACATTTTATTTATTTACTTGAGATAGAGAGCACAGATGGAGAGGGAGAGGGGGAAGCAGACTCCCCACCAAGCAGGGAACATGAAGCAGGGCTCAGTCCCAGGTCCCTGAGATCATGACCCAAGTTGAAGGCAGACACTTAACAGACTGAACCATCCTAACACCTGAGTTTACCCTCTTTGGATGACCAGTCTCCCTTAGGACAAAATCCTATTTTTCCTCTCAACAAATGTATTTTTATTCCTCATACATTTTCTTACTAAAAACACACATCTTACATTCTGGGTTGTTTCCCATATTATTTCCAGTAGTCTGCTTAATATATATTACAATTCTTAACGCTTAGAAACCTTCACTTTTAAAGAAAGCTAGTAAGCAAGTATTTGTGAACTGTTAACCAACATTCATTAGACTGGAAAACTTACAAATAATTTCATAATTTCTAAAAATGTGTGCTTCCTCCTAAAACAATCTTTCAGTAAAGCAGAAAATACGTTTATGACCAGGACCACATTTATCTTCAGTTTCTCTGCAATAAAGAAACCAAAAGTAGATAAACCTATGTTAAGCCATTAATACTTTAGTATTTTATGTTGCTTGGAAATAATCTAGATATTTAACAAATATAACTTACTTTAGCAGGTGATCTATCTCAGCAAAACCTTAAGGTTTTAAGTTCTCCAAAACATTTGGGAGACTATTTAAAACTTTAGCTAAAATTTTGTATTTTTTTACATCTGTTCAGTGTACTTGTTCCTAATAGTTTAGCTGAGATTACCCATAAAAACTTAATGAGACATGGGGAGGGATGAGTGAAATAGGTGATGGGGATTAAGGAGGGTACCTGTCCTAACAAACACAGGTGATGTATGGAAGTGTTGAATCACTATACTGTGCAGATGAAACTAATATAATGTGTGTTAATTAACTGCAACTAAAATAATTTTTTTAAAAAACCTTATGAAACATCAAAGTCCATCATTTCCCCAAGCCATTTCCTATAACATTTTGTAACAGAGATCACATCTATTTACTTGACTTTTGGTAAACCCAAGCACCTGAAATTTCTAATTTTAGCGCTGATAAACAATAAGGATATGCTTATTTTACTGAAACCCACAACCAGATATTTGCTCAGATCATGTGAAGTTGAAATACATGTGGGTCAGTTTCAATCTTTCTGAGAGTTTTAGAATGCCCAGTCTTCCTAAGTGCTTCTGTTCAAGCAAGGAAATAGAGCTCTTTACAAATTAATTCTGGCAAAATCATCCAGAGGGGAAAATATCACACATTGACAATGTATATTTATGGACACACAGACTGGTGCAAAGACCATGGAGCCACTAGTATTTATGGAGAAAATGTTAAGATTTGTATTGTCTGTTATTATTAAAGACACTGTGCTAGAGTTTAGGCACAAGAGCCCTTTAGCAGTTTATATTTTTAAAAGACCTTTTTGCATTTGTTTCCCTCAGTCTCAGGCACTTGTGGTCTGTGTTATATTTCAAAGACATGGTAAGATGTACAACTTTGAAGACAGGGAAAGAAAGCCAGTTCCTCCAAGAAGGACTTTGCTTTCCTAAAGCCAATCATTTATAAGCCCTTTTCTATCAATAGGAGAAGGTTGGGGAAGGGTAAAGGAATAAGGTAACTTTGAATTGTCTCAAGAGCTGCATTTCTGGTTAAGATTTGTCAGGACAGTTTCTCTCAGTTTCTCAGACTTGGATTTATAAGAAATGACATCATAGGTTAATCCAACCACCCGAGCCTCAATTTGCTTCCTTCCCTTTGAATGCATAGTTTTAATTTAAAGGATTTCTGGCATGTGGACTAATACCCCTTCTGTGTTCCCAGGGTCCTCAAAGAAGTCTGGTTGGCTTGGGAGGTAGACTGCCTCACAGTGAGAGCTAAAGGAAGGAGCCAACCACACTCGTTACACCCCAGGCAGGCAAAAAGCTTAGAGCAGTTATGCAGGATGTCACCAGCAAGAGGGCAATAGCTATCTCTGAAGAGAAAAGTTCAATAGCAATGGATCTGGATTTGGAAAAGATGGGACAATGTGAAATTTTATGATCTTTTCTGGACCAAGCACTGGAGACAGAGATTCAAAGGAGCTGATTCTGCTAAGGGTTTCTACCCATTCCTGGGTTCTAGTTATTTAGGAGTGCTTCTGCAGGTCCTGGAATTTGCCAGAATTTCCACTTGGCTGTTTAAGGGAATAATGTGCAGGTTTGCCAGAAACCACCCAATTTCATCAACTCTGGGAGGGGATCATTTCGGTGCCATCCTGCGGAAGTAGATATGAGGGTTTCTGTAATGCCATGAACTTGGCAGACTTCTGTCTATGGCTGTAGTCTTTTCAGAGGGGAAAAACAATTCTGACTACAATGAGTGCTCAAAGGAGGAAAGAGGGAGTGGGAGGAGTTACATCAGTCTTATAGTCTTTTGCTTAGTTCCTCTTCTATCTTCAATTTTTTTATTAGTCTTTTACAAAGAGACTTTCAATGAAACAACTTTGGAATGCTTAACCTTTTGGAGGATTCTGTTTAATCAGAGAACCCTTGCATTTACGTGCACTTCTTATTGATCTTTTCTAATTGGGAATTCCCTGTTGTGGCCATTGTATTTCTGGGTGGTCATTGCCCTGAGGTCTGGCAGCAGATTGGTAGAACACTAGCCTCAACTGAAGTTAACCCATACATACCCCAGTCCAGCCATATCTGGCTGCAAGTGAGTTAGACCCCACATTTCTCTCTGGCATTATTTTAGGGTTTCTAACCTGATAGTTATACCAAGCCAATTCCTCAGGACACATAACAAGTTTCAAAAATTTAAAATTTTGCTGGATATCTGTAATCTGGGAATATAGTTCTTAGGTGAAAAATAAATACGTATATCAGAAAGCTGTGTGCTTGACTCTTTAGAATTTAAGGATCCTGTTTGTTAAGGCTTTGGCCTTCTCAGAGCCCAACTATCACCTAAAAGGGATGTCTGGAACTGGGGATTGTGTGTTTTACAGTGTAGCTCCTTGCACAAACATTTTCTTGAGGTTGATGGAGTAACCTACTGCTGAGCCAACCCATTTTCTAACCAACTCGCATCATCAGGGGAGTATTCTTGAAGTAGTGAATGCTCTAACAGCCTTGAAATGTTTGACTCATGTCCACCAATTCTTGTGGTTTTTTCCACCTTTTCCTGTTAGCAGTAGCTTTATCTACACTGAAGACTAACAATTATATGCACTTTAGTGTATGGACAGTGAGAGATGTTACTGAGTTTTGGCCACAAGAGGACGTGGTTCATCACCAACAATTCTCTTGGAAACTTGCTGAGGTTTCCATCTGAGGAACTTGGTCTGAAAGGTTAGGGGCTTGGCTCTGGGCAGACCCTTCTGCCAGTTAAACTGGACTCTGGGCAAATATATCAGCTCAACAGGGTTCCAAACAAACCTGCTAGTTGAACTTAACACCGATATAACACTCTGCCTGCCCAAGCTGACCCGCCCTGTAAAGAGAATCTACTTTTGATGATTTTACTTGATCAGGAAATAAGAACAATTATACATCTTTCAGGAATGTTCTACTCAGCAGTCAGAGTCCTTCTCACCTCAGTGTGGTCTACTCAAAGTATGGTCATAAACAATGAATTATAGAGGAAAAAAATGCTGTTCATTTGATGGGCCAGGATTGCAGCTCAACCAAAAATAGTAATTTGGACACTGAGGATACCGAGTAATTGACAAAGCTGATTATATTAGGAGTTCAAACACAAAAATATAGATCTTAGAGCCAAGAAGAACTGACCCACAGCCCTTGAAACAGGCGAGAAAGATCGTGAACTCAAGGGGCTCACAGTTACCAACTCTGTGTTTCGCCTTATCTTTGAATACCCCTCGATGTCCACTTTCAATTCCACTGCTGCCATTAAAACTGTTAGAGAACAAAAATTCAATCAAGTAAATGTTAAAGATCTAATAGCTCTATTAATGGATCGATTTACGACTTAGGCAGCATCCCATCTAGCATAAAGAGGGGAGCTCCAAAGTACTACAGGAATGGAAAAGATCACTCAATAGAAAGTGAGTGGAAAAAAGGAAATTCTTAGCAAAGAATCCATTGTTTTAGGCAGGATCACCCTCCCAAGGGGAACAGAGGGTTCAATCAGGAAACTCTGTGCTGACCAGGAAATTCCCATGTAGACTGGTTAAAGGTTACTCCTTTTCCATGGGGGTTGAAATTGCACTTGAGTTAGGTATTAAGTCTTGGTTTTAGTGTCTTGGGGCCTTAAGCTAAGTGTTGCCATTTTGAGTCTGAGGGACTTTTACTCATATTTAAGTAAAGACCAATATTTACTTCAGAAATTCAGACTTATGTATAGAAATGTCTTCACATGTTTTGTTATGTGTTTCCCCTACCGGTGTTTAAAAAGTGCTTCTTAACCACAGGAAAAAGTATAAATTGGTTCCTTCTTATGGGCCCTCTGGGTCTTGGTCTGTGATGTTAATGCCAGGACTTGACTGAGTCTACTGGGTTACTGGATCACAGCAGGGCTAGGGCACGTTCAGTCATCTGCCCACACTGTCTAATTATAGACAGTATAATACCAGTGAGGTTCATTTGGGACACCATGCCTGAATCACAAGTGACCCTCAGGGATTAGGAAAAGTATATTCTCTCTACTGTAGTGATCCTTCTTAGAGCGGTAGTTCATCCTGCATCCCTCCCAGACCTGGCACACACTAGGACTGCAATAATGTTTGCTGAGCAGCTTTAACCAATGGTTAAAATTATATTCATTGTGTAGAATGGAAGAATGTAAATGTTAGCCTCACCCAATCTATACTTAGCAAATTTTGCCTTATGGTGGTATATAAAATTCAAGTCTGAAAAACTTAAGACCATACTAAAACCTCAGTATCCAAGTTACAATTTTTGGTTGAGCTGCAATCCTGGCCCATCAAATGAACATTTTTTCCTCTATAACTCATTGTTTATGGGCCATACTTTGAGTAGACCACACTGAAGTGAGAAGGACTCTGACTGCTAAGTAGAACATTCCTGAAAGATGTATAATTGTTCTTATTTCCTGATCAAGTAAAATCATCAAAAGTAGACTATCTTTTTGAGCTTTATTGTGTGTGAGGTTGCTAGGTGCTTTCACAAGTACTGTTTCATTTAACTCATGAAATAACTATAAAAAATCACTGTGATATAAATATTTTGGATGATAAAACTGAAGTGAGAATGGCTCAGTGAATTTGTCCTTTCCTTTTTCACTTTATGTTCCAAAGTTTTAATTCCAAATAGAATTAAAATTCTATTTTAATTCTCTAGGGAAATAGCAGCACATTGATGCTACCATTAAAGGTAACAACATTAAAGAAAAATTTCTAACTGCTTGTTTTAATTAATACTCGACAGAAAAGATATGGTTTTCTCTTTGAAACAAAGAGTTCTGGGAGGTTATATTCATGTTTAAATGCACATACCTTTGTTTATAGAAGGAAAAAGAATCTCTTGATCAACCCTTCCTTTATTCTGCTCCTATTTGATGACATATTTGTGTTCTTTATCCATTGACGCTCCAGTCACGGTCAGCCAGCTGCATGTGTGTGTCATTAGTCTTCATGGTGTCTCCCTGCTGGGATTTCAGAATTGCTTTGCCATTCTTTTCTTCCCAATCTATCTTGATAACATCAGGGGGAAAATCCTCCAGAAGACAAAGATATGTTCCAGCTTTATGGAGTTTTCTTCCAGCAACTGAAAGAAGAAAGATTGTGGGTTTGGGAGAAATGTCTTTATCAGGAATTTTATCTGTTAAAGGAAATGGATAACAATTAAAACATTATTAGAAAAACACATTGTGTGGTTTGGCACCCCAGCACATAATAAAGTTGCCACAAAATTAGTGTTTATCATGGCCTTTCATCCACAGTGGGTTATGAGATACTGATGTTCTTAGTTTCCATGGGAAAGGAGTTCCTGGAGGTTATGTAACTTAGCCAAAGTCACAGATATTAAGTGGCAGAGCCTGGATTAATATGCAGAATTTTTTTAAATAGTAAGTTTAAAACACATATTTCTATGTGTACTAGACAATCTATCAAGTTGATTTTTAAGTTTCAAATTTGGATCCTGTGCTTCCTTCTGAGCAATGGAGTTCTTTTTAATATCTGGTGTTTTGTTTTGTTTTGTTTTTTAAGGATTTCATTTATCTATTTGAAAGAGAGAGGGAGAGTAGGACTGGGAGGAAGGGCAGAGGGAGAGAGACAAGCAGACTCCTCCCTGACTGGGGACCCTAATGTGGATCTCAATTCCAAGACCCTGAGATCATACCTGAGCCAAAGTTAGACGCTTAACCCACTGAGCCACTCAGATGCTCCAATCTGGTTTTGTAGAATATCTTGTTCTCACAACTGAACCATAAATCATTTTGAGAATGATAATATTTCAAGCTGCACCTCCAAATTATTTACAATGCCTTGAATTTAGAAACATGACAATATTTCCAAAATTTTTATATAAAAATTTTATTGATTATTTTAAGAGATGCTCTTATATAACCTTGTCAGGTAATGCATTGGTCAGAATTTTGTTTTGCTTTAGGAAATGTTCACTAGAAGCACATTTCGTATTGGAATTTCATTTGAATTTGAAGCATGACTAAGAACACACCATATTTTGACCCTTAACATCTCCCTCCAAATGTGAATCTTCCTGACAGGACAGCTGAATTTTTGTAGTACTCCACAAATTTCTTTGATAACACCTGCTGAATAAAATTATATATCACTCGTATTATGTTAACAGCAATGGTTCCAGAGTTTCTTGCAGACATAAGGTCAAAATACATAACAAAACATTATGGTTTTCAAGGGCATGTCACTTGAATGCTTGAATGGTACTTGACTATATATTTAATGTTAATTTAATGATTGAAATTATAAATACTAGAAGCCTTACAATTTGATTTCCAAAAGGTTTTTTTATTCATTTCTTGTTGAGCTAGTTTGAAGTATAATAATTTCATGGGCAATTTCCTAAGAAGAGAAGAACTGGATTTTTCCTTTGAAATGAAAAAGGAAAACATTTCTGAGAATTTCTTCCAATGCTGCAAAGCTTTTGATTTAAAAAAAAAAAGATTTTATTTATTTATTTGAGAGAGAGAATAAGGGTGGGAGAGAGAGATGACATGAGAGGGGAGAGGATCAGAGGGAGAAGCAGATTTCCTGCTGAGAAGAGAACCTGATGTGGCACTCAATCCTGGGACTCTGGGATCTTGACCTGAGCAGAAGGCAGTCGCTTAACCAACTGAGCTACCTAAAAATGGACTCTGCTAACATTAAGCAAAGATGAAGCTTGGGCAAAATCACATTAGATATGATTATAGTCAGATATCGATGAACTTACCCCTCTCTGCCTGGACGGCTTGGTTCTGTCTTTCCCATCTCACTCACAAGGTTGGAGAGTGTGATTTTAACTTTTCTTAATATATTCTTGAACCTTCTAAATCTCTTTTCTTAAAAAAGATTTTCATGTATCATAACAGTTGTTTTCTCTAGGGTGTAATTTAGAATTACTATTTCAGTAATTTTCAAATAAGAAATGTAGGACATGTAGGACAACTGCTCCCGTCCTTCTGCCAGCTCCCTCATTCCCAGCCAATCTGATGCCAATACAGAAAGAAAGTTCGATGAAATGGTGTAAGAAAAACTTGTCATTTTATAGAAATACCCTGAGAATCACATTGTGGGAATTTAATAAATCATATTCAGCATGACTTACTTGAACCTATGTGGGAAAGAGAGGCAATTTTAATGCATGATTAAAAGCAGGAGCACTATTTTTAGCATGAGTAGTAATACAAATTATGAGTTCTTACTAGTTAGCCATTCAACTAAAAAGCTGATTTGAAAGGTCACGCTACAGGAGAATAAATATTCAGAACTTAAAAAATGGCTTAATGTTTCTAATAGGGTAAAATGGTTTAAGCTATGCTCTTTGGAATGGACAAGTCTCTACTAGGTCCTAAACTTTGCCGTAGTAACTATCCGTGTGACTTTACGCAAATAGCTGAACTTCTCCAAGTCTCAGTTTCTTTACACTTGAAATTGGAATAAGATCTCCTGTCTAGGACTGTTGAGAATTGAGATAAGGCATTGAAACTATTCAAGATGTTATGGGAAGGAAGGAAGGAAGGGTGGAAGGAAGAAAGGGGAAAAAAAAGAAAGAAAGAAAAGATCAGGACCAAGTGGTCAAACAATGACTTTTCTAAATTACCAGGAACAGTGTTCAGGGAATTCAGAGGTTTTGATTTCCAGCTGTTCAAGTGTGTGAAACTGCTCAAAGATGCATTTAAAAAAAAAAAAAGAAAAGCCCTTCTGTTCTCACAAACACAGGACTTGTCCGTTAGCAATTTGGGATTATATTTCTGAAAAAAGATACACTTCAGTAACTAAAAACAAACATGTCAACAGAATATACTTGAGAAATGTGAACAATTTTCTCTATTTTTTAGTAAGCCACTTTTACCATTTTGCCACATGAAACTATACCAGGCAATGCAAAATGAGAAAATAATTTCCATGATGACAATATTTTTCCTGGAATAAAAGGAGAAATTTGTAGAATTGAAGAATAGATTTCTTATTAAAACAAAAAATTGAAAACAAAATCAGTTATCTGATATGTTGAAAAAAAAGCCTCTTGGAAGCTATATTGTGATCTTTGGAAACACAAGCGAAGCCCTACCTCTGTGGATAACTAGTTTTGGACACAGAATTTGCCATCCCTGTGTCCTCACATCCCATTTGCTGTGTGGGCATTGGGCTACATATGTCCAAGGAGCCCTTCTTGTTCCAACAGCTTATGAACCTGTGGTGAAGAGCAGGAAAGGGTCTGCTGTGGTTGTTCAAGTGAGAAAGGAGTTGCAGGTTAGTAATGGAGAAGGTTTCTTTACAGGGTTGTTAGTTTGATAGATATTGTGACATTGTAGGATCCCAGCAGGCACAAGAGCAAGTGGTTTCAAATAGAATTGATGACATTATTGATTATCTGGTAAGATTCCATTGTCTTTCTTATCTGTGTCCAAGCTGGAATTGGGCAGGTAATATTGGTTGAGCCAAACAAGATTCTTCTTTTTGTTGGTACCAGTGAAGAATGGTCTTCTCGAGGGAAATCTCAGTCTGTTTGCAATATATGTGCATTATTCTGCTTGGTGTTCAGGTATAGGAAACTTGATCCTGAGAGATTCTCATATTGTTATCTTCACTTGAAGAGCAAAGGAGAGAAATCAGAGGTACTTGAACAAGTCAAGTGGAACTACAAATCCAAGCCAAAGACACAACATAAATCCATGGGGTTGGCATTGCTAGTGACTATTCCCCTCCAGGAAGGTGGATGAATATGGATTGGGAAGGCAGTGGTAGCCCTTTTTCCTCAGAGGAAAGGATGGGGGAGGAAGGCTTGTTTTAGAACCAAAGAAAGATCTTCTCAGCAAGATCTGTCTCTGTTATTTTACTATGTTTCTGGCATAAAGAACTACCAGAGCCTGAAGATCTCACCAAAACACCCATGTTATCATAATTCATTATTATCTTCCTTTTGAGGGCAACACCTTCACAATTTTCCTTCAGGTTTTGCTTCAATAACACCTGTCCTTGGGCTCTTTTTTACTCTAAGCTATAGATTTTTCACCATATTTTGCAAGAATGTGGGGAGGTATATGGTTATCATGAGAATAGGAAGAAAGGTAATATTCTGTATAATAACAAATGAGATAATAATCCCACAACTTTATACTGAAGTACCTTTTATAGATCAGTAATTTGTAGAAAGTTGGCAAAGCTTGGGGAATATTAACAACGACTATTGCTATTTCTTTATGTGCTATGAAGTTACTACACTCTGCTATGGATGAGGAAAAATCTTGCAGGAAATAAATATTTTCGTTTATTACCCTCAATTCTTTTAGTATTCAGAATTCTTAGTTTTTCAAATTAAAACAATGTTTTACTATTGTTTGGAGGACAAGTAAGGTAGGTGACTTTTAAAGAGTTCCTGAATTCTTGTGGTAGCTGAGATGGCTCAGTGAAATCATTCAGTTGTAATGGGAAAGGACACTGTGATGTGTTGACTCTATGCTAGACCCGTCCTGTATGGAACCTCCTTCAGTCCCCAGCAACCCTTTAAGACAGATGTAGTAAATTTCCTGGATCATCCTGTCAGTTAACCACTGATCATCCTGCTCAGTGGTTGAGCAGGAATCCAAACCTAGGTTTATGTCACTCCAAAGGCATTGTAGTTTCCATCATTCATTCATTCATTCATTCATTCATTCATTCACTGAAAGTCAGCACACCATTGTACACACTAGTGTGTACAATGTAAGTTTAGACACTTAAAATTTCCTTCCCAGAAAGCTTCTCTTGGATGGAGAAGCACAGAAAATTCACACTTCCAAAAGCCGGCTTAGGCCCCAAAGAGGTAAGGATAGATGATAAGTGATCTAACTGAAAGAAACATCACAGTCCTTGGGCTCCTAGCTCAAACCTTGCTGACACAGACACAGGAGAAAAGTCCTGTAGAGACAGTAGCCAGGTCCCTCTGGCAGTAGAAAGGTCATGGTAGAATTTATCAGATAAAATTTCTTTATCATAAATTCTGATAAATTCAGAATTTATCAGAATTTATCAGAATTTACCAGAAATTATCAAAATTTATCAGTTTGACCATGTCACGGTCTCCCACCCAAATGGACTGACTTGATTGTCCCTGCAATCTATCACCTTTCTTCACTGAGTGAGATCTCCCATGGGTAAAGCCCCTTACAACTCCACAGAGAGGCCACCAGGATGAACTGTAGCAGGAGCAACATCCTGCCAGCTCCTGTCAGGAGAGGCGATTAAATATTGGGCTGATGACAGAGCATATCCGAGGGCTGATTTACTAAGAGGAAGTGGTGCTCTGAACACACAACTAAGACCCATAGACTGCAGAGAAATGGAGCCACAGTATTTACACCAAAACATTCTGCAAAATAAGACTACTAATTATATCAGCAGATTCCTCTCATTACTCTGTGGTTGTTACCATCCAGTGATATTAGTGTAAAGAAGCTATTTTCTTCTTAAAGGACTAATCTTGGTCACTGGTTCAAATAAGAGAGTGGGAGAGGGCAAGAGATGGGGGAGAAGTTTTTACAGTTCTCTTCTATGAGTTAAGATTATCTGTTTCCTCTCTCTTTCTGTATCATCCTCTGACTCTCTCTCTCTCTCTCTCATGTCCTTCCATTGCAGTTTAGGTAACTTCTAGTGGCTTATCTTTATGCTATGTAATTCTTTCCTTATATCTCTTAAATCCACTGGTTAGCTGGACACTTTTATTCTGTTACTGTGTTTTTTTATTCTTTAATTTTCTTTGATTCTTTCCCATAATTATCATTTGAGTCTTCCTATAATTTTTGCTGAAATTTCCTGTCTGATCTTGCATGTTATCCATCTTTTCTATAGACTAGAGCCTTTAACATATTAATCATAGTTATTTTAAATTCTTGATATTTCCAGCACCTGTGTCATGTCTCAGTGTGGTTCTGGTGATTGTTTTCTGTCCTCAGACTGTGTTCTTTCTTGATCTATTGTATGCATCTAAATTTTTGGGTAGAAGCTGGACATGTTTATGATATAGTAGATACTGATGTAAATACATCTTGTGTTTAAAAATGAGCACACCTTGGGATGCCTGAGTGGCTCAGTCATTAAGTGTCTGCCTTCGGCTCAGGTCATGATCCCAGAGTCCTGGGATCGAGCCCCGCATCGGGCTCCCTGCTCAGTGGGAAGCCTGCTTCTCCCGCTACCATTCCCTCTGCTTGTGTTCCCTCTCTTGCTGTGTTTCTTTCTGTCAAATAAATAAAATCTTTAAAAAAAAATGAGCACACCTTTCCCAGTAGACCTTTAGTGTGGGAGCTTGGGTTAACTATTTAGGAGTTAGACTGGATTTGAAATTTGTTGTTACTAAGTTAACAAGGTTGAAATGTTGTCAAAGTTTCGACACTTAAAAATCCTTTGGTTTTACTTTGTCTTTCTTTTCACTTGTCTTTGAGTCTTCTCCTGGTTCTGCTCACTGGAGAGAGTCTGCCTCTTGCAGCTCTCTTAGCTCTATTCCACTCTGACATTTATTCAAGGCTTGCTAGCATGGGGGTGAAAGGTCAGGGAAAGAGACATTCTCTGATATTTTTATTAAGTCTCAATTTTAAGAAGATACAGTGAAAGGGGTTATTAAGGATGTGGCCATCACACGTCTTCTGCCTCTTTTCTAGAGTTGGAATATTTTAAATCCTTGTCTCCCTCCCCCAGCAGCAGGAGGTACTCAGCTACTTCAGGTTGTGCCCATCTTTCTGCAGATGAACACATGTTACTTTTGGACATGGGGAGATGTTTCTGGGGAATATTTTTGTGGTCCCTTTTTTGCCTTTCCTCAACTGCAATGGGATTTCACCAGTGCCTTCCCCTGCAGATCAAGTCACTTGTTTCCTACAGTGGTGATGGGGTAGATTAGGTCTGGGTGGACTTAGCTGTAGCTATTGTTCCCCTTCTGCAGCACCAAGGGAAGCTTCTCTGGATTGTCCTTGATCTTCTCTGAGAGAATTCTGTGGAGTTCTTAGAGAAAAAGCTTAACAGGTACTGGAAAATACTCTATTTATGGTCTTATACTCAGCATCTATTATTTCATTAACAAATTCAACTTTAATCTTGTGACCAGCTGAATGTGTTTGACAACATTGATCCAATGTGAGCAAATGCTCACATTCTATTTCTCCCTGCAAGTGCTTCTCTGTATTCAGCGTTTAAGTCAAGTACGCTATAACCTCAGTTCTCTAATGAGTTCAGTCACTAAATTTCAATTTGTTTTGCATTTTGGACATTATCATAAGATGGCAGCACTGCTATTTTCTGCTATCTATTTTATATTTTTGAGCACATGTGGGTCCTCTTCCCCATTTTTAAAAAAAATTTCTTTACATTAAAATTCTATTAAAAACAGAAGAGAAGTAAATTCTAGGTGACTTCTACCCAAATTCGATATCTTTTTCCTGTTTTCAATAGGATTTTTAAAAATTACTATTATGTTGTAATATTTCTATATTATGGATATCAATCTCCTTTCTGATATGTATTTTGAAAATATGTTCTTCTAATCTATGGTCTTTCCTTCCATTTTCCTGAAATTTTCCATTTTCCTTCTTTTTTTAGTCTTGCAAAAAGGAGAATGCTAATTTTGAGGAAGTTCACTTTATTGAATATTTTTTCTATGGTCTTTCTTTTGGTGCCATATACGAGCAACCTTTGCCTAACCCAATGTAATAAAGATTTTTTCCTGTATTTTACCTAGAAGTTTTATTTTTTAGGTTATACATTTACACCTAGAATCCATCTTTTTTTTTTTGCCTTCATTTTTATGTTTTTATTTTTAATTTTTTATTAACATATATTTGTGTTTATTATATGTATTATTTGCCCCAGGTTACATGTCTGTGAATCATCAGGCTTACACATTTCACATCACTTACCATAGCACATACCCTCCCCAATGTCCACAACCCAGCCACCCTAACCTTACCCACCCCCCGCCTCCCAGCCACCCTTAGTTCGTTTTGTGAATCTAGGAGTCTCTTATGATTTGTCTCCCTCCCCATCCCTTCCTGTTTCATTTCT